>JAFIRS010002705.1:0-190206 GCA_018342105.1 Gonioctena quinquepunctata
TCTTCATCCACTCACGTCTTCAATTATGACAATAACAAAACAACGAATTATGTTTTGAAACTGAATTCGACTTGGTTTTAAAACTCTATGAATACGTTTTGAATCGTTTTATATATGACGTCATCGTTTCAACGCCAGAATGGATGTATTTGAATCACAGGACGAATAAGTTTTGAACATGGTCGCCAAAAAAACGGCTCAGATCTTCGATAATTGTTTGTTTGCGCCGACTCAAAATCAGTTACTTACATTAGTTTAGAGCTCAATTATCATTTAGATTAGGAAGGTTTATTTTATTTTTTTGCTTTTCAGTTGTTTTTTTCATCGGTTTAATTTTTTGTTAAAGTTTTTCAGGTAGTGTGTGTGTAGATACTTTTGTAGAATGGGCCACATTTGCATTTTGTGTGTACAGTATAAAGCCGCAGATTCGAGTTTTTGCCTGTATTTAGTACCAAAAGCAAGTACAAATCTTGACGAATTGACTAATAATGATATTTCCATAGTTCATCATATTGTATGCATTGAATTTTATATTTTCTGCAATTTAATGACAATTTCATTTCCAATTCTCCGTCTCTCAAAATGCAGTTAACCTCAAATTCAAATCGTACAAAATACGAAAACAACACGACAGTGCTTTCTTTTGCAATGTTCGGGGCTTCTATTTCCCTAGCTTTGCTATTGGTGAAGTTTGACAGATGTCTCTTTTAAACCAATAGCAAAGCTAGGATAGGATCCCGAGCACAGTTAGCCTCAAAAGAAATCTGGCAAATAAATATACCCTGTTACTGATTGAAACTAAATCGAAATTGGCGCCATCTGACACGCTAGTAATCTCTATTATCAAGTAGGCCAAGTGTCGCCAAGTCGATCCCAAACTTACAGGTATAAGGCAAGCACCAGGTTTTATACATCTTAATCAAAACCATACCTACAAAGATTTTCATATTTACAATGACAACAACGACTGATTCTTCCCGGCCTAGTCTGGAAGTACGTACTTCCCGGACTAGGCCGGAAAATGCTACTTTTCTCAAAGAAAAGCGTCCGGGAAGTGCGTACATCCCGGACGGTTGCCGAAAAAATATATTACAATGACGAGCTTTGCAAAGAACGAGGAACGAGGAGAACACCCTTCTAAGACTACCTCCATAGTATTTCATATTTAACCCTATAGAGTTAATATAACTATAAAAATCAGAATTCTGAAAATGTAATCAAACTCCAAAACTAAAGTAAAGAGGTTGTAGAAAACGTAAGAAAAGTTATGACAGGAGACCACCAAGAGATTTGGAAAAAATGTGTTGAACATGTTATTGAAAAGGAAGACGAGTATGTGGTTTTACCCTCTGTCCAACCCATTTTAATACACGTAACACCGTGTCTTTACAACTTATATGCTGTGTCCAACCATAGTGGAACAATATATAGCGGACACTACACGGCTTACTGTAGGCACCCTTATGCAGGCACATGGTACAAGTATAATGACTCCAGAGTATCACCGATATCCCCAAAATCCCTTATAAGTGGAGAAGCATTCGTCCTCTTCTATGAGCAAGAGGACACCCAATCACACCTTTAGTTTTTCAGTTTTCCATTTTCATCCATATGTTAAAATATATTTTTATATCTTTAAGAACTAAATAAAATACACCACAATTTCAAAAAAAAAATTATAATACATTAAAATAATGATTGTAGTTCAGACGAGTCTGACTGTCGTGATGATTGCTTATAAACAACCTTTGAAATTAAAAGGTTTAGAATTGAATTTGTTTCTGCTTTTTATAAGTGTAAGTACCTAGAATATTTTGTTTTGTTTTTTTGCAAAGAATTAATTTTTGTCTATGGTTTTTGCTGTGAAATTTCGTTTTTCAGAAAAAAATCGAATGGGGTACAAAAAGGGCTCAGTTCACGACTGGTACCGAACGCCCTTGTAGGTAGGTAATATTTTTTTCTTCTTATTTAATATTTACTGGTACCAACTTAACGATTTTATATAATGAAAAAAAAAGTTGAGAGGTGTCAAGGGACATCCGGATGGAACGAAGTTCCTTTCGATTAATTAGTGAAGGAATTGTAATAAATTTTTTTTTTTTAAGTTATAATAATTTTTTTTTTATTATTAACAAATATAATGTAATATAAACTTAATCAGTAGGCTCAATTTTAGTACATACGCATTGATATTGTAATATTAAAATATAATTTGCTTTTAAATTTATTAAAGTTATGACGCGTACACTTGCTAAACACACAATAATGGAGAGATTATAACGCGTATGACTTGGTTAGCACAATAGTAAAGAGAGGTTATAATGCGTACTTGCTAAAAATACATAAACATTTATTATTGTCTGTATAAAATCTCTACTTACCTAACTCCATCAGCAATATCCGGAACTTGTGCAGAAACACTGCCAGGATTCATTATTGTTATTATTTTTTATTATTTATTATGTACAAAAAACCTGTATACACTCAACAAAAATAATCGTCGCGACACCACACTGTTCAATGCGAAATAGAAAGACGAAACGAAAATAACTGGCTTGCTTTCTATGAGAGAGAGAGAGAGACAGACAGAGAAACACGCGCACGCCGCACGGCATACAACTACAGCAAAAAGTGTCGTTACAACTTTTGGTCTCAATTTATTCCGTCTAGCCCCCTTTCGCAACGCGCGATAAGGAACTTCGTTCCAATTAAGGATGCTAATAGATTTGAAGGATGAAATTTTAGATGAATCGGTTTTTGATAGGTACTGTGGATTTTAAACATAAGTAACTCATTTTGAAGATAATTGCGCTTGATCTGATTATGCATAACGTCGTCCAGTTTATGATGATCCGATTGATGCCTATCAATACATACTTCCTCGCTTATGGCATATTTTTTATTTTAACTTATTTTTAAAAATATTTAAATATGTAAATAAATTAGTTATCCCCGCCTCTGCTGCTCAAAGGATTCCGCCACAAGACTGAGAAACTTGTTTTTATGCTTCTGCAATTGTAAATCGTTTAACTATACCTTCATACCGAATCAACACGAAAATAAAATAAAGATACAAAACCGTAACCACATTACCATCAATACAGCTCTGGATTTTATTACCCGTATCGACCATATCCGTATCCGGTGAGGTGCGTGTTGAAATAAATTATTACGATACACAACATTATGCCATCATCAGCGACTTGTTACTTGTCGGGTGCCTGGAATTCGCCTGCTTCGATGCAGCGAAGACATAACACAGGTTAGCTAGCGTGGTGTGTGTTTTAAATCTGTGCGGAAAAAACAAATTTCAATTGGAATGGGCTACAAAACTGTGGTGATACTTTTAATATGTGAGTATAAACTCTTTCCTATGTGGCATTGATGAGTTAACGACCGGGTTTTGCTTTGTTTTCGAATTTAACACTTGTTGCTTCAGGTCTTACCCTCTCTCAGTGGAGTACACAAGAATCCAGGGTTGGTAGGCATAGCGGGACATACAGTGGTGGCGGTAAGTATTCTTGTTTTCATTATGATATTTTCGGAACCGTTCTTGTAACTTGTAAAAAAAAGAACTAATGAGGTGAAAGGGACGAGAATCGTCTAAAATGTGGTGTGTTATCATAATAATAAATTATTCCTTGTTATCACAATAATAAATCATTCCTTGCCAGATAGCAGAGCATAATCGTAGAATATTCAAATCAACTAATCAACTAAGATGGAAAATAATGTTTCTCGGTAATGTCAAATTTATCATTATTACAGAAATATAACAATAAAGATAAAAATAATTCCTGTAAATGAATTCAAATAAGAGCCATGAGAAATAAATATAAAAATATCCCATATGTTTTCAAATATTTTGATATATGTATACAGGGTGAGTCAACAGGATTCCCGTGGTTCATTGCTCCTTAGTGTATCACTATTTCGATTTCTTATATTTTTTTGTCAAAGGGATCATCTAAGACCACCTTCCAAAATAATTTTCATTCCTACAGGGTGCATCATTATTGCGTGGCTAACCAAAGTTGTTTTTTTTTCAAATGAAACACCCGGTATATTTTCATATATTCCGATCGGCTGTTTGATTGGCTGCTCAACGATTTTTTCAATTTTGAATTCCGTTTCGGCGTTGCCGAGTTATTCAAAAGAAATCTATTTTGTAGACTTCTTTTCGAAAAATTACCTATTTCACATTTTGAAATATTTAGTGAAGATAATTGGGGAATCGTTGGAATTTTCCAAAATTGGAAAAATTGTACAGGTTAAAATTTTAAACATCGGTATTTTGATTTTTTCAAATTGAACACCCTGTATATTTTCATTCAAACCAACTCCTTTTTAATGACTTTACACTTTTCATCCCCCACGTCATGTACCTTAAACAACCTGTTTCCGATATATTCTAGTTTAAAGGAATTGTTCAATATCAAATCAACAATTCTATAGATTTTTTTATCTACATGTTTGTTCATAGAAAATACTGATACTGAATGATGTTTCAATTATTTTTTCCATCTTCAAAAGCAGAAGAAATTTTCAAATGTAACTATTTTTTCTAGTTTAGTTATCCATGACTACCGCTGAAAAAATGACTATCGGAATTTGTAAATAGAGGTAACTGTCAAACTACAATCCAGTTGTGTTAAAAATATTGTGTCATTATGAATTATCATTTAGAGGACATGGTTAAAATGGTGTATGCTTTGGGGGAAAGTGATGGCAATTGCTTACTGGCATCTAGATTATACGAACAGAAGTTTCCTGAGAGAAGACATCCAAACCAGGGAGCATATCGAGAGCTCAAAACAAGATTTGAGGAAACCGGAAAAGTATTTTACAAAAAGTTTGAACGTGCTTGTCCTGTAACGAATGATGAAAATTGCATTGCATATTACCGAGAATCCCCATGTGAGTACACGTATTTTGAGTAGAGTTGGGAATATCTCAAAGTAGTGTTTCTCGGATGGTGATAAAATGCAATTACCATCCATATCATATGCAGTTAATGCAGGAGCTGACTGAAAGATATTTTCCAAAGCGAATGCGGTTTTGCCAATGGGGCGTAGATTAAATCAACCAAGAACCTGATTTTTTTGAGTATGTTCTATTTTCGGACGAAGCCACGTTTCACAACAATGGCCATGTGAATCGGCAAAATATGCACTATTATGCAACTGAAAATCCTCATTTTGTTAGATATGTCAATCACCAACAGCGTTGGTCACTGAATGTTTAGGGAGGTATCATTGGTCGGCGTGTAATTGGGCCCTTTTTTTTCAACGGTCATCTACATGGAAGAAAATATCTGAGATTTCTGCGAAGTCAGTTATTAAATTTATTAGATGATATTCCATTGGCATTAAGGCAGAGAATGTGGCTAAACAAGATGGCGCGCCTGCACAATACCACACTGATGCGCGGAAATACATGGATAATGAATTCCGTGAAAAATCGATAGGTAGAGGAGGGCCAGTTCAGTGGCCTCCAAGGTCACCGGACCTTACAAAAATTGATTTTTTTCTATTAGGATACATTGAATGGGTTGTCTATCAAACTCCGCCTACAACTCCTGAAAATATAAAAGCAAAAATTCGAACTGCTTTCAGCGAAATTTCAGAGGACATGCTGGCACATGTGGATTCTAATTTTCGAAACAGATTGAGAGTGCATATTGGTGAAAATGGCAGGCACATTGAACATTTGCTGCATTAATTATTGTTATTTTCTGTTCTGTTGAATTCGAATAAATATGATTTTTATGCAAAGTTTAATTCCAAATATGATTCCAAAGGCGAACATTGTCAATATTTTCTGTGGAAAAATATCCATCTTTTGGATGTAGAATATCTCGGAAACGAGTTGTTTTAGGTACATGACATGGTGAATGACAAGTGTAGAGTTATTAAAAAGGAGTTGATTTAAATGAAAATTCACAGAGTGTTCTATTTGAAAAAAACAAAATACCGATGTTTGAAAATGGCTAAGTTTGTGTTGTTGTATCGAACATCCTGTACAATTCATTCCAAATTCTTGGTATTCTCAATGAACATCATCATATCGACCAACGATTCCCCAATTATCTTTACTAAATATTTCGAAATGTGAAATAGGTAATTTTTCGAAAAGAAGTCTACAAAATAGATTTCTTTTAAATAACTCGGCAACGTCGCAGTAGAATTCAAAATTGAAAAAATCTTTGAGCAGCCAATGGAACAGCCGATCGGAATATATGAAAATATACCGGCTGTTTCATTTGAAAAAGAACAACTTTGGTTAACCACGCATCGATGATGCACCCTGTATGAATGAAAGTTATTTTGGAGAGTGGTCTTAAATGGTCCATTTGACAAAAAAAATATAAGAAATCGAAATAGTGATACTTTAAGAGCAATTAACCACGGGAATCCTGTTGACTCACCCTGTATATATACAGTGTGTCCACTTAAGTTAGCGACAAATGGAAAACTTTTTTATTTTTCATTTTATAAAAAAACATTCTTCATAAGTTCTGCATGTTCTGCAACCTGATTTGAAATAATCAAATTTTAAAATTTATTAGTCAATTTATGACTGTAAAAGTGTGAATTTGGTACAGGAGTAATAAAGTACTTTTATTTGTGACAATATCGAAAACTGCTATAAAGAAAAGTTGTTCAGAATTAATAATCACGTTTAAATATGCAATCATGTCCATCTACCCTAAAAAATCTTCTTTTTTTCTATACAATAAAACTTTAATTCATTGAGTCCTCTGGGCTAAGTTTTTTGTATTAATTTTGATTATCATAAAAAAATTGTATATTATTACATATTCCATAATATTAAATAAGCAATACCCATTTTGTGGTCCACGAGGCCATGCATTTTCACTTCCCATAAGCAAACTATTGCCGCTCGACATATCTGCTGTGTTAAAACGTAGATAAAAACTTTTAAACAAAAAATTAAACCGACGAAAAGCTGAACTGAAAAGCAATTGAATTAAACCCCTTTTAAACCCTTATTACACTATGCCTTTTTCGTGCCTATTTGTCTGCCTGACTGCCGATGGTTTAAATTTTAAACAAATGCGCATGCGCGCGAGGCTATTTGGTTGATTGTTTCAGGCGTGAAAATAAATAGGACTGGTTCTATTTTTTCCGCCCGAATCGAGGGGATTTCAAGGACGTTTGTGGAAATGTCAGGTTTGCCAAAACAGTAATTATCTATTGGACTTGACAAAACCAACAAATAGATGCAATTAATCACATAGTTTTCGTTTTGTTCAGTATGACAGAAAAGAAGAAAAGAACTTGTGCCAGGTAAGGAAAAAGTTGAAACAAATAGTCCAGGTATACTAAATTACTTAATCATTTAAGGTAAATGTCAATTTTCCTTAGGTTTGCAGCTCTGAAATTAGCGCCTGAAACAATCATCAAAAAGGCACGGTGTAATAGTGCCAGTTATTTGGGGAAATTTAGCCAACAAATAGCCATGAAAATAAGCACACAAATGGGCACGAAAAAGGCATAGTGTAATAAGGGTTTTACAAATTTTAAACAAATACGCATGCGCGCGAGACTATTTTGTTAATTGTTTCAAGCATGAAAATAAATAGGACTGGTTCTATTTTTCCCCCTGAATCGAGGGAATTTCAAGGACGTTTGTGGAAATTTCAGGTTTGCCAACACAGTAATTATCTATTGGATTTGACATAATCAACAAATAAATGAAATTATTCACATAGTTTTCGTTTTGTTCAGTATGAAAAAATCTTGTATCAGGTAAGGAAAAAGTTGAAACAAAGAGCCCAAATTACTTAATAATTCAAGGTAAATGTCAATTTTCTTATGTTTGCAGCTCTGAAATTAGTGCCTGAAACTATCATCAAAAAGACACGGTGTGATAGTACCCGTTATTTGGGGAAATTTAGCTAACAAATAGCCATGAAAATAAGCACAAAAGTAGGCCCGAAAAAAGCATAGTGTAATAAGGGTTTTAGGTAAAACGTAAAATGCGTACTTTCATTAGTTTAGGAGCTTAGTTATTAAGACTGAGAAGGGTTATTTTTTGCTTTTCAGTTTCTCTTTTCGTCGGTTTCATGTTTTGTTAAAAAGTCTTTATTTATTAATTTTTTGTGGCAAAAATCCACTAATTACTACCTACTCAATTAACAATTAAGGTATCCATTATGTTGAAGTACACCCTATCCAATGAAAAAAAAAAAACTTTGTAGGTATATTTTACCACTTTGTTGTCGATAATTCCAAGAAAAAACACCAATTTGCTTTTCATTTAATTTTTTACAATAAATATCTAAAATCATACATTGGTGGTTAAGATTTTTTGGCCCAATCCAGTTGTCGTTGTCGTTTTATGGACATGCCTTGTTGCCATGAGTAGAGATAAATAATTAGTCATACCTGTACATTGAGCATATCGAAGATAATCGTTACAGGATATATGTCAAAAAATCCACAAAAAAACACGTTAGATGATTTTGATTTACTGTGAACTGTGAAGAAAACAGTATCAACCACTTTCTTACGTAAAGGAAGGGAACAACTTAACCCAATTTGGCTATCCAAATTGAACGCAATCCAGTCAACTTTACGAATTGATGCTCCACAGATACTAGCGGTAAATTGTGATTTTGTTGTTTTCAATGTAAAGGTGCTTCAATAATCCTCTTCTAGTTCGCTTTTTTCGTCTTCATCTGCCACATAGATGGATTTGACTGCCCGTTTTGGGCTAAGCTTCCCGGACAATTTCAGAAACTCATCAGTCCTATTAACGTTCAGCTCGCTACATATTGTTACGAATCCACTACGCTATTTCATGTTGTTTTCTATTAGGTATCCACATAGAGGTGAGAAAATGAACGAAAATAAGTACAATTTGAAGCATATTTAGATACTCCGATATTGAAATTGCGAAACCACATTTTTTGAACTTTAAAGGGTCATTTATCTCAAAATTTTCTCTAATGTGTTTCCCTCATTTTTCAAAGAATCTGTAGAAATTTCGTGTAAATCTGGGCTGGCCCTATTCACATGAGCTTCACCTGTTTTTGTTATTTTATCCGCCTTATTGAATAAGGCTTTGGGCTGCAGCCCATAGAGACCATGCCTGAATTCGCCTTTCTCGAAAATAACCCCCAAAATCGTGAAACTTTTTCGTTCATTCGGGCATATATCGGGGTGATACCATTACAGTTCCGTTTTACTTTTTCGCTACGGTCCTGTAGGTAATTGTTCTTATCTTCCACCTTCACGTTCATCATCCTATTTTAATGTTAGTAATGAGTAATGAGTCAGCTCATAAGTTGATAAAAACATTTATCCCCTATTACCTATCTTTTGGGAGTCACTTTGGAAGAATCTGAAATATACAGATTTTGCTATTTATTGTGTGTATCAATATAGGTAACTAATCAGAGCGAAAATAGTAACAAAAGTTATTATCCACATAAAAAAATACAGCCAGTCGGAAAGATATGTGTTATGTAATAAGTGTCTGATATTTTAAAGGACGATTCCTCAGTTATTTATAAGGTGAAAAGTTCATATAAGCATGGGTCCGCAAGGCCTTCATTTTTGATATACTGGGTGTTAAAAATTAATTTTTATTTTGGTTTTTCGTAAATCATTTTTAAAATAATATCGATATTTGGACGAAAATTGGTATTTGGGGATTTTTTAATACGAGAAATTCAAATTTGATCTTAGTTTGGCCCTTAATTGTAGGGGGCGCCGCCTACAGGTCTTTGTCTCTTTTGGGGAGTCACAACTTTGTTGTGCATGTATATTTTCTAGAAGAAAAATCGATTCCTCTATCATTTTTACGTGAAAAAGGTATGCTTTTCAAAAGTCGCTACAAGCAGATATTTTCCAGATATTTTGAAGTAAATTAATCGATGCACGTGTGTGTGTCAAGAAGTAAAACAATTATGAAACCTTTTTTTTTAAATTCAACATAGAAACATTGCAAACGCTAATTTTTAAACAATAATAAACAACGGAACACTAGATATAAATCTAAATCAAAATCACAATAAATGTTCGTAATGTCCACCTCCTGCCTGTATGCACGACGCATCCAATCTTCTTCTCATTGATTCGCACACTCTTTGGAAAATTCCTGGAGTATTTTGAATCGTTCTACAAGAGTTGATTATTCGATTACTTAATTCTTCTTCATTTTGGATAGCTGTCTGGTAAATTAAGGATTTTAGATGTCCCCATAGGAAAACATCCAAACTGTTATGGTCTGGCGACCTAGGGGGCCATGGTTGAGGCCCTGTCCGTCCTATCCAACGGTTGCCGAAAGTTTGATCTAAAAATTCTCGCGCTTAGATGCTAAAATGTGCCGGGGCACCGTCATGCATAAACCACATTTCATTTCGTAGTCTAAGCGGCACATCTTCCAGTAAAATAGGCAAATCTTCTTCAAAAAAATGACGATATTTCTCTCCGTTTAATCTTCCCGGAATAAAGAATGGACCTATAAAATAATCTCCAAGGATTCCTGCCCACACGTTAAGAGAGAACTGTTCTTGGAAATATGATTCCTGTATCGCATGGGGGTTTTCCTCTGACCACAAATGATTGTTGTGAAAATTGCGTATGATAATAATATAAACAGGATTTGATGTTTAAATAAAGTATTTTGAATAAGGCATTGGAGAAACCAACGACAGAAGTTGATACGTAACGGAAAGTCACGAGGGAGTAGTGCCTGAACACTTTGAATATGGTAGGGATATAACAAATTATCAATTAAAATTTTCCATACCAGAACATGAGAAATGTTTAACGTCAGCGCTATTTTTCTGGAGCTTGTTTCCGGGTGTTCTTCTACCAGATTAAGAACTGCTTCCTCGGTTTCTGGGGTTCTTAACATCCGATGTGCACCCGACAGAACGTGAAGGCTTGAAAACGTTTTTGAAGTAGAAGTTATGCGGTTCGGATAACGCTCCTGATACAAAGCATACCTTTTTCACGTAGAAATGATAGAGGAATCGATTTTTCTTCTATATGATACATACATACAAGACCTGTAGGTGGCGCCCCCCACAATTAAGGGCCAAACTAAGATCAAATTTAAATTTCTCATATTAAAAAATCCCCAAATACAAATTTTCGTCCAAATATCGACATTATTTTAAAAATTATTTAGGAAAAACCAAAATAAAAAGAAATTTTCAACACCTTGTATGAACTTTTCACCTTATAAATAACTGAGGAATTCCCATGTGAAATATCGGACACTTATTACATAACATCCTGTATATTCCAATTTATTTTGAGAGCAGTTCGGTGTTTAGTTCTAAGAACAAACTTCAGCAAAAGACAAAGACAAGAATGTTGAATTACTTCTGGTACACATGGCGTACTGTTTTATGATTGATCGCTAAGTAAGATCTTTCATTCACCATAACATGGGAGTTATGATTGTCTAACAACACAAACACTTTATACGCTTCCCTGGGTTTGACATTTTCTACCAAATGTTTCATAAAACCAACATAATTTCCAACTGCGTTGATACAGTTGATACAGTGACAATTGTGCCTCGTTTTTGTGATGTTATTGATCCCACTTAGCGATTACCTTGGATGACTGGTTCATTGAACTTGGAATTCTCACTTCCAAGAAGTAGGCTCTAATCATAACTATAGTACTCGAAACAGACAAAATCTTATTCCCAAACACAGATTGACCAGCACAAATCGTAACCAACAAGGCATTCAATTGTATAATAAACTTCCATTGCCCTTGAGAGATGCTAATATGGAAACATTAAAAAAACAATTGAAAATTAAATTACTACAAGACGTCCATTATGATGTCAATGATATTACCCCTTTTTAATTATATCATCTTAAAATCTTGTCAATATTTTGTTATATAGAAATGGAAAATGGACTGAAGCTATTATCATGCCAATATTGAAACCAGGCAAAACTCGATGTGATCCAGAATCGTATAGGCCTATCTCATAAACTTGTGCTGTGGGAAAAATGTTAGAAAAAATTATTAATAAACGGCTCATGTGGATACTGGAAAAGGAAAATCTCATAATCTCTGAACAGAATGGATTTCGGCCTCACCGCTCTGCGATCGACAACATCATAGATCTAGAAAGCGACGTACATGAAGCACTAGCAACTAAACAAAAATGCTATGCACTATTTTTCGATATCAAGAGAGCTTTCAATACTGCATGGAAACACAATATCCTAAAAAAACTAGAGTCACTGAATATAAAAGGAAACTGCCTAGCATTCATAAAAAACTTCCTGAACAACAGATCATTCCAGGTTAGAGTAAACGGTACCTTATCAAAAAAATACCTTCAAGAAAATGGAACACCACAAGGATCAGTGATCAGTCCAACCCTATTCTTGGTAGCGATCAACGATATCTTACATGGTCTGAAGAAACCTATAAAAGCGAGACTCTATGCTGATGACTTAGTAGTTTTCGTCAAAGGAAAAAACCTATACTCAATGGAACAGATGTTACAAGAATTCTTAGGATCTTTGGATTTGTGGTCTAGAAACACAGGATTTCAATTTTCTGTGCCTAAAACACACGCGGTTATATTCAGTAAAACGGATACAAACCATATTCCAAGGCTTCAACTATATCAGCAGATCATCGAACTGAAAGCATCGATTACATTTCTGAATATGATTTTCGATCACAAACTGAACTGGACGGAACACTTATCAAATCTGGTACTTTCCTGTAATAAGAGACTTAACTTACTGAAAACATTAGCAAATAAGAACTGGGGATCTGATCAGTCAACACTTCTACTCCTATATAGGAGTCTGGTAAGATCCAAACTCGATTTTGGCTCGATTGCATACTCATCAGCTTGTAAGTCAAATCTGAAATCACTAGACATCATCCAAAAATGCAATCAGATTAGCAAGGGTATAGAACAACACCTGTACAAAGCCTATACAGTGAAGCTGGAGAACCCTCCCTCCAAATCAGGAGACAGATTATCGCATGCCGCTTCAGTAGCCGCTAATGAAAGGAAATCGTCATACAAAAACACATTTACGACCAGATACGTGACACATTACAGGACCAAACCTCTCTTCAATAGACCATTCTATGAAAGAATTCGAATGATGATAGAAAACCTAAACGTTAGTTTCCCTGACATTTACCCCGATATCGTCGACCACCCACCTCCATGGTCAGTGAAGATTCCGTCCTGCAACAGAAGTCTCACAATTTATGATGAGTCCAACACAAATCCTAACGTTATTAAAAACGCGCTCAACAACATCCTGACCACCACTCACATAGCTTCAGAGAAGATTTTCACAGATGCTTCCAAATCAATCGAAGGAGTGGGATGCGCAGTAGTATCGTCACATATAAAACAATACAAACTCTCCCCTCTCAGCAATATACATACGGCAGAGTTATATGCAATACTCCAAGCACTCAAATATGTAAATAGTGATAGCTCAGACAATCAAAAATTTGTTATCCTGACGGATTCCCTGAGCTCCATCCAAACTATTCAGAGCGTGTTCACGAAACATCCTCTGGGTCAAACCATCAAAACACAACTGGATCTAGCAATGAGAAGCGGAAAAACTATAGACTTCATCTGGATTCCCTCTCACGTTGGTATCTCGGGAAATGAAGAAGCAGACAAAAGTGCGCGTCAAGCAGTGACTAGCGATAATGCCGAAAAAAACACACAGTGTATCTCGTCGGATGTCAAAGCATACTTCAAAAAGTGTTTAATAATAATAATAATAATAATAATTTTTTATTTCCTTAAGACAGTTACAAACCATATGGAAAAAGTCAGTTGCTTACATTCAAAATGTTTATATATCTACACACGTAAATTTTGAATGAAATAATACTAAAAAGATAAAATTGATTTCACAGCAGACTGCTACGACCAATATTCATCCAGTCTATAAAAACACTGTTCTGTCAAAAAGGATTTCAACTTATGTTTGAATGATTGTTTTGTGAAGCATTCTTTCACATTTGAAGGAAGAGCATTGTATATTCTAGGAGCCATATGACTGGGAGATTGGTGAGTTATTTTGAATTTTCCAAATGGAATTGAAAAATCATTCTTTTGTCTCGTGTTGAAATTATGATTTTGTTTGTTCCTCACATATATTTCATCATTATTGTCAAATACTAGCATACTCATCTCTGATATGACTAGACATGGCAACGTTAATATTTTCAGTTTTTTAAATATATCTCTGCATGAATCAGTCTGTGAAAGCCCCGTCATTGCTCGTAAAATTCGTTTTTGTGCAACGAAGATATCTTTTGCTAGGGTAGATAAACCACAAAATATTACACCGTATCGTAGCCTACTCTCAACTTGTGCATAGTAGAGTTGTGTCAATTGATCTATATTGAGTACATGCCGCAAATTTCTGAATTGAAAGGCAATCGAATTCAACTTTGAGATTAGGTAATGAGAGTGAGCCTTCCAATTAAGATTTTTATCTATCCGTAATCCTAGAAAAATGGTTTGATCCGAACTAGTTGAAATCAATGGACTCGATTCGTCTGACTGGAATGACAACTCGTTACATTCTTTTTGGATATGGCAAAACCTCAGTGCTAGCGTTTTCGAAGTATTTAAAAACAAATAATTTGCTGAAAACCATTCATTCAAAGAAATCAAGACCTCTTTGCATTTATCACGCAAGGAAGAGTCCATTTTTTCCGATATGATTACCGACGTATCATCAGCGTACATTGTGAAGGATGCAGGCACAGGAAGTTTATCCAAGTCATTAATATAGAACAGGAACAGAATTGGTCCCAATATGGACCCCTGAGGGACACCAATATCTGTTTCAGTTTTCTGTGAGAAATGATTGTTTATTGCTACGTACTGTGTACGTTTGAGTATAAATGATTTTATCCAATCTAGAGGACAACCTCTAATTCCATGCCTATACAACTTTTCCAGAAGTATGTCGTGATTGATACAGTCAAATGCCCTGCTGAGGTCACAAAAGATTCCAACAGGGCATTCTCCCGCTTCAATATATTCTATTATTTTTTGATAATAAGAAAACACTGCGGTCTTCGTAGATTTTTTGTTCAAATATCCATGTTGGTTTCTCGAAACTATATCATATTCTTGACAAAATGACATTAATCTATCTAAAAAGCAATACTCGAATACTTTGGAAAAAGTTGATGGTACTGTGACTGGTCTGTAATTTTCAAGGCTCTGACGACAGTTCTTTTTGTACACAGGTGTTATTTTACCACATTTCAGCAATTCTGGAAAAGCGCCAGAAGACAATGAGAGATTCACCATAAAAGTGAGTGGCAAAATAAGTTCTGCTAGGCACTTTTTCAATAGAATTGTAGGTACCTCATCCGATCCCGAAGAAAATTTATTTTTAATTTTGATTTAAGTAGCTGAAATAGTTCAAGCTCCTGATATGGCCTAAGAAAAGAGAATTTGAGGTGACGTAACGTCACGCAGAAAATGATTGAAGTCTTTATCATTGGAGACTATATTGCTCAATATATTTTAGGCGCATCTGTGTAAAATTTATTGAAGAGATCAGCACGTCTTTTGGATCGCCAACAATGGAATTATTATCGTTTATTATTATCTTTGATTTAATAGCCTTCGATTTATTGGATAGCTCTGACACCAGTTGCCATGCAGATCTTGAAGGATTGTCTGAATTCTTTATTTTATTTTGAAAATATTCCTTTTTGTTTTAGTTATCAAGTTATCGTGGCTTTTTTTCTGACTTTATAGTAATTTTCAGTTCGGGACAAAATTTTTTTAGGTCAAAAAGGTCTTTTAAATTTTTACTAGATTGTTTTACTTCATGTGCATTTTGCTCTTTTGAAGGAATTGGTAATTTTGGGAAATTTGTCTCAAAATAATAAGAGAATGTCGACAAAAATGCCTGAAATGCAAGATTAATATCAGTATTATTCAAGACTTCAACCCAATTTTCATTACCGATGTCTATCTTGAATTGATTTATATTATCATTCGTAAAACGCCTGCTGTATTCTGTTTTTTTTTGACATTTCGCTTAGCTCCATATCGCAAAATATGAGATTGTGATCGGATATATCATTATCAATGACACAACATATTGTTTCCTCGTATAAGTTAGTGAATATTTGATCAATTGTAGTGGCACTACTAGCAGTGACTCGTGTCGGCCACGATACTGTGTATTTCAGATTAAAACATTCTAAAACCTCACAAATTTTGTTAAATGCCGGACTGAACTTATCATAACAATCTGCGTTGAAATCCCCACATAAAAAGATATTCACACCCGGTTTAAAAATATCATTTAAAACCTTATATATAGTGTTTAAAAAAACATTCAAATCCCCAGATGGAGAACGATAGCAACACAGTATTATAGTTTTTCCTATACTCAAGTTACAAGAAATGCCACAAATTTCTATGTCTTGTTCAACACAATATTTTGTGAGATCAATACGGTATGTTTCTATATCATTTTTTACGAGAATTGCCACACCTCCCATTTTTCTATTTTTTCTACAGTAACTACTTTTCAATGTAAAATTGTTAAAATGAAAACTGTTTTCTGAGTTTTCCCTAAATCCAGTTTCTGTCAAACAAATAAAACTAACATCATGGCTGTGAATATCAACAACATATAAACTGTTTATCTTGTTGTGATTGACACTTTGTACATTCAGTAACACAATATCGGGGTTGAATATCATATTTCTACCGTTTTCCTTTTCCTGTGGTATAAAAAACGACTTTACTCGATAAGTGGCAAAGTGAGTGGCATACATTCCAAAATAAATTACGTACAATCAAACCAAACATTAATCCGATAGTACCTATTTCAATCAAAAGATCCACGCAAGTGATAATAAACCGCCTTCGGCTAGGACACACAAGACTTACACATGAATACTTGATAAAACATAGTGCCATGCCAATATGCGAAGACTGCAATGTGCAACTGAGTGTGAAACATTTTCTAGTGGACTGTCCAAGATTTTTCGTGAATCGTCTAACACACAAAATCCCAAATGACATGTCATCAATTTTAGGACCATCCTGTAAAACAAACAACCTGATGGACTATCTGAAAGACATAGGCTTACTCTATAATCTGTTAATGTAAAGTATAATTTTTTGTTACTCCTCTTATTGTTACATGTAATTTTATATGAAACGTTCCGTCGCTAATAACCAGTTGGTGGATGCGACTTTGTTCTAATAAAAAAAATAATAGTTGTAGTAATGTGTGATTTAAATTATTATAAGTGTATTTTCATTTATATCTATATCCGTATACATGTATGTATGCATGTATATCGCAGCTTTTATAGCTTTGTATTTTTTTAGGAAGTTTATTTTATGTTATTCAGACTTCTGCCTTATCCAGACACCAAGGTGTACTTGTGACCAATAAAGATTATTATTATCATTATTATTATAAACGGTTCGGCACTTATCGTTGAAGATTACAGACAGACAGACTTCTCTCTGGAAATGGTCTCAATCGTCTCGGGGACCTCAAAACGGATATTTCCGTCGAAATCTGGATTTTTCTTTTCGTACGACTACATTACATGACCACTAGGGGGCCGGTCAAGTAAAGGGCAGAACCGGGAACGATGGGTCCATAATTGAACATTTTTTCCCGAACGAACTAAATGAACAAAACGAACGTCATAAATTCTCTATGATGAAATAAAAATAAATTAATGAAAAATTAATATTTTACGAATTTAAAATCAACAAATAACATTGATCTCAGTTCAGCGCCCCCCAATTCCAGCAATCCGGTCGCCTGGCTCTTAATCCGCTCCTGAATCCTTTTAGCTCATCGCGTTCCTATCCAATTGGAACGCATACCATAAACCTTGGACGAAATATTACAATTTGTTTGGAATTCTCATAATAATACAAGTATATTCTTTCTTGTTGAAACCTTCGAATTCTCAAAAGATAAATTAGTCATATTCAAAACGTTATGTGTATCACTAATTATCTCTAATTATTCGTCAAATTAGTGTTGAGCAATAAGCAATAAGTCATAATTTGTTCATACAAAACCGGAAAAAGTTTGTTAAACACTGTTAGGCAAACACAGGAAAAGTACGGTATTATGAAGGTATAATTAAATATAAATATTGACCACAGAGCTTATCTTTAAATTGGCGTATTTTCCATCTTATAGCTAGCAGAAGTGACAAATGTGATTTGATTTAGGATCAGAAGAACAAGTCAGTCACGAGGGGAAGAAAGCTGGGTAAGCAGTCGCCTAGAACAACACAGTCCAAAAAAAAGTTAATTTAAAAAATCAAAAACCCGACTGCGTAAAAAGTGTACCGTAGAATGGGGATACATTGATCAATTTTTTAGTTCAAAGTGAAATAACTTTTGCTCCTTCAGCATTAAAATTTGCAAAAAAAAACTGCAATATCGGTTTTTATTTTACTAACAATTTTGAAAAAATGGAAGCAAACAATTCAAAAACACTCGTGAAAAAAAATAAAGAGTTGATGATCAAAGTTCTACCAACTATTGGGGTTTCATTATAAAAGGAACATAAAGTAACCCCACTAAAAAGGGTTAAAAAAATAATTAAAAACTTTTCCCATTTCTCTAAGGGCAGAAATGCAATTTGGGGGTAAGTTTGATCACACTAAAAACCTTTCTACCAACTAATCTTATTCATTATAAAAGGAACAGAAATAATATAGGTACACAAAAGGAAATGAAAATTCACATAATATGCTACATTTCTAAAACTTCAATATCAATTTCAAATTTATAAAAGATATTATTATCATTTTTCTCCAAAGAGGGATTTGGTAAAATCTTAATAATATCACTTGCTTTGAGCTCGGAGGTGTCATCAGGAACAAGTGAAATAGTCTTTTACTTTTTCTTACTGATTTTAATCCACAACAAGAATGTTGGAGTCTTCCATCTTACAAACATATTTATATGTTTTTTCCCTCGTTGGGAGTGAAACGTGCCCAAAATAAATTGGCCAACTTCGAAATCTTCTGAATTAGCTTCCTCTTCTCCAACATCGCAAATTGAAGAGACAGAAGCAGGACGGTCTTCGATTCCAAGCTCCCCCATCTTCGTCATCGTCAGATTCTTGTCCATATGCTGCCGTGGATATACTACATCCAGGTTGAACCTCTAGTCGTGTTCTTTTTCTCTGTGAAGGGACTGCGTCTCCGAATCTTTGCTCTTTCAAAAATGCTGTCAGTGCATTTTTGACAATAGGGGTAGGGTCAGCAACTTGTTCTGGTGGCAACTTCTTGAAAACCTGCTCCCGATATGCAGGATGAATACCAGTACTCCGGAAAGAATTGATCAAGTTTCGTTTGATTGCAGATTCTAACTTGCTGGTTTCAAATTGTATCTAGTTGGTTTCGTTTGGTTTGACAACTCGCGCGGTTATGGTGTCCATTTTATTTAGGCTTTTCTTCAGAAGAGATGAAAACATATCTTTGGGAACAGTGCTGAGACGCAGATTTTGCAATTTAAAATATGTTAGTGTTTCACGCCATGCCCCTTTCATTGGTCTAAAGAACCCAACGTCTAAGGGCTGGCAAATATGGGTTGAATTTGGAACCAAGCCAATAAAATCAATATCGTTTTCAACACACATTTTTAAGACACCATCATCCAAGTGAGATGACAAATTATCCCCAATCAGAGCTTTTCTCCCTTTTAAACGTTTTGCATGTGGCAAAAATAAAGTGGTAAACCAATCTCGAAAGGTCACACCATCCATCCAACCACTTATGGTGCGATTATATCTTGTGCCCAAGCTACAACACGGCTTGTTACAACATGGAGGTCCTCATGGACCATTTTCTCTCCAAGAGCCATAAAGGTGGGCATTTCTATAAATCACATAGGGCGGCAATAATGTACCATCTGCTGCACCACATACCATAATTGTGGTGCAGCTTTTCGAGTGATTCATTACCTTTTCCGGGTATTTCACGCCCCGTCTATAAATCCCGTGCTTCTTGCCGGGATCATCGGACAAATTAGATTCGTCATAATTAAATATATTGCTGCTTGGTAAGGGTAAAGCTCTTAGTGTGTTCTCCAAGTTGTCGTAAAATTCTCCCAAAGTTTCCCTTGACACTGATGCTCTAGCCCTTTTAATGTTTGTAGATATGCGTTATCCGTAATATTTTTATGCCGCTGAAGAAGACTGTATGTCCAGTCTATTCCAGGAAGGTTATTCTTGAATAAATGCACCGTTCTTCCTTTTCTATCTAAATAATATTTGGCCATCATTCTCATATCCAGAAGCGATAAGGGGAATCCCCAATCGTCGCATTTGGCAGCCGATTTTAGAAAGGCCAACTCCTCGTCATGGGTGAAAATTGTTAGACGACCCGGATTATTACCATGGATTCCTTTAAATCGGTTATAATACTAAATTGTCTTGTCGCCTCGCGAATGGACAGTGTACCATCAACCACCTTTCCTAGTGCTTCTTCCAACTTTTCCTTGGAGTAATTTCGGTAGGATCTAGATCCAAGCAAACGTTTGTGTTTGCGGGTCATTTTTCTGAAGATAAAACAAAATTACTTAGAATATTTATCTAATCATTTTAAGTAATTCAACCGAAGGGGCAACATTGATCAAGTGATCAATGTAACCCCCGACACCGATCAAAGATACCCCTTGAAATAACGACCTCTACCAAAAGTTAGGTTAATGAAAAATTACTCAACACATTATTTCTATGCATTCCCAAATATATGCCTAATATAGTAGTAAGGCAGAAAAAATATGAAAAATAAAACTTACTGGTGTAGGCACAAACTTTTGCAAACCTTATGAATCAGTCAAAACAGGCGTCAACATAAAAATGAGAAATTCAGCACAAACACTGACAATACTGCTTCGTCAAGCAGAGTGATGACAACTAGTATCAAGTGAACCACAATGGAACTGGAACTGTATTGATGGTTGTATAAATAGCGTGGCTAGGCATATTTGAAATTTAAAAGATGTATCGATCAAAGTATACCCAAGATTCAAAGTATCCCCATTCTACGGTACTTTATAAAAGATGGAAACAAGATGACCAGAAAATATTGTCAGAAAATTATGTTTTAAGAGATTAACTATTAAACTTAATACTGTAAACAATCTCACGCAGTCGGAGGCATCTTCTTTAATTTAACAATGAAGATCCGACTGCGAGAGATTGTTTACAGTATCAAGTTAACCTCTTAAAACATAATTTTCTGACAATATTTTCTGGTAATCTTGTTTCCATCTTTTTAAAAGTACCCTTTTTACGCAGTCGGGTTTTTGATTTTTTGAATTAACTTTTTTTTGGACTGTGTTGTTCTAGGCGACTGCTTACCCAGCTTTCTTCCCCTCGTGACTGCATGTTCTTCTGATCCTAAATCAAATCACATTTGTCACTTCTGCTAGCTATGAGATGGAAAATACGCCAATTTTAAAGATAAGCTATGGTCAATATTTGTAATTTGATCTCTAACGTGTTGCGAACGAATTTGATCTCTATCGTTTAGCGACGTGCACTTTCTTGTCGGGCTTTTTTGGTTTTACGACGACATTTTCGAGCTCGTAACATTGTGAATTTATAATACTCAGGTATACAACAAATAGATACAAACTCTCACCATGTGTACTGAATCAAAGTACATGAACGTTTTCACTTATAACAAATGAATATACTACAACAACAAAGTAGATGGATAATTTCAGTCACTAACAAGATACAGTCAAACTCGGTTATAACGAACTAACGAGGAAAGACTGTTCAATCAAGTGCCGATAATTTGCGAAATTTTACGACTGCAGTCGACCGGTGGGATTCCCCCAGTGTTGCCAAACCCATCCTAAAGTAAAACTGCATATATGCTAAAAAAAAACTGTAAAACTGTAAATCATGTGATCATCAAACTTTTAATCATATTAACGAAGTAAACTTGGAAATAAAACATGTATAACAATCATTATAATCTCGTCGTAACTGTTTCCGTTATCAAGTCTAGTAACACGTAACACAAAAATACTCACAACAATCGATCGAACGAAAATCTAAACAGGCAGCTCGGGCAAGGCAGTAGGCATGGGATTCCCGAGTAACAAACAACATAAAACATAATGTCGGTGGCTCGGTGGTTAAGTGGTAAATAAAACAGACTTCGACCGAACGACGAAAGATCTACTTACTCTATCCGCTAACGCCATCTATTAAATTGATTGACAATTACATAGTCCGGTCCGGTAGTGGTAGTGTATCTTTAGACAATGGTGGCAGATTTTGCCATTGTATAATGGTTTTGCTGAAGCTCAGTTAGTGTAAGGACTACACAGCAGATAAAATAGATGGTTCTAGCATCTTAAATAAAAAACTGTAGATTCGGAGGCCTAAACTAAAAACTGGGAAGATTTCCAAAAAACTGTAAATCTACAGTTAAGACTAGGGTTGGCAACTCTATATTCCCCTATTTCTCTGTTAGGGATTTGTTAGATACATGGCGTAGTATTAGTACGTTTTCAACTGCATTGTACCAATATCCCTAAAACCCTTATGCACTATGCACTTATACACTATGCCTTTTTCGTGCCTATTTTTGTGCTTATTTTCATGGCTCTTTGTTGGCTAAATTTCCCCAAATAACTGGCACTATTACACCGTGCCTTTTTGATGATTGTTTCAGGCACTAATTTCAGAGCTGCAAACATGCGGAAAATTAACATTTACCTTAAATGATTAAGTAATTTAGTATACCTGGACTATTTCTTTCAACTTTTTCTTTACCTGATACAAGATTTTTTCTCCTTTTCTGTTATAATGAACAACACGAAAACTATGTGATTGATTTCATTTATTTGTTGGTTATTTTCACAAATGTCCTTGAAATCCCCTCGATTCAGGGGAAAAAAATAGAACCAGTCCTATTTATTTTCATGCCTGAAACTAAGATGTCTAAAAACCCTGGTGAATGAACTGATTCGATATTGTTTAGATTTTCGATGGGACACCACCTGTTACTTCAACAGAGCTTCTCTCTCTGTGGTAGATGGCGCCGTCCAAAAATGTTTGTCTATATTCTCGCTTAATGTCAGAACTTAATTTCTGACATCTGCAGCATCTTATATGAAATTATTTTCAGTGTTTAGTCGGCATTTATGCGTTTTCCATCTCTTTGATTTGAAATCTTGCTTAGCTTATTCCTGAGTTTGTTCTTTAAAAAATCACTCGTTCATCAGTTCATTAGTGCGTGAGGAATTGTTTATTTTCAGGTAGTGTAGTGTGTAAGGATACTTTTTGAAGAATGGGCCACATTTGTATTTTGTGTGGACAGTATAAAGCCGCAGATTTGAATTTTCACCTGTATTCTTGACTAATTGACTAATAATGATATTTGCATAGTTCATCATATTGTATGCATTGAATTTTATATTTTCTGCAATTTAATGACAATTTCATTTCCAATTGTCCGTCTGTCAAAATGCAGTTAACCTCAAATTCAAATGGTACAAAATTCGAGCAACAACACGACAGTGCTTTGTTTGTGCAATGTTCGGGGGCTTCTAATTCTAGCTTTGCTATGGGTGAAGTTTGACATATGTCTCTTTTTCAACCAATAGCAAAGCTAGAATTAGAACCCGCGAACAGTTGGCCTCAAAAAGAAATCTGAGGAAATAAATATACCCTGCTACTGAATTGAAACTAAAACGAAATTGGCGCCATCTGACACGCTAGTAATCTCTATTATCAAGTAGGCCAAGTGTCACCAAGTCGATCCCAAACTTCTACAGGTATAAGTGCAATCACCAGGGTTTTTAGACTTCTTACCTGAAACAATCAACAAAATAGTCTCACGCGCATGCGTATTTGTTTAAAATTCCAGCCACCGGCAGTCAGTCAGACAAATAGGCACGAAAAAGGAAAAAGGTATAGTGCAATAAGGGTTTACTACAAAAGCATGCAGGAAGGCTATTACATTGTCGGTTAAGCTGGAAATAATTAGAAAATTTGACAGTGGGTGCGCAAATGCACAAATTTGTCGGGATTATGGTCTCAAAAAATTAACAATGGCGTCAATTTACGCGAAAAAAAAATCTACCAGGATGCATGTACTGCATATTTTCTTCATAGCGAACATCTTTTATAACGAACCATTTGTAGTCATCAAGCCGTTCGTTATAGCCTAGTTTGTCTGTACTTAATTGAGTTTCTATTAAAATATTTAAGTGATAGAGTATTAAAAATGTGACGAAAACGAAATAGTAACTTAAACCGAAATAAACCAACTAACGAGCAAATTAACCAATTACTGATGTACCCAAGCTATACGCTGTTATAACTTTTTCACAATATGGCGTCTGGTGGTCGCCATATTGAATTTTGTCACAATATGGCGTCTGGTTGTCGTCATATTGAATTCTGATTATTACTGTCAGATTTTTATTCACAATATGGCTCTGGTTGTCGCCATATTGAATTTTGTCAGAATATGGCGCCATACTGAATTTTGATTATTACTGGCATGTCTTTATTCACAAAATGGCGTAGGGTTGTCGCCATATTAAATTTTTCGTCGCGTAGCCGGGTAAAAAGCGAAAAATGAACAAATCCATAGAAAATTAGTGGAAAATCTGAATGAGAATAAAAAAAACATATTTCTCAATATACGCACTTGTTTACCAAATATTCACAAAGGGATTTGAAATAACATAAGAATTCTTCAGGGATTCTCCTTGTATACGACTTTGGCATGCTCAAAATGAATTCCGTTATCCTCCAAAAAATTATTGAGCCTGTTACCAAATTCTTGTCTCACATTTGCGAAAGTTTAACGAAAGATAGTTCGACATTCTTAAGTTCTTCAATTGAGGCTGGTTGAGTTTTATAAACTGCAGGTTCCAGATGACCAAATGGAAAAAAAATCTAAGGGGATCAAATCTGGAGATTTTGCAGGTCACTAGATATTTCAAAAATCCTTTGCGTTAGTTAGCAGAAGGTTAATTATTTCAAAACAGCAATAAACGGAATACCTACCTGATAATACGAAGTTACTAATAGCATTGGCCTTTTTTTTGTTCCTCTGCCGATCAGAAATGTGAAGACCTTCCAGTTTTGTGAGTTTTTCCATTAATTGTCATTTTTTCAGTTTGTGCTGTTTTTTGGGTTCACGATACTGAGAGGAAGAAATGATTCTTCCTCAGCGGAAGAAATAATTCACTGTATGCGAACAGGATACTTGTTTTAGAATTAATTCGTCTAAGTTTGTTAATTTGGATTTTTTTTCACCACTGAAAAGCCTTCCAGTGATGTTTCACACATGGGGATTGCATTCAAACTTTTGAAGGGCTGGGTTGATGGGGCGGAGGGGGAAGTATCGAGGTTTGGGCATTTCTTGATATGTTTTTTAATTTCAGAGATATTCCCACTGGTAACTTTAAAATTTGACACACTGTATTTTATACATCCTCCATGAAAAAGCGACTTGCACTGCTTTGAAAATTGAACTAATTCACATTTTTTTCAGGTGTCCAAAAAAATGGAGAACCCAGCAATTGGAAAGCCGTCCTTATCATCATAGTTAGTGTTTTATTTTTTTGTGTCATTCTCTACGGTACGAACTGTTTCTACATATGCAAGATGCATTTCTTCGAGCAAACCGAGAAAAAGTATAGAAAAATGGATTCATGTACGAATGTATAACTGCCATAGCTTCAACAAGAAAAATGTATGCGTTATCTGGAAGACTGCAAAAGTACTTGACATAGACATCCAGCTGATGTCCTACAAATGGAAGACATCTCCCCACATCCTACAGTTTATAGACCAGATGAATTATGATTTCGATGCATATATGAGAATTTTCACATTATGCTGTAAAATGTAATGATTATGATATTAAAAGTGCCATTGTGGGATTCATCACTGACAGTAATAAACTATCAAACAATATCTGCGAATCGATTAAATTAGTTTTTTTTATTGGTGCCCCTTTTTACCCATTTAAAGCACGCCTCAGCGTGTTTAAATCGAACTTTAAAAAACGCGCGTTTTTTAAAGGTAACCATGACAACATCAACAAATCGAGAAACGTGAAGTCTAAATGACATATTTTTGATTATTGATCTGACAGGAGTACCTTGTAACGTCAGATAAAATATTACTAACAATTCGTTCATTTATATGTGCTCCTCCATCCATTTGATGAACTTTTCATATTCTTTTTATATATATCACTGGATTTTCGCGGTATTAACCGCGATTCTGTCTCACTATTAAAAAAATCGATATTAGAATCATTCATTTTGAGCTCTGGTGACAACAAATATTGATCTTTGTAACAAATTGCTACGAATTCAACCTTCTTGCATTATTAGTTCTTATTTCTATTTTGTGTAGTAATAATACCAGTATATATGATTTCAAAGTGCACCAATAAAAAAAAATAACGTAAAGTATTCGTGGATAACTGGTCTTAAAAACACTTGCTCTATTTCGAGCACTCCGGCTGCGCCGTCGTGCTCGAAAAATCGCGCGTGTTTTAAAGCCCTTTTTATCCACTTATACTTTAATATACTATATTGAACGCCGATCTCTCTGTGTCTATAAAAGAAAGAATTATAATGCATTCAAACAATGTTGTCCTTCTATTTACCAATTTGTATAAAAACTGTAACTTGAATATCAAAAATGCACTTTTTCACTCAGTTACAAAATAAGTTTTCACCTATACTATGACAAGTGCTCAACTTATTTTCTGGATTTTTTCCTCAAAATATTCGTGACCAGAAACCAAGAAAAAATTTCCAGAAATAGCGAGACATTCGCTGAGAAAATTGTATACCAAAAACTATAAACAATATGAACAAACCCGACTTTTTTAATGATAATTTAATTTTTGTTCAAACAATTATTTAATTCGAGGTTCATTGTTTGGCTGCCGCGACGTGAACCCATTGAATTCAATAATTCCAACAAAACGACCAGTATAATATTTCCAAAACAAGAATAGGCCCAACAAAACACAGCTTATGCACAGAACTGTGAAGTTTGAAGTATATCAAAAGGGAACACGCATGATTTTATTTTAATTCTTCTTTCCCTGAGTTTGGTCCTCAGAAATTACATTTTGTTAAAATAACTTCTCGAATCCCATTGTTTTTTGAAAATTTTCAATTAAAGGTGCCCCTCAATTCACACTCAAGTTGAACTTCAATAACTTCCCCCGAACACTAGCGCCAATTGTAGTTGTTTTAGGAATATTGATAGACTACTATTTCTTGCTACCCAAACATAAATTCAACTAACTTTCAATGTGATGTTTCAGTAACAATTGATAATACCATGACAATAATAAGCAGTAAAAGTTGAACTGTGTGAAGTAACGATGCTAGGAGTCGCTAGGAGTACGTGATAAAAAATTGAATTTTGAATTATTAAAAACATTGAACATTTTTTCAATTTCTAAGTTCTTTTGTCGCTGACTAAACTTCATGTGCAAATCAAAATAGTCTAGAAAAGGCGCACATGCGTGTTCCCTATTATATCTAATAATGAATTTCTGTAAGGTAGACAACTGACTTTACGTGTACCAACAACACGGGTTGTATCCTTAGCATATATGATCAAAGGTTATATAAAATGATAGCGGGACAAGGCAACTCAGTTTGCGTATGCCGCCAATACGGGTTGCATAATGAATGTGACCATCTAAGTGTCTATGGTTTTGGCTCTCTACGACTGAGCTTATGAAAACTTCTGGTCAGTGAGTTCAAGTTGTTATTTCCTTGTAAGGGTTTTAATATTGGTAGGAGGTATTTCGATAGGTTGTAGGTTGGTGGAAAATACCTTCAAACCCATTGAGGCAATGGACGTCCGAAACGAGAGTAAACAAGTTCCGCCATCAAACAACAGTATTAATATTATTTCAGCAAAAGGGTGGCAAATATGTGTGGACGCGATTTTGGGTACACATCAACCGATAAAATCCATAAATCTACAGGTGGTCCAAACAAAAAATAAGTAAAACAAGATCCAGTGAAGCAAAAATTCAGTTCAACGTTGCTCTTGAAAATCATAGGACCGCATATATTTTATTAAATTGAATAGAAGCCTACCGAACAAATTTGTGTTATTTTTGTAACAATTTAATCCCCCAAATGAATTATTTATTCTATCAGTTTAATCTTAGCTACATTGATGGAAATGAAAATTATCTATGGATATATAACTCAACTGAGATAGCCTGAAAAATGAAGAACTAATGATTCGTAATATTTTCATTCAATTTATACTACAAAAATGATCAATGTTTCATATGAAATTATTTATTTTGTCATTCGAACTCCGAGCCGTAGGTTTGAAAACTGTTCCCCACGATGCACACTTTGATTTCCTATTGAATGAGATAGCCTGAAAAATGAAGAACTAATGATTCGTAATATTTTCATTCAATTTATACTAAAAAATGATAAATATTTCATATGAAATTATTTATTTTGTCATTTTAAACTCCGAGCCAGTGGATTTGAACTGAGTAATTGTTCCCCAGTTTTTTTTTATGAAGAGATAGCCTGAAAAATGAAAAACTAATGATTTGTAATATTTCCATTCAATTTATACTACAAAAATGATCGAAATAAGAATTGTTAGTTTGTTTTCTATTTCATTAGAATTTTTTTATTTTTGGATACAGTGTTCTAATTTTTTTGTTTATAATATTCATTATAAAACAGAACAACTACTTATATTCTAGAAGAATTGTTTTTTTGTATTTTTACTACGTTTCTTCAAATAAAGAAAAAGAAATGTATGAAAGAATGACGACAAGCCTTATAGTTAGAGAGCTGTAATAACAAAAACGACCTGTATTGCAGGAAGCCTTGCATTATGATAAACATGTTCCCTGAGCCTCCCCAAACCCCCTGGATCGTGTCATGTGTCTGAACACGTTATACTTTTCAAATTATGGCCATTAGAGATACAGGTCGAAATCACCTGTCGTGAAGGACGTCTTGCAATTTGCAAAATTGATAGTCCAAATCGCCAGTAATCAGGTAGTATAAACCTGTTTTGAAGTAAACCTGAAACCTTGTTCATCTTGTTCCTTGAGAATCATGTAGTAGAAAAATCTATTCCCAAGACGAAAACCTGATCATAGGTCAGAGTCATTTTTTAGGTTATATTGAAAAAATTGGGAAAAAATTCAAGAAACAGAGAGAACCAAATGCAAGACGTTTTTACCCCTGAAAAATTTTTGGCGAACCTTACAAAAATTCAGAAAATATACGAATTTTCAAAATAGAAAAAAAAATTTTTTTTGACACACAACATGCTTTCCGAGAGTTACATTTGACTTAATTTGATATCTGAGTACCAAGCCCTCCACCACCAAGGGAGGAGCCCTTCCCCTCCGAAGGGCGATTCAATGAAATTGTGAAATAAAAAGGATTTTCCTCTCCACAACCCTATTTTGAAAATGTATTTTCTCCTCGTGTGTTTGCGGCATTCAGGCTTGTGCCACAAACTTCCACACTCGTGAGAAAAGTTGAACTTTCCCCACTTGTTGCACAATATACTATTTTCCTAGAACTGCTATGAAAAGTAGCGTATTTCTCATAGCTTACTTGTGTAAAACTTCGTCAAAACCCTCATATTTTATATGGTGTATTGACAACTTTTTTATTTTAATTATTTTTAAGAAAAAAATAGATTAAAAAAAAAACCGACCGAATTCTAAATTTCATCTCATTTTTTTTCCGCTCCAAGTTAGCGTCAAGGCGTGGCCCCCATTTTGAAATCCCTTATTGGGCTTTCATTTAAGAGGTACTTTTGCGTATTCAAATCCTATTGGCTACTAATTATTGCGTGATTTTTCCAGATGAAGTCTTTCCCCGAATAATTCTTGTTATTTCAGCACAACGGCAATTAGACCATAACACTTAACTGTGTGAAGAAATCTTAACACAACGTCCGAACTTAAATAAACAATTAAACTCTAAACCGATAATTGATTATTTTTCAATCTCCCATCGAAGATTGATTGATGGTTGACTTCCAGTAACCACCATACCTATATGAATATTATTTCAATGAAAGAAAATAAGAATTTCTGAGTAACTAAGATATGAGCTCTTGCATTATTTCTTACAATAATAAAATTTCAAACTCATAATTTCCAGAATAATAGATACTTTCATTAAGGCCAAAAAAAAACAACAATAACATAACTACTTACAGGGTGTTACACTTAATTTCAAAACCATGTATTGACATCAATAATAACCTAAAATCTCTGTTCGATGTGTCTTGTGCGCACAACTTGAATCTAAATCCAAAGAAATCACAAGTTATGCTTTTCGGACCCAAAAGAAAGAGAAATGACGTAAGTCTTTCTCTCTCCATTCGAATCAATAATGACGTCATATCCTTCGTGAATGAAGCTAAGAATTTGGGTCTCTGGCTTGACACAGATTTAAGGTACACTAAGCTTGTTAACCATTTATGTAAAACATCGTTCAATGTTTTAAGACAACTCTACCCCAGTAGAGATATATTATCGAGAAGCATGAAGTTGAGTCTCTGCGAGTCCCTCATCTTCTCCAGATTGGCTTACTGTGACAGTATTTATGGTCCAGCCCTCCTACAACGAGAGGCATTGCGACTACAAAAAATTCAAAACAGCTGCATTAGATTTTCTTACGGTATCCGTAAGTATGATACATCAGTGCATCGTTTGAAGATTCGGGATGGCTGAAATTAAATAATTTGAGGAAAATGCACTCGCTTACACTAACTCACATAATTTTGAATTCTGGTAGCCCGCCGTATCTACGCAAGAAACTAGTTCCGCTATCTCTCAAAGATTCCTCACGAAACAAGTATATGCCTAGACATACTAAGACGACCTTTACCCAAAGTTTTTCCTATAACGCGGCTAAACTTTACAATTCGGTACCGGTAGAAATCAAGGAATTTTCACTAAAAAATTTCAAAAAACGGTTGAAAGCCTTGTTTCTGGCAAGGCAGCAATAACAATGCACGACAACTCGATAGTCTACTTGGTCATGATATACATATTGTAACGAACCTAGGCCGGACCTGTCGCCTCACACGTTGCCATCGACAGCGATGAGATCATCCCCGGAGATATTCGAGAACCATCCAGTCGCTCTTCCGCGGAAAACAACGGTCAATATTGGAAACAATTGGAACATGCCGTCGCCAACTGCCGGAATTCGAAAGATCGGGAATCCTGTGACGGAGATAAATAGGTAGCCCTCAAGATGGCACAGACAGTCTGAACGAGCCCATACGATCGAGCTATACAGTGGAGTAGTAATATAAATTAGTTGTAGATTAAGTGTGAAATAAATTAGTAGAACCAAGTTAAGTTTATTTACGTTACAATTGGTGTCGGAAGTGAGATTTTGAAAATAAACAAGTGATCGTGGAGTGGATAGTCAGAAAAATAAATTGATAGACCTTTTTGTACGCCCAAAATAGACAGTGGCCCGGTTTTCGCGAAGTGGACAATTGTGCGTGGGAATATAAACTGATACACTCTTCGCGTGAAACAGACAATAGACTGGTGGCCCGTGGAAAAGAATTCGCGAAGTGAATTTTTAACAAACTGATAAACTTTTCGTGTGAAACAGACTGATACCTCGTCAAAGACAAAATGTGTTCAAGAAAAGTGCGCCTTGCGGATTTGAAGGTAGCGGAATTGAAACAGGAATTGGAGGAAAGGGAACTGAAAACAACGGGTAAAAGCAAGTACTCCAGGAAAGACTTGCAGAAGGACTTATACAAGAAGGTGAGGACCCCGAAACATTTTTATTCGAAGTTCCCGGAGGTGATTTGAGTCCGATAATAGAATCCTTGAAAGAAGAGCTGCAACAAAATTCGAGGACTTTGGAAGAAAATTCAAGAAGCCTGGAAGAAAATTCTAGAAATCTGGAAGAGAAGCTTCTAGAAAATTCAAGAAGCTTGGAAGAAAATGCTAGAAATCTGGAAGAGAAGCTTGAAGAAAATTCTAGAAATCTGGAAGAGAAGCTTCAAGAAAATTCTAGAAATCTGGAAGAGAAGCTTCTAGAAAATTCAAGAAGCCTGGAAGAAAATGCAAGAAGCCTGGAAGAGAAGTTCCTGGAAAACACAGAAGGCCTAAAAAAAGAATTGTGTGGTGTGGCTAATTTTCTAGAAGAAAGAATGGGAACCGTTGAGACAGAGATAGATAAAATTGGGGAGCAAATGAACACGGAGGTAGATAAAATCAAAGATGGGGTCGAGGCAGAAATGGACAAAATAAAGGAAACGATCAGTAAGCTGGAAAAACGAATTAATAGTGCGCCCTCCACAGAGATGGTTAACGAAAATGCAAGGCTGGACTTGAGTTTGAACTTGGATAAAGTTCAAGAGGGTATAAAAGATGTCAAGGTCATTTCAGAAATAGGGAAGCTTTCCATGAAGCCGCCTCAGTTCGACGGAAAAACTCCATGGGCAAATTACCGCCGGCAGTTTGAAGCAGCGGCCAAAGCAAACGGATGGAATGCAGGGGAAAGAGCTGTAGCACTGACACTTGCATTACGTGGAGAAGCGACAAATATTCTACAAACTCTCACCGCCCAAGAACAGGAGGACTATGATCAGCTGATTAAACATCTAGAATTACGATATGGCCACGCCCATTTGGAACACGTATACCACTCCCAGCTGAAAAATCGCTGCCAAAAATCGGGCGAATCCTTACAAGAATTCGAAACTGACATTGCACGCTTGGTTCGTCTCGCATATCCATCCACACCAGAAAATGTAATGGAGCGACTAGCGGTTCAAGCATTCCTGGATGGACTCCGTGACCAAGAAACCAGACAAGCGTTGACACTAGCCCGTCCAACACATCTCGTAGACGCACTGGCACGCGCGTAGCAAATGTCCAACATTCGAAAACACGACTCCGATGCAGGAAAACTAAAGAAGGTCGACGAGAAGGGGCAATCGTCGGCCTGTGTCCAGCAAGCCCCGGTTAACAACGCATATGTCGCTATCCTGCAACGACAGAACAGAGGTGTTTTCGTAGACGGTCTCATCAATAACGAGCCTTGCACCATGCTGCTAGATACAGGTGCGACTAGGACAATTCTCGGACCTTCCTTTGCCAGAACACCGGAACGGATTGAACCGACAACTTGGAAGCTACGCACAGCAACAGGGGAGCCAGCTACTGTATATGGCGAGCTACCGATTGAAATAATTTTGGGCAGCACTAAAGTGAAACATCAGGCACTTGTAGCGGACATCGAAGACGATGCAATCATCGGAATGGACATCATGAATTCCAGAGGGTTTGAATTGGATTTCAAAGACGGCGTCCTACGTGTCAACGGAGAAGAGCTGGTGCTTCATGGGAGGAGTGAGGAGTTGATCCGTGTGCTGTTGGCTGAAGATGTAAGCGTACCTGAGAGGGCTGAAACCATTCTGGAGGCTCGCCTGGACGGGAGTGCGAGCAGTGGAGACGTGGTGATGTTCGAGCCCAAACTTCATGATGAGAAAATTGGACGAGGGATTGCACTAGGGAAGACATTGTTGCGTGCTGACAAATTTGTGCCGGTAAGGGTCATGAATGTCAATTATTTCCCAGTGACCTTGAAGAAAGGAACAATTTTGGGGCACTGCTCGTCAGTTTCATCTGTGATCCGGGGCGTACGAGGTACGATTAGCCAACCCAACAACTTGCCCACAGAACTAGGAAAATTAGTTGCCATCTCTTCCAAAGACATAAAACCAGCTCAACAGCCCAAACTAAGAGATTTAGTCAAAAAGTACCAAGACATCTTCGATACCGGACAAGGAAAAGGAGGTCGAACTAATGTGGTCCAGCACAAGATTGATACTGGGGGTGCCCGACCGATCCGGCAATCAGCAAGAAGACTTCCTCTTGCCAAGAAGGAAGAGGCTGACAAAATAGTCAGCGATATGGGAAAAGAAGGAGTTATCGAACCATCTGACAGTCCCTGGTCCTCTCCAGTCGTACTGGTGAAGAAAAAGGATGGATCGACACGCTTTTGTGTAGACTATCGCCAACTTAATAATGTCACGAAGAAGGACAGTTACCCTCTCCCAAGAATAGATGACACCCTAGACACGTTGGCTGGTTCCACGATTTTCTCGACCCTTGATCTGAAGAGTGGATATTGGCAAGTAGAACTGGCTCAGGAAGATCGAGAAAAGACTGCTTTTACCATCGGCTCAGGATTGTGGCAGTTCACCGTTATGCCATTCGGGCTCTGTAATGCTCCCGCCACATTCGAAAGATTGATGGAGACAGTGCTGAAGGGACTCTCATGGAACACGTGTCTAGTGTATCTCGACGACATAATTGTGGTCGGCAGATCGTTCGAGGACCACGTGAAAACTTGGAGGAAGTATTCCTGCGACTGAGGAACTCCGGATTGAAGCTGAGCCTAAGAAATGCCATCTGTTCCAAAAGAAGTACGATACCTCGGCCACGTTGTCTCTGGGGAAGGAGTAGCAGTGGATGACCAGAAGATCAAAGCTGTTAAGGATTGGCCCATCCCAAAAGACATTCACCAACTTCGAAGTTTCCTTGGTTTGTGCACATACTATCGCCGATATGTGCTGGGGTTCGCAAACATCGCTAAACCACTGACCAGGCTCACGGAAGGTCAAACAAAGTTCCAGTGGTCCGAAGAATGCCAAGATTCGTTCAGGAAGCTGAAGGGAGCTTTGATTAACGCACCTGTTCTGAGCTATCCCTTACCCAACGGGAAGTTCATTTTGGATACGGACGCCAGCAACGTGGGACTTGGAGCTGTCCTATCTCAGATCCAGGAGGGGCAGGAGAAGGTCATTGGTTATTTCAGCAAGACGCTCAGCAAACCAGAGCGCAATTACTGTGTCACCAGGCGAGAGCTGTTAGCTGTTGTAAAGGGAGTGGAGCACTTCCTACAAGTACGTGTATGGAAGAAGATTCCTGTTGAGAACTGACCATGCAGCTCTCAAATGGCTCTTACAGTTCAAAAATCCTGAGGGTCAAGTAGCACGTTGGATCGAGAGACTCCAAGAATTCGATTTCGAGATCGAACATCGAGCCGGAACTAGCCATAAGAATGCAGATGCCTTGTCGCGAAGACCATGTCCAGATGATTGCTCACATTGCCGACGAGCAGAAGAGAAAGAAGCAACACTTTGTAGAACCGCGGCAATGGATGACAACTGGAACTACAGCAAGATCCAGAAAGACCAAGAGAAAGACCCCGACCTTGGCTTAGTCGTCAGCTGGAAGAAGGGCAATCGAAGACCATCATGGCAGGAAGTCGCAGGTTACTCGCCGGCTGTTAAGTCCTATTGGGCACAATGGAACTCTCTTATTCTGGACAATGGGATCCTGAAACGTGTGTTGGAGGCCGATATTGGTGGGGAAGACAGACGCCAAATAATTGTTCCCAGGAACAGAAGAGAGGAAGTGCTGCGGGAAATCCATGATGGAGTCGCTGGAGGACATCTGGGAGTGACGAAGACCCTGCAGAAAGTGAGGCAACGGTTTTACTGGACCAATTGTCAAGCTGACGTCCAGGACTGGTGCAGAAAGTGCGCTGTATGCGCTGCTAGCAATGGACCTCGAATACGCCTCAAGGCCCCGATGCGTCAGTACAACGTAGGCAGCCCGTTCGAGAGAATCGCCATTGACATCGCCGGCCCGTTTCCCGTATCCGACCACGGGAATAAATACATCCTTGTGGCAATGGACTACCTACGTAAGTGGGCGGAAGCCTATGCCCTGCCCAACCAGGAAGCCATCACCGTCGCCGACGTCTTGGTGAAAGAGTGGATATGTCGATTCGGTATTCCAATGGAGCTGCACTCGGATCAAGGCAGAAATTTCGAATCAACCTTTTCCAAGAAATATGTCTACTGCTGAACATCCGCAAGACAAGAACCACGGCCCTACATCCGCAGTCCGATGGAATGGTGGAACGGATGAACAGGACGATCAACCGCCACTTGTCCAAGGTTGTCTCTGACCATCAAAGAGACTGGGACCAGTATCTTCATTTGTTCCTGATGGCATATCGATCCGCAGTACACGAGTCAACCGGTCAAACTCCTGCTAGTATTATAATGGGCCGAGAACTGCGACTGCCTTGTGACCTGAAGTTTGGGATACCGCCGGGACAAGACACTGCGGGAGAGGACTACGTCAGCAAACTTCGGCAGAGAATGGACGACATCCACGAACGAGTCCGGTTGAACATCCAGAGAGCCAGCGATAAAATGAAGAAGACCTATGACATCAAGGCCGACGCTGGAGGATTTAAGGTTGATGACCTGGTTTGGCTGTACAACCCCAAACGTCGTCGTGGACTATCACCAAAGTTGCGGAACTCGTGGGAAGGCCCGTATAAAATCGTGAAAAGGATAAACGACCTTGTGTACCGAATCCATAAGCCACCCGAGGAAACCAAGGGTCGTCCATTTCAACAGGTTGGCCCCTTACGCTGGAAACCATGACCAAGTTCGCACCCTCAAGCCACCGGAGGATGATATGACGTTCGAGAAGTTTATGTCCTTGTATTCAAACGGGCAGAAAGTTCTACATGGGGTTACTAGAGAGGAGTCACGAGACCTTTCCGAGGTGCCTGCTGACTACGCACTAGCGCACTGTGTGGCAGAAGATCTTCGAATGTCCAGGGGCATCGCCGCAGTGTTCTCCAAGAAATTTGGTCAACTCCAAACACTGCGGGAGCAGAATCCAGAAGTTGGCAAGAACCGACCACCCAAGATAAACCGTCCTATGAAGATGTCTGGAAGAGTCTCACCAAACTAAGAGATACTATGGTGGACCAGAATCTGGCGGATCTAGCAATTCCAAAACTATCCTGTGGTATTGATGGGTTGGACTGGAGAGTCATAAGAAGTATGCTGGAGGCGATATTCAGATCCAGCGGCGTCAGGATTTTGGTTTGCTGTAACCCTCTTCCACGACCGATCATGAAGACCGTGGAGTGTTACTTCCATCGAACTTCACGGTGCAGATATGGGGAGTCATGCAGATATCGTCACACTCCAAGGATGAAATTTCGGGACGAAATGTCTTTAAGAAGGGGGCAATGTAACGAACCTAGGCCGGACCTGTCGCCTCACACGTTGCCATCGACAGCGATGAGATCATCCCCGGAGATATTCGAGAACCATCCAGTCGCTCTTCCGCGGAAAACAACGGTCAATATCGGAAACAATTGGAACATGCCGTCGCCAACTGCCGGAATTCGAAAGATCGGGAATCCTGTGACGGAGATAAATAGGTAGCCCTCAAGATGGCACAGACAGTCTGAACGAGCCCATACGATCGAGCTATACAGTGGAGTAGTAATATAAATTAAGTTGTAGATTAAGTGTGAAATAAATTAGTAGAACCAAGTTAAGTTTATTTACGTTACAATATACTAAGTTTTTGTTTTTATTTGTATTATGAAGTCATTTATGATACTTGCTACGGCTTAGTATGGAAGCTATTCGAAGGTAAATGTAGTTTGTATTTAGTTTGCGTGTATGTGTTTTTATTTGTATTATGAAGTCATCTATGATACTTGCTACAGCTTAGTATGGAAGCTGTTCGGAGGTTAATGGAGTTTATATTCAGTTTGTGTGTATGTGCATATTCTCCCGGTAGGCTTGAAAAGCAGCTTTATAGCTGAACCCCGCCCTCTCATTATTATTGTAATGTTAATGAGCGAATTACTATTGTAAGATTAATGAGCAAATAATGAATAAAGGCATATTATTATTTTTATGTATTGCTCATACTGTGAGAAATATTTTTTCTCGCGTAACTTTGTCCACACCATAAACATTTATATGGAGAATCAACAAAAATCGACAAAATCTTAGGTGGCTGCTGTTCAGCTTTAAATAGTTATCACAACTGTCAGATTATAGAAGTTTTTTAAATTCTTAAGATAGTTTTCATTCGTGCTTTGATAAAAATCGTAATTTCTATTGAATATTATTTTAGTGAGACATATACCTATTTATAATAAATAATATGGATACTGACAGTAATGACGATTTTGATAATACTCCTCCAGAGATATTGGAAAAAGCTGCAAAAGTAACGTTAGATTTGTTGGAAATTTCAAGAAAAAAGAATGAATTGGCATACATTTTTGGAATTTCTTTCGCTTTTTTCCTCGCATTAACATAGTTTTTTGTAATTAGTGAGTTTTTTAGTTGATAAAAAGAATTAGATAATTATTAAAATTTCTAGAAAAATCGAATTAAACGGTTTTCTTCACATAAAAGATTCAATATAAATTGAACCAGAAAATGGTAGATCTCAGGTGAAAAACAACTACTTTCCTGGCAAATACCACGCAGAACGTTGAATGATATTCACCTGAAAATCCATGCATACCTCCATATAAATGGACATTGAATGCAAATGTTTCTTTCTGATAAGCTCGATTATGTTTAATTTATGTCGTGTTCACCTAACAATCCGCATACCGGTTTCAGGCTTTTTTGGCCCTCATCAGTACGGAGTAGTCAACCAGCTAAAGGTCCGAAGAGCTCTGGCTGAAGCGAGACACAACATAACCAAAACCATCATCGAGTCTATAACACCTATAGGTACGCCGGAAAAGAGATCTACCATTTTCTGGTTCAATTTATATTGAATCTTTTATGTGAAGAAAACCGTTTAATTCGATTTTTCTGTTTATTCCACTTCACATGGCGTTTATCTTTCACTATATGCTAGTCGGGCTTGCCACTCCTACTGAGAAGGAATCTTTTATTTAGAAACCTATCGAGGTGGGAGATTTTTGGAGTGTTTCTTTCTGTCACTAGTCACCGCCAGTTAAAAGTTTTCTTTTCCGGCGTACCTATAGGTGCTATAGACTCGATGATGGTTTTGGTTATGTTGTGTCTCGCTTCAGCCAGAGCTCTTCGGACCTTTGGCTGGTTGACTACTCCGTACTGATGAGGGCCAAAAAAGCCTGAAACCGGTATGCGGATTGTTAGGTGAACACGATATAAATTAAACATAATCGAGCTTATCAGAAAGAAACATTTGCATTCAATGTCCATTTATATGGAGGTATGCATGGATTTTCAGGTGAATATCATTCAACGTTCTGCGTGGTATTTGCCAGGAAAGTAGTTGTTTTTTCACCTGAGATCTACCATTTTCTGGTTTCAATTTATATTGAATCTTTTATGTGAAGAAAACCGTTTAATTCGATTTTTATATTTATTCCACTTCACATGGCGTTTATCTTTCATTAAAATTTCTGTTTCAAATTCTGCTAAATAGATATATGTACTTTTAACCAAGACTTTTAAAATCTCAGTGGTGCAGTGGATAGTGTATCCGCTCGGCACACAGACGACCCTGGTTCAAAACCCGAGCTGGACTGTTTTTTTTTAATACAATTTTACATCCTGATATTTTTATTTATAGGTTGCAGTGGCTATTGGCGTAGTAGAGGCATGTCGTAGAGAGGAGTTGTGGAAAAGAACGTTTACTGTAACAAGAGAATTTAATAATATATATGAAAAATACGCTGCCTTTCCACCGATTGATTTGTCAGAAAAACGTTTTTTTTTCATTACCAGCAAGGAAAATGTACTAGACAGGTAGTCGGCATTAACAAATTTGGTAGTATGGCTAATACAATTGCAATTTTTTTAAAATTGGAAAATTCCCATCTATATACAGGTCACTGCATCAGACGTTCTTCGGCAATAATTTTTGTAAATGCAGGAGGAGACATATTGATCTTAAAGCGCCATGGAGGATGGTAATCCAATACCGTGTCAGAAGGATTCATCGGGGAGTCTATTAAAAATAAAATTACCGTTGCTAATAAAATCGTCAACTCTATTGAACAACCACTCGAACTCTTTACTGAAATGGAGACAGAAAATGCACCGTATATGAATGATCAACCCTCAACTTCTACAATTAATATAACAGAAAATTTACTAAAAAGACATTCCGGGTTTGACCGTACAAAATTATACAAATTTTACTGTTTTGATAACCATAAAAATAAACATTAAGATACATTACTTGTATTCTTTAAATTTGTGCAGTTGTAGAAAAAGTATAGTGTGCAACATGTGGGAAAAGTACTTTTTCTCACTCGTGTGTTTGCCACACTCGTGAGAAAAGTTGAACTTTCCCCACTTGTTTCACAATATACTATGTTTTTCTACTATAAAATGCAAAAGTTGATTTTAAAAACTCCTGTGCCTATAATGAAACATGTTGGAATGGGGTGTGATTTTTTTTCGCTAATAGAACTTTGAAAATAAAATTGTTGGTTTTTTTCATATTTATAATATGTATATATATATATGTATATATATATATATATATATATATGTATATAATAATTTACTCGGATTTAGAAAACATAGCCCGCGCATCGTCGGATCACTGTCTAACAAGCAATGCAAACAAACCCAAGGGTCTCCTATTCGGCAACAAAGCCGAAAGGGCAAGTATTGGGGATAGTCTGAATATTAATATGGGAACATAGCCCTGTAGAGTTTGTTGCATCAGCGCGTAATCTGGGTCTGCTGGTAGATAATAATCTAAGATTTAATGATCATGTAACTAATTGTTTGAAAAGAGCATTTATCAATTTCAAACTAATATACAGCTTTGGACATATTTTGAAAAAAATATTCAAAAACTCTTATGTATTGAGCCATTTTAATTTTGCCTATGTTGTCTTTCATCAATGTCTAACCCAATATGAAACCTACAGAATACAGCGTATGCAAAATATCTGTGCAAGGTTAATTCATAGTATTAGAAGAAACTGTCCAATATCATATAAAACTAAAGAAATGGAGTGGCTCAATATGAATGAACGGTGGCTCTTAAACTATAGTTGCTTCACACATAACGTTATAATGACCAATCAGCCGAAATATCTTTTTGATAAGTTGGAATTTCGCAGAAATCTTCATGATGCTAATGTTCGACCCAAAAATAATATTTCAATTCCATCTCATAAAACTGCACTCTTTGGAAGAAGCTACTCTTATACAGCTGCCAAAATCTTTAATAGTTTGCCAATACAACAGACAGACTCACAGTTTGCATGTCAATAAAAAATCTATACTCAATGGATCCTTCACACAACCATTTTGATTCAACTAATTACTCCTGATAATACCTCTTGATGTATACCATCTACTCTTTCCTGTCTCTGTAACTCTCTGTATCCTCTGTCCATATTTATTACAATTTTTTTTTCTCTTTATTTTTTTATTTTCTCACTTTCCTTCTGCCATCATTCTTTATATAATTGTATGATGAATTTGAATTTGCATTGCAATTGTGCCTAAGTAAAAAAAAACGGTTATGTTTTTTTTTATTTTTTATATTTTTATTTTTTAATCTTTAATTTATTGAATTTTTTTTAAAAAGTTGGATTTATCTGTTTGTATCCCTACTTTGTAATAAATAAATAAATAAATATATTTATATATAAGTACTGGTTTTGTAAGGGTTTTTGTTCAAATTATAAGTATTTTTTTAGTGGTAGAGCAGAGCTCCCCCTCGCCTGGGACATTATAAGATAATTGGTTATCAAACTGTATTGTTAATTTTGTTGTCCAATAAAGATATTATATATATATATATATAAATATATATATATATATATATATATATACCTATATATCTATCTTTCATGCATTTTTACCCTCTTCATAAGTACCCTGGATTGTTTAGATTGAGGTCTGTATATGAGCCGGACTGTATATTTTTGGCAGCATGTAAAGATCAATTTTCATTATTATTACTATAAACAAAGTTGAAAAATGTTGTTATAAATCTGGTTTGAGTTTTTGATATCATTTCTATTGGTAATGCTATTGGGGTCTTTTTTAATATGTATCATTTCAAGGAATGTTCTTACTCTTGGATTCCTTTCTTTGGTCAAAATGTCAACGTTGTTAGTGTTTCTACGTGGCTTGCTGAAGGACCACCCTTACGGGATTGATTGTGAATGATAAACGTAGTTAAACTGCAATGTTTTTTCTGCCATTTCTGTTGATTTGTACAAATTTTACATGATAGCTTTTTCTTGACAATGTCTCTGTCACTCTTGTCATATCATTCTTATTTTTACCTGACGACAGTCCTATACAGGACTATGCTATGTTACATGACGAAATATATGAAATTAACGATTGTCCAGTTAGTGTCAAACTTATGTTCATTTTCTTTTTCGTGTTTGCATAAGGCTGGAATGTCAGTTTTTGAGTATTTGTAAGCTTGTACACGTTTTTGCAAATATTGTTTTGTTTGACCTATATAGGTACTTCTACAGTCTTTACACGGTATTCTATATACTTAATGAGTTTGTTTGTTTTTTGGTATTTCTGGTTTTAATTTTGAATAACTGGTTTTGTTCGTATTTTGAGGTCGCTATGATATAGTAATGTTGTGTTTTTCCATTGTTTAATGCAAAATACGAATAAAGCCATTTATTCAAAATTAAGACTAGAAATACCAAAAAACAAACAATCTCATACAGTATATAGAATATCGTGTGAAGACTGTCAAAGTACCTATATAGGTCAAACAAAACAATATTTGCAAAAACGAGTACAAGCCCACAAATACTCAAAAACTAACATTACAGTCTTATCCAAACACGAAATAGAAAATCAACATAAGTTTGGCACTAACAACGTTGAAATTTTGGCCAATGAAAGGAATCCAACAATAATTGAAGTGACACATATTAAAAAAGACCCCAACAGCATTACCAATAGAAATGATATAAAAAACAATTCATAACAAATTCTTTTAACTTTGTTTATATTAATAATAATGAAAACTGATCTTCACATGCTGTCAGAAAAACACAGTCCGGCTCATATACAGAACTCAATCTAAACAATCCAGGGTACTTATGAAGAGGGTAAAAATGCATGAAAGATAAACTAACCATTCTCGATAACTTCATACGATGCAAACGCAGAAATTCAAATAAAATAATTTGTAAGTGAATATTCATATTTATTACGGATAATTTTAGATTGTGAATAACGTGTTATTTTTCGAACCATATGTTTTTGAATAATTATTCCAGTGCATACATTTTAATATTGTGTTAAGTTAAATGTCTCAAATTCCATATTCTTAATTTTAGTGTTTTTAACCTGATGAAGACAAATACTATGTCGAAACGTCGTAAGAAGAAAATATACGAATTGACTGAATCAGACCTTTATTCCGAAAAATTAAGGAATATGTTTTTGCATTTTTTTTTGTTGAATTTCCTACAATTTTATCTTCTACATTTTTTACAAAAATCCAGTAATTTATGAAGTAACGTAAAAAAATAAGAATTTCCTACAAAAATCAGATTTAGTGACCCATACAATTTTACAGGTGCAGATTACAGCTACGTCGCACTATGCATTTTTGTAGACCATGTAATCCTGAGTAAATCGCGCTTTGGTAGGATATGATAGCATGAAATGCCGCTGAGTTATAGATATTTGAAAAAAATATAATCAAATTTTACGTGTATTTTAAATAGGAAATCTTTCCACGCTCTGGGAAAGTACTTAATAATAATATTAAGAGCTCAAATTTTAAGGGTTTTTTTTATATTTCTAACAAAATTTTCGGTTGGAAGCAGAGATCAAAAAAAATTGTCGTAAAAAAAAACACCCTAATATATACACATTTTGTGCTCTGGAATCTGAACATGATGACATTTTCGTTCAATATATCTCAGAATGTAATAACAGTCTGAAAAAGAATGGAATGACGTGTTATAATTTTTTAAATATCTCGCTCCTGCAACGGTATGATACGATCCTACCCAGAATGGTTGGAAAGAGGAAGTTTACCTACTTAACGGCCTGGAGGAAAAACGCTGGGATTCAAGTGGTTTTCTGGACGTCAATTAACACCTCGTATAGATCATATTGTAATCCAGGTAACTGAGGAAGATGAAGGGATCGATTCAGGTATATAAATACAAATATGATAAAAATATTCACTGAAACATGCAATTTAAACAATTTATTTCAATTTTACTGCACATATATATGATTTTCTCGGGAAGGATGTAAACGTTGAGAGCTTGCCACACCTTGATTCCTTTGGGAGGGAATATTCAACTGCTGATGTTGTGACAAACGATCCTGATTTATATGACGAAGCGGATGAAATGGAAAGTGATATCACTTATACCGATGTAGATGATGATAGCAATTGAAGAGTACAGGGGAAAAACAAACTAAATCACATTTTCGAATTATAGAAAAAAAAACAATTTTAAAATTTGCAAGCTCGTTTTTATTTATTTTTATTAGATTTTTATTTATTTTTATTAGATCATGGAAAAAATACAAATATTTTTTATACTAGAGAGTAATTTAATGTTTACTTATAATATTAACATAAAATTAATTCATTCGACAACTTTGAACACAAAAATACATAAAATAAAAGGCAAAACCGACCCAAGTCAAAACTGCGATTGTAGTGCTTAGCGTATCAGATCTGTAACAAAAATATGTAGTTTTTATTTTTTAGGTACATCATAAATAGGCAAACTTAATTATTGGGAAACTAAGAAAATTGAATTGAGGGATCCACAATTACAAAGGACGTTTCATGATAAAAATCTTACAACTAATTAATTAAGCTTTCAAACCAATAAGAGTACGGAAGATGCAATCTCTTTCGCTTTCTGAAAAATCTATATTCTAGTCTGAAGGAAGTTGGCGCTGCAGTGTTTTGCGACATATCTAAGCTTTTGACTGTTACGTAAGCTTCATCTCTACAACTTCAGAGGACGAAGCTTCAATTGGTTCGAATCCTATCTGAGTGAAAGAACCTCTCAACTTTTGGGCAAATTAAGAGGCGTTCACTATTCTGGCAGACAACACGACTATCTTATCGCAAAAACTCAAATTACCTTCATATAGTGGAGTAAAAATAGTTTAAAATCATGAATTAATTCAGAATAATAAAAAATGATAATAATAAAATTTATTCATCAATAAGAATAACAATTGTTCACAAAGGACTTGCACATGGATAATATATACACATATATAACAAATCGTTATAGAGATAATGGTATAAAAGTGATGGTGAATAAATTAGAATTCGACTTACGAAGCAGGGTATGTCTGCTCGTGTGTAAGGAATACGGTAGTTTCATTAGTTCAGCGATCCAGTGAGATTGCACCATACTATATATATATATATATATATATATATATATATATATATATATTGTAATGTAATGATAAATTGAATAATAATAGTTGTTGTTATAAAATGAAGATAGCTAATAACTTTGCTATTCCTTGTGAGCCAATTTGATATGATATAGATAGATATTTTCGCCCTGTATATGTATTGTATGCTGTAATAACAATTGCTAGCGAACGTCACTGTTTTCTCGTCACGCTACCAACAATTATTATTTTCCTCACCACGGCTAAACTACAGTTGGTACGCCCTTATCTCAAGGTGGCCGGTTCAAAGCAATAGAGCCACTTGCCACTGCTGGCTAACTTCAGTTTATTGAATGGTCTTTGGTATGTTATTGATCATTGTGAGAAAACAAACAACAAAATATCATAAAGCAATTATCTCCTTTATTCAGGAAGACTTAAAATACCTGGCCTACGAGAAATAACTTATACTAGGGTGAATCAAACAAATATTCACGGATAAAAATAATAAATCAGATCATGGATAGATAAACAGAACCTCACTTTTTCCGTGAGAGTGACGTTTTCTGTTATTGTTCAAAATAGAGTGACATAAAGTTCTTCGAATGTGAAATTCGTTATTGGTGAAATAGTTCAGGACCGGAAGAGCAATATTAAAGTTTTATACCTGGTTGGAACTGTTGGTGTTCTACTTATACCATGAATCAGGATGTCTCCTCTCTCCAATCGCTGTCAGGACTGCAATACCATGAATCAGGAACTATTTAGATGCGGAAATCAGCATTTGGATCGGTGGATATGTTATCATTAAGGTAATATTGGTTTTGTTTACCAAATGATGGGATTATTCCAATTTTCTTTTAGTAAAGTTTTTTCGTGGCGTCCGTTCGGAAATTTATTTTCGATCTCCTTTCAAGCTTTGTTTTCTATCGCCTAGCTACATCTTTTTCTCCTTGTTTTTTCATTTGAATTTTTGAATTGGTGCACTAAATTGTCACTTTTCACTGTTTATCTTTATATTGCATAGTTTATATATACAATTATTTTTCCACTCTTATCATTATTTACAAATTTCAAAAATAATTGCTTCTGATACCATCTCATTGCTACTCTCCCACAATTTCCAATTTTACACCTGACCATCTATTCCCTGATTGGCTATTTTTATAAAGACATTTGCTGTTCTATCATTGGCTACTTTTTGTTAGCTACAGTTTCATATACTGTATGTTTCAAATTTATAAATGTGTTGATTACTGTTTATTCCTGAAAATTTTGTAAATTTAGACTTTTTATTGTCTTTTGAGCAATTATGAGTTATAATAATTTTGACAGTGTATGAAATTGATTGTTTTATAGTATTTTGACATTTTTATCTATCCATATTCTACCTAGGCTCACAATATACATAGAATTTCAAAAGTTATTCACAAACAAACTCTTGAAACTAATAACTAATCAATAATTATTTTTTTTTGTGGGTTATTTCTTTTTAAAATATTTAACTGGTTTTTCATAACATAACAATATATATATATATATATGTATATATATATATATAAAATAACTATGAATTTGAAATAAACTTTGTAGAAAGGATATTCCTTGAGGTTGCAGTCAAAATAATGGCCTATGAGAAAAAGAAAAACTCTTTCTATTATAGCTTTCGAAAATGTTTATTTCATTATTGTTTTGATAAAGAATGAATGTGGTTCGCTGTCTTCACTTAACCTCCATTTCGTGATTGAAAACTTTTCAAAATCATATCACTATGACCCACTATGATATGATTTTGAAAAGTTCTTCAATCACGAAATGGTGATTAGTTCGCTGTCTTCACTTAACCTCACCTTACTTGTCTTGATAATGAAAATAAACATTTTCGAAAGCTTGACTGAATAAGAAAGAGTTTTTCTTTTTCTCATAGGCCATTATTTTGACTGCAACCTCAAGGAATATCCTTTCTACAAAGTTTATTTCAAATTCATAGTTATTTTCAACTAGTCCAGTCACGAGACTACCCTTCTATATATATATATATATATATATATAATAATTAAAAGATAAATACTTGTAAAAGATGAAAGATATACTATACTAAAGATCAGTGTATATAACAATCTCATGGTAAAATCAGATATTATATATAATAATTAAAAGATGAAAGATATACTATACTGAAGATTAATAATAAAAAAGATCCATCGGTGTATATAACAATCACATGGTAAAATAAGATATTAGAGAATTTTTGAATTAGATGAAGAATGATAGATGATAAAATTATATATGATATAGGGTTCTATAAAACAATGTTAGGGACCTGATACTAAGTACTACAGGGAGAATCATAAAAGATAATTATAAAAATATATAAAACAGGGAATCGAATGTTTCCATTTATTTTTGATTATCTCGTGTATTTCTGTATGTTGAACATAAAGTTTAAGTTTTTTTTTTAATTTTCTAGGGTTTGACTCGCATTTTAGTATATCAGGTAGAGAGCTAAAAAGTTTCCTGGCACAGGTAGATATAGTTCCTTTGACCGACTGACTTGTGCATGCCTGGAATCACAATACTTTTTTTGTGGCGGGTTCTGTAGTTATGACTATGTGTTCAATTCATTTTTTGTATTTATATTGAACTGCAGTAATATTCATGAAGAATAGTTGTCTTGAGTCAAATATTGCAAATATTGCAGTTTCTGAGTACAGAAGATCGTTAGGGTAGGTGTGTCCCTTTTGTAGGATACATCTCAAGAATCGTTTTTGAATGACTTCAAGGGAGTGCAGATGTGTTTTAGATACTCCACCCCAACCGATTATTCCGTAGTTTAAGTGGGATTCTACCAAACTCATATACAAATTTTTTTGTTTGTTTATAGTTGAGAAAGCTGATTATTTTTTTGTATTTATACAAAATGAATCTTAGTTCCTTCACAAAAAATAATATATGTTGGTCCCATCTTACATGGTTATCTAGAATTATGCCAAGGTACTTGATTTTTTTAACAGGTCTAATGACGGTCTTGCCAGATATTGCTATATCATATTATAGCTACTGTATGGTAAGTAGAACATTTTATCAAAATTTATTGATAACAATCTATAGTAAAACCACTTCTTAATTTGGCTTTATTTTCAAATTGAACCGTTCCTTGGGGTACACCACATAAAATTGTTTTTTCGTCACTGACACTCTCATCAATTTTCACTCTTTGCAGCCTATTTAATAAATAGCTTTTGAAAAAATTGGGTGGTATGCCTCTTATCCCCATATCTTCTAGGGTTTTAAGTAATATAGAGTGGTCCACGGTATCGAATGCTTTTCTCAAATCTATGAAGATACCAATTGATGGTCTGGACTCATCTAAACAATGGTATATATTTTGTGTCAAAATGTTTATGGGATCATGAGTGGACATGTTTTTTCTGAAGCCATATTGTGATTTTGACATTAGGTTGTACTTTTCGAGGAATGCAATCAACCTTCTCTGGATAATCTTCTCCAAAATTTTGGAAAGACATGTTATCAAGGTAATAGGCCTATAATTAGAAACATCGGTCTTATTTCCATTTTTATGAATCGGCGTCACTACTGCCATTTTGAATGCTGAGGGAAAACCCCCCTGTTCCAGAGATTTATTACTATGTAAGTAAGTGGTTTTGTTATATAGTTGGAGATAAGTTTGAGGATTTCTGCTTTGATATTATCAATGCTGGGGGCTTTTTTATTTTTGAGTTGGGTTAATATGAGTTGGTAATCTTTATGAGTTTATTCAGATTTTTTTTATAAGTATGATATTTATCAGAAAGGACGGTATTATTTGGCTCAATTTTCAATTAACGGCACATACCATTTTTTTAATTCACAGAATTGACTAAGGATTTGGTCATCTACAATTTTCGTTTCCTCTGTTTGTTGTTGATTTTTCTATATCTAGTACATTTATTTAAGTTAGTTTTTATAATTTTAATTAGTTTATTTGTGGCAGAGTCGAGATCGTCACAGTGATAGACGGTAGCCCAAGATTTTTTTTTCATTTATTTGTTTATAATAATGAACTTTGTTTTTTTCGACATTTTTACTGTTTCTAAGAACTATTTGTGCTGAAGTTGTGTAATGGTCTGTAATGGATGTTTCGAACGTAATTGGTGAGATTGTGCCATAGTTATGGAATTTTGATTTGATAAATATGTGATCCAAACATGTACGGGACAATTTTGTAAGCGTATTTATTGCAGATACAAATCCATGTTAACTCATGGTATCTAGGTAATATTCGGTGTCACGAGAAGTATCTAACATATCAATATTTATATCACCAATAACTATAAGTATTATAATGAAATGTTTCATGTTCTCTACTCAAAATAATATTCAATTGGTCAACAAATGGGTCAATGTCTGTGGATGGTGTTCTATATATGCCATTTACTATGAAAACGGAGTCATGCACAGTCATTTTGGTTCTCAGGAGGAAACTGCCATTCAAATTGATTGTGGTGTGAGATTCGTACGCCTCTGATCTCACAAACATTATGACCTCATCGTTTTGATTTAGATGTCCAGAGTAATAAATTGTTTTGTAGCCCGGAATGTTGAAAATAGTGATATCAGGAATAATGCGTGTTTCTGTGAGGACTATACAGTCAAAAGATCCTGGAGGACTCCATGGATTTATTTTTTTATTTGATTTATTTATTTAAGTAGGACAATCCTAATTTACAAAAAATAATATAGTTGACATACCTATCTTACAATACATACAAAGTATCATAAATGTAAGTATAAATATATCTAATAAATCTAATGAATGTGACTATAAATATATATAAAAAATATAATATATATAAAAAATATAATACAGTATAAAATAATTGTTTGATAAAATATTTTCTTATTAATAATACAAAATCAAATTTTGTTTGAATTCTGCAATACTTTTTGACTCTTTTACATTTTGTGGTAAACTATTGCACTGAATTTAAAAAATAAACTTTTCACATTATATGAGGTACTCTGCCTGTTTACATATAAATGATTTTGGCCTCTAGTATTGTATGTATGGACTTGGTTGACAGTTATAATAAACTTACCCAAGTATGTTGGAGTCAGTTCATGTATCATTTTATAGATATAGATCATATATCATATAGATCATAGTCTTCTCTCCACAGTAAATAACTGTAAAGTTTCTAGCATCAATAATATAGGAGTTGACCTACTACATCGCAATACTACTCTCATTGCTCGATTATGTAACTTTTGTAATTGGGATATTTTATTTAAATAAAAGCAGTAAAGTAATGTAGGGCAATATTCAAAATGAGGTTGAATGATAGTCTTGTAAACAATTATTCTGGAATTTAGACTTAAGTTTTGGGACACTCTAGAAAAGAAATACAGTTTCTTCAAGATTTTTTTTTGATATATTCAAAGTGGCTACTAAATAATAGGTGATTATCCAACATAAATCCCAGATATTTGAATTCCTTTACAATTTCAATTTTTTCATTGTTTATTTCATGTTTATTTAATTATCATTCCTTATTTTTTTAATTTTTATTCATTTTTAAATATTTATCCATATTTTTTAGCACATCATTTATTTTGATCACTGCTCTATCTAAATTTCCATCACTTACAGATATCAGAGTATCATCTGCAAATATATGAATGTAGTCACATTCAACCTATTTTTCCATATCATTAATATACATTAAAAACAATAGAGGGCCCAAGATACTACCCTGATGAACTCCATGATTTACTGCTATAGCTGACGACATTACATCACAAATTTTTGTTATCTTATAGCTTGGAGTTTGGTTGGGAAAAGGTCAATGAACTGAAACCACTATGGATCTGTTGCCGACGTTTCAACTTTTATAAAGTCATCCTCAGGGCACTACAATAGGGATTGTGAATATTACGAGGGTGAATAGTAGAGTAGCTTAGTACATGATAAATTACATGATAAAAACCTCAATAGAGGTACAAACAACTTAAGCTGTAAATAGGTCAAATCTTTTGAAAATATGTATATATAAAATTGACATGGATAAAAATTATTGCAAAATTGTAAAACAAAGCATGTAGTAAAACAACAGGATACTTACAAGAAAAATAGGTTCCTTGTCGTGATAAAATGTGTATTAAAAAGGACATTTACATATATTTGGATTCCTCTTGTTATAATATAAATAGAAATTGTCAACATATGTCGAAATCAACGGAGAGTTTGCTTCTGAATGAAGGCATTCAGTGGAGATTGGAAAAGTTTTGTTTTTTCCTCTTGATTTCTTTCGTTATTTATTGATAAGGTACGTGTAGGAACCATAGGCGTGCAATGGTGTGTGATTATTGTGGTGTTTTCAATTTACTTATTAGGTATGAATAGGAGTTGGGTAGAAATTGAGTATCTGTTTTCTTATTAGCATTGTTTTTGTATTTTTTTATTTTTATCATTTCTTGTATACCTCTCTTTCTATAGTTTTTTTGCTTTCCAACAATTTCTGTATTTACAAAATCGAATTTGTGAAGATTTTTTTCTGAGTGTTCGGCAAGACCTGTTTTATTTGTTGTTCTTATGAGGTTTTCAGGTCTTATGCTCCGTTCATGTTCAGATATTCTAGTTTTGAGATATCGTCCTGTCTGCCCAATATATACTTTGTCACATTCTGCACAAGGAATTTTGTAGATTATGTCACTTTCGAGGTCTTTTGGTGTTTTAGATTTCAATTTGGTGAAGTATTTTTTAACAGTGTTTTCATTTTTGAATGCAATATTGAAAGGCGCATCAGTAAATACTTTCTTTATCTTCTCTGAAAGACCCGAAATGTAAGGGATTTTGTAGAAGAAATTATTTCCATTTGGTAGTTTAATATTATTGGTTTGCTCTTTGAAAAGGAGCTTGTTTATTAATTTTGTTGGATAATTGTTTTTCAATAGGTATATTTTAATTGCTTCGAGATTTTTTTGATGAAGAGACGGATGTGATAGTTGCAGAGCTCTATATTTGAGATTCAAAATAATATTGGCCTTTTGAGTGAAGGAGTGTTGAGAATTGAAGTTCAAAAATCTCTCAGAGAAGGTCGGTTTGTGATACCAATCTGTGATGATTTTATTCTCATCTGTTCTTATGATTGAGATGTCTAAAAATGGTAATCCGTTATTTTGCTCTTTCTCGACTGTGAATTGAAGGCGTGGGTGGTAGCTATTGAAAACATGCTGAACGATATCTACTCCGTCTATGGGTACGTTATCTGTTTGTTATCTGTTTTCTATTTGTAAGGTATCCTCTAATCCAATTGGACACCTTACCCTCTATACCGTATTTATTTAATTTTTTTAATAATATCACTCTATTTACTGTTTCAAAAGCTCGTCTTAGATCCAATGATACTGCTATAGTGTACAGATGATTACTAATTTTTTTTCCATTCTGTGACAGTGAGTTGTATAGCTGATTATTTGAGTTAATATATTCTAATAACTGTTGAAAAACTATTGACTCTAATAACTTTTCTTCAAATGGCAACGAGTTGATTGGTCTAAACTCACCACTTTTACTAGTATTAGCAACCTTTTCGATAGGTGTACCAGTGCTGGTTTTTGATTCCTCGGGAAATGTGCCACTTTTCAATGATACATTCACAAAGTGGCACCACACATGCCCAATATCATCAAAGCTATTTTTAACAACCTTACTGTTTAGTTCATAAATTTGACTTCCCTTATTTTCTAATTTTTTTATAATTATACCGAACTTATGTATAGATACTAATTTAAAATTACTGAAATGTTTTTCACTCAACTGAATATTACAAGAAAACCCAATATCATCAATACTATTTACAAAGAACTCATTAAAATGCCCAGAAATCTGACCATTTATTTCGAATTGTACACCATTGCAGAAATCATTATTGATTTGTTTAGGGTTTATTAATTTTTTTAGTGTTTTCCACATTAAACGTGGATTATGCATATTCCTGTCAATTTGGTCATAATAATAACAATTTTTTTTCTCTTTTATCAAATTAACAACAGCGTTACGTTTTTGCTTATAATTTTCCCAATTGAGATATTTCTGAAGATTTTATATGCACCATCTCTTCCTCTTCTTAATTTTTTTATATCATCATCATATCAAGGTAGATCGTTTACACTATATGTTATTGTTTTCACGGGTGCGATCTTATTAACAGTTTTGTCAAAAATATCTCTAATATTGTTGTAAATGTCGTTAACATCAATACTATTCAGTAGGAATTGACAATCAATTAACTTTAAATTTATGGTATGCAGGTTTTCATCGGTTAACTTTCTGAACATTTTTGTGCACCTCCCTGCTGTAGCAGGTCTTACATTTTGAAAACATTCAACAGTTATAATGGAGTGATCAGCTTAGGCTCATCCAATACTTTAACTAATAAATTATCCTGATTTGTCAATACATAGTCTATTAAACTTTTACTGGTGTTAGTTATTCTAGTATATGTTTCCACATTTTGACGTATACCATAAGCATTGAAAAGATCTTTAATTTTTTTAACATGAAATTCATTAGACAAGAAGTACAAATTAAAATCACCAGCTAAAATCACTCGAGGATTCCTGCAAAATATTTATTCACATATTCTCTCCATTTGGTCGAGAAAAGCTGCATGACTCCCACTGGGTGAATGATATAGACTACCTATTATCCATTTCGTGCTGCCGCAGTTGACGGATATAAATTTACACCAATAATTTCCATTTTGCACATAGGTTTCAGCGTTTGTAAATTTAATATATTTTCTAACATAAATACTTACACCTCCTGTGTGTCTTGAGTTGGAATCGCATCTTATAAGTGAATAGCCTGATATTTCAAGTTTATGGTTATTTATTTCTCTTGTAGTTCGAGCTTCACTAAGTAAAATAATGGCAGGATGGTAACAAACAATGTCAGCTATCAATTGAATTTTGTGAGCTAGCAAACTTTCTGTGTTTGAATAAACAATATCTACATTGAACTCAATTGGTGTATATTCTCTTTTGTCTGCTGTATTATTAAATTTTTTGCATCGTGTTTATTCACTATTTTTGGAATTCCGTTCAGATATTTTATAATTTTAGAATTATCACCTTCAGCTATGATGTTATTCAGCTTTATTTTTAATTTTTTGTAGTTCTCTCGTTGTGCAGTCGTTTGATCTGCAAATATTCTGATAGAAGGAATATTATCATTGATTTTTTTACGGTTTTTTAGTATATTTACTGTTGCATCATTAGATTCTAAGATAACCTTCATGGGACGTATTTTTCTTCCATCATATTTCCCATTCTAATTACTTTAAACTCATTAAGATCAATGTCTGCATGCGCCAACACTTCTTTCACTGTTTTATTTTCATCTTTTATTCTATCATTCCTGTTTACAGCATTCGATTCATAAGTATTTAAAATCATTATGTTGTTTGATCTCTTCTTCCTTTTCTCCATTTCATTCATGAACTCCTCCATATCAAAGTTGGTTTCACTACTTTCAATTTTCATTAAGTTTTCTTTCAGGACTTTATTTTCATTTTTTAAAGCTTTAACATCTTCTTTCAATTCTGTAACATCATTTTTGATATCCTCCATTTGTCTTATTAGTAGCGGAACTTTCTTAAATGCCATACGACATTCATTGCAAAAGAATACTAGTGATCTGCTTTGTAATATAACCCTAAGTTCAGATTCTGCCAGGTTAGTGCAGTTTTCACTAGCATGGAAAATAGTACGGCAACTATCACATTTTACCAATTTATCCTTATCACTCACATTATTTTTGCAACTTTCACATTTTTCTTCCATTTTTATTCAATCCAGAACGCCTCCGTATCCTCTTAATGTGATTTTCAAGCTTACCTCTATCCTCTTAATATTGATGATTTATCAACAAACACTAGTCTCTGAAGAATGCAGAAAAAACTTCAGGTTCAATCACGGTTTGTTTTTGTTGCTTGCAGTTTTTGTGTATTTCACTGGTTTCTTGGGACTAACGATAAATGCTTTTTATGTTGATTATGTACTCAAATTTAGAATTTACTTGCTGCTATTAACTTCACTGGTAACTGTAACTTTTGGTTTTTGATCCACATTAATCTGTTGTGTTATGTGAACAATTCAAATAACCAAGTTTTTGGTTTTTTATTTTTATCTTCTACAACAATTTTTTTTTCACGAAATTTGGTGAAAACCTCTTTTTTTATGTTCCAAATACACTGTAATTTTTTTGATTTGAAATATTTATTTTTTCACCTTATTTTGACTTAATATCGAAAAAACACCCTAATTTTCAATCGGAAATTCTCCCGTCAAAATATCAGCTTTTTAAAAAAGGCGGTGGGCTTTTTGTTCGTTGAAATCTCTACTTTCTGATGGCATAAAAAAAAAGTACATTACTTTGACAGAAAATGCAAAGAAACGAAAAAAACTCGAATCCGAATTTAATAAGACATCTACAATATTTTGAGAAAGTTGTAGAATCTTCTTTAAATTATATGCGTAGATGCCTATTTATTGCTATTTCAAAATAACTCATATACCTGAGTGACCTACGGAAAATTTTAGCCCATCAAAAGGTATTTCATAGAGAAGTGGGGAAGGGGCTAGGAGGGTCTGGGCCTTACTACCTGTTATTTCTTTGCATTTTCTGAGAACATTTACCATAGTAATGAATATTTTTTTACACTATCAGAAAGTAGAGATTTTAACGAACAAAAAGCCCACCGACTTTTTTAAAAAACCTGATATTTTGACGGGAGAATTTCTGATTGAAAATTAGGGTGCTTTCTCGGTATTAAGTCAAAATAAGGTGGGAAAATAAATATTTTAAATAAAAAAAATTACAGTGGGTTTTTGGTTTTCACCGAATTTCGTGAAAAAATTTTTTTTTTGTAAAAGGTTGAAATAAAAAACGACAAACTTGGTTATTCGAATTTTTCACATAAATTTTGGGATTATGTGAAAAAAGTGTGAATACCAAAGTTGTAGATCTTTTCATTACCTACCACTTTGCCATGTAACTTTCTTCCATAGGACTTGTAGTTTTGCCGAAAATCGAGATAAACCGTTTTTTACCCTTAAAAACTCACCCCCTTCCAGTTCCCGACCTCAGATCGCCCGTAAATTATTTTTCCTTTCATTTTTGTTATATTCTCTTCCTTTTCCAATGAGTTTCATTCTACTATAATTTTTTTTGGTTTCAAAAATTATCGACCCTGGTCTAAATAGGGAAGAAGCGCGATTTAATTTAATGTTTTCTTTGTATCAGTTCGATCTTCAAAAATTACATTTGGTAAAAATAAAAAAAAATCTTGAAATTTTCGAATTCAAACGTGTTCCTCAATACAAAGTCGATTTGAATAACTTCCCACAAACACTAGCGCCGAATGTGGTTGTTTCAGGAATATTGATAGACAATACCATCTCACAACCCACACATAAACTCAAACTGACTTATGAAGTGATTTTCAATAACATTTGAAAATACGATGCATACGTCCATCAGAGGCGCTAGGAATACGTTTTTAAATGTGATGAAAAAAATGGGGTTTTCAATTTCGAATTATGAAAAACATTAAACATGTTTTCGATTTCAAAGTGTGTTGCTGATCTTTCGAGGTGGTAATCTTTATGTGCAAATTAAAATATTTTAAAAGAAAATAATCAAAAAAAAATCTTTTTAAAGACAAGCTTTTATGCAAATGCACTAAAAAGTCAAAAATAATTGCTTTAGATGTGTGACTTAGGTTATTACGTGAGTTATAGATTCAAAAAAGTGTTGCGTAAAGTTTTCAGTTCGAGTACAGAAGCGACAAGCTTTCTGTAAGTTTTGAGCTATCTAAGTAGTCCTTCAATGAGGAGACCACCTAAAGATTAACTCATCCGCCATTTCGGAGTTGCCATCTTCAATTCATGAATTTCAACTAAAAATCAATAATCTTCAACTAAATTCATAATCTCCTACCCCAAAAACCCCGACATACCAATTTTGAATCGAATTGGGCCATAATTACAAAACTCGTCCGTCATCTTCAATTTATGAATTTTAACTAAAAATCAATAATCTTCAACAAACTTCATAATCTCCAACCCAAAAAACCCCCACATCCCAATTCTGAATAGAATCGGACCATTAACACAAAGATCATCGGCCATCTTGGAGCCGACATTTTAATTTCATGCATTTTGAAGAAAAAATCACAATCTTCGACCCTGAAAACCCCCACATACCAATTTTGAATCGAATCGGACCATAAACCTAAATCTCGTCCACCATCTTGGAGCGCCATTTTGTTTTTTTCTATAACAAAAATTCCATTAGCCGCCATTTCAATTTCATGAAATTTGAATAAAAAAAATCATAATCTCCGACCTCGAAAACCCCCACATAACATTTTGAATAGAATTGGATCATAATCACAAAACTTGTCCGCCATCTTGGAGCCGCCTTCTTGAATTTTAGAATTATGCCATAAAATTCAAAATCTCCGTCCCCGAAAACCCCCACATACCAATTTTGAATCACCACCTTTTTTTTTTTCTAACAAAAATTTCATAATACATTGTCACCAGAATCATGAACACCTGCCAAATTTCAGCTCAATCGTATGTCGGCAATTGCTCCAAAAATGGATTACAAATTTTGAACCGGAAAGAATGACAAACCGAATGACTTACGAACGAAGCAAGTTGAATAAAAGCTTGTAAAAAGGGGCACATGCGTGTTCCCTATTCCCTGTTTAGGCACTTGAATTAAAAATGAAACCCTGAAAAAACAGAATTGGCGTGTTGTGATGTATGCACTCGTAATTTAAACACGTACTTCTGACAGTTGAGATCTAAATATTTCAAATCGGAGACGGCGCATTTTCTTTTTGACCTAAGTAAGCCCTTCGTTCTTAATTAAAAGTTGGTCAACTTTCTGGTGATAGTTCTCAGTTCTTAGTACTAGAGTAACGATCCCATTAGTTTTTAGTCATTAGCTTAGTTATTAGTACCCTTGCATAAACCTTCCTTTACTTAAAATAGCTATCTGTATAACAAGGGAGGAAAGTGCTACTTTTCCTCCCGAGGATGAAGTTTACTGCCCGACGCGGAACTAACAAACAAAATTCATTAAAGAACTAAAACTAAGAAGTAGGTAGGTACAGTTTAACTTACAGGCACGTTATTTTCATTCTTGCATCCTACATCTTTTTAATTTGTGGTAGATTAATTATGTATACTAATGTTGAACGTGCAGTTTTGAGCAGTGGTTATTTGAATACCACTAGAAGTGAGAGCTGGAGCCAACGCAGTTTTCGTGATATTTTCATTAACAACATTATTATACAGCTGGTATCCCTCGGAAGTACTCGTACTTGGCTGATTACAATCAATTTCATTAACTTCAGTGACTCCCATAATTTGGATCGAAATTTTTCGCTTTTTTGCTAGAGATTGCTCCACATACCCTTCACCGATATTCGTAGTCTTCCAACCTCCGTGTTGCTTTAAAGCAAGAATGTCTCCTCCAGAATGTGCAAGTAAACTTGCCGAGGTTCTTCTGAAACTATGCCCGGGATAATTTATGGCATTAGGCAGTTCTAAAAATTCTGCAGTTTTTTTAGGAATTTTAGCAATAGTATTTTTTCCAACCATTTGGTCTCTACAGCAGACAAATAAACGTGTCTGATCTGTTTTAGAGCGTAGCGATATATATTTTCTATAAATGTCAATATAATTGGGGCCATTCCCCGGTGAAGCATTGATTACAAACGTTCTCTGTATAATTGTTTTAGAATTTGGTATATTTGCTATTAAAATTGAACCTTTATCTTCAATATCTGTATAAGTTATTTTATTGATGACGTACCATGACGTCACTTTTACTTTTCCTCCCTAGGGAGGAAAAGTACGACTTTGCTCCCTACAATGAGGCCAGGAAATTTATTCTTTGGATAGAGGTAGGCGGAAAAAATATTTGATTTGACGTTGATTGTTCGGACTACGTGAACCCATTGGAAAGATGATCAGAAATTAATCCGAGAGGAAGCTTATTAACATTCAGTACCGGACAAAACCAAACAATCGAAACATAGCGTTTGAAACAGGTTTCGGATTTTTTTAAAGAAATAGTTTTTGTATCTATCATTGATGGTCATGGCTTGTTCTGTTATCCACTGTATTCTAGATTCTAACATTCTACTTCAAGAATTTGACCTTTTTACTGCCTATTGCTTTTTGGTCAAAACAAAAATTGAAAGTAGAGAACTGCCAACAAAACGACAAGAACAATCTTTCTAAAATGATAGTGTCAATAAAACGCAGCGTTTGCACACAATTTTATTTTTCTGAGCGGCTGTCATTAAGGATTCTCAACTGTCCATGTGTAATGTGAAAAATTTTCAGGAATTTTTCGATTGCCGTTGTAACGTTTTAATATAACTATTCGATTGAATACCTAACGCAGAACTCAGAAGTGATATTTTGAAGTGACAATTTTTGGTGTTCCGCTCTAGCTGATAGGATCTTACTGTGAAGATTCTCTGTTACACCAAGTGGCAACGCTGTACGTTCGTCGTTCACCGACTTCAATGCGACGTTAATCCACAGTTTGTGCAAGATTTTGTACGAATGCGAGTGTGCTGTGCTAATTTTATTCCGTTACATTTCAAACATTTGACGTCTCGCTGATTCGCATTGTTTTGGTGTCTATTAGTTTGTGTTTTTCTCGTACTTTGTTGTATCAATTTGTGTCTTTTGTAATCGGTATCAAATTGTCCATTATATTAAGATTTTTTTGACTAAGAATTGATTTGTTTGTGATTTGAACATTAAACACTTGTGTGCGATTTTTTTTTCAATCGGTGACTGAAAACGTGACTGGTGACTGGAAATTGCTGACCCAATACCTAGTGGAAAATGCTGGGCCTTAGAAAGCACGAATCAACAAATCGTAAGTTTTCATTTCATTATGAAATTTATCTACAGGTAAATTTATAAATGGTTATTTTTGTTTTGCTCGTCACCACACCTGTTGTTTTGGCCGTGGAGAGAACTGATCGAATATTTATTGAGTAATTGTCATATATACATAAAAGTTAACTCCATGCAATGTTATTTTTACATTCCACTGATCATTTAGAAGAAGGCTTTGAAAACTCGGTGGTAAGTACCTAAATACGCATTTCTCCTGAACACGATAGCGAAGTCAAAACCAGACGCTATCAAATACTATCCATTTCTAGCCATAAAACATTCAGCATTGTTCAAAACACACGTTTATTAATGGTTAGTGTAGGTTTCAGTACACCTATTAAATTCATTCTGATACAACAACAAACGTTTTTAAGCGCAAACCGGCTTATTTATATCGATGCATTTGTAACTTAATTTCGCCAAGTAGCTTTTGCAAACAAATGCGTATATTGTTCAAGATATGATTTCTTTTGCCAAAATAACGTTTATTGGTGCTTTCGTCCAAAATACCTATTTGTTGGAAGTGGATAAGCTGAAAAGGTGCTACATATAAAAATAATGACAAAAAGTCGAGCAAAAACTGCTTTGATTGTTTTTCATAACCTTAAAAAGGTCTCTTTTATCAGCATTTCTGTAAGTATTCTAGAACAGGGCTGTCAACTGCAAGTGCCCCAAGGGCCGCTTTAAAAAAATGCGGTTTGGAGGGCCGCTTTAAAAAAATGCGGTTTGGAGGGCCGCATTATAAAATACTTCGTATGCAACTTCATCACTGAGTTTCAATAGGTATGGTATACAAAGAAAAAACGCGTTTGTATTATTATTTTAATTTATTCAAAAAATGTCAAATTACAGAGAAAATTGTGAGAAATTTGAGGATGTTGGTTTTCACTAACTAATGCATCAATATTAACTCTAATATTTGTTGTTGATAAACGAAACAACTGAGTAAGTGACTTATCAGAGAGGGAACATCTACAGGGTGAGTCGTACTTTGACAAACTTCAGGAGGTGATTCCACACAATATTTTAATATGAATTCTCCAAATAAATATATGTCCGGAAACGCTTCGTTTCCAAGATACAGGGTGTTGAAGTTTTTTTTTATTTTGTTTTTTTTTAAATAATTTTTGAAATACTGACCTTAATTAAACATAAATTGGTATTAAGAGGTTTTTTGAGGTGTCGAATTCGAACCTGATGTTATTATTGCTCTTACTCGTAAGGGGCGCCACCTACACGACTTTTTCTTTTTTGAAGATTCATAACTTTTTTTAGCGTACCTACTTCTAGCAAATTTTTCAGTAAAAAAATCAATTCGTCTATCATATCTACTAGTCTAGTTAACAAGTGCTTTTTGGACCAACTTTTCTCAGCAGTCTCCGAAAATTATGATCGAGGTGTCATTCGATTCGGAATGACATCTAGATGATTTTGAAAAAATAAAGTTCTGCTTGCAAAAATTGTGGAAGTTATTAATAATTAACTAAAAAAAGGGGGCTTTGGTTTTTTGCAAATATCTGAAAAACTAATGAAGATTTTTCATATCTGAAAAAAGATTAAAAAAGAGGAGGAAATTTCCTAAAAAAAGTCTCGATTCCCGGAATTGCAGGATCAATATTTATAATTTTCCCAGAGGGATGAAAATACGGCCGAAAACGGGTACTCTTGCTTGGGCAAGCCGCGCCCACTTTGGACACTTTAACAATAAAAATTATTTAAGCATACTAAATATGAAAATAAAAAATTGAAAAAATTCAGACACTAACTGAACAGAAGCATGAACAATAATCCGCTTGAAAAAAATTTTTATCACAATTTTTCAATTAGTTATTCAATAGTTAATTAATAATTTTTGTTCAAATAAATTAATCATTGAAAAAAATGTTTTTTTTCAAATATTATTAACGATCCGTTTTTATGTTATCAGAAACTGCATAGAAATAATTTTTAAATTTTTTATCTCTAATTGTTTAAAAAATTGTTATAAACAAATGCGTTGTTTATAAGATAATTGTTTTTTTTATGGAATTTCTATCTTTGATACAAATAATGATTTAAAAAAAAATTGTTCCATAAAAAAAAAAATTATTGCTTAAAAACGCATTTGTTAATTAACAATTATTTTCTCCAACTTCTAATTAATATTAAGGAACCATTTTTCATTTAAAAATCATTATTTGTTTTTCTTTTTGATATTAAAAAAAATAATTTCATTTAATTTAATTTTTCATTGTTTATGCAATAAACAATTTGTTATAAAAAATAAATTTTTACCTTATATTTTTTTTTTTATTTTATTTCTTTCACAAAAATTTTTTTTTTATTTTTTATTTTTTTTTTAATTTTTAAATTATTAAAATTATTATAATTTATAAACTAATCGAGATATGATGAAAATACTTAAGACTTATTTATTCTCCATTAGATAAAAAACAAATTTAGCTGAAAAGTTTAGTTGTTACTTATTTATTTATTAAATTTATAGCAATTGTTGATGAAAAATACTTTGGGAGAAATTTTTTTTTTGCTTTAATGCTTAAAAATCTTATCAATTATTAAAAATATGACTACCTCATTCAAGTATCTTATCAATTATTGTTCATTACTCAACATTTTTACCTTTTACATTTTAATATCACTTAATTATACTTCGAACTCTGAATATTACTATGTAAACAAAAATATTTTGCAGAGTTCATTAGCCTAAGCGTATTAGAAAGGAAGAATGATCTTTACATTGTTTTTCATTTAACAAAATTTATTTATAAGTAGTTATTAACATTTATAATATTTATTTTTTTACATTTTATTTTTTTGAACGTTTCTTTGATGGTGGCTCGTAGTCTACAGTTTCTTCTTGTCTTATGTTTTCATCGTTCTCTTCGTCCCCCAGCAAAGTTTCCACAAGTTGTCCAATAGAGACTGCATAATCAGCACAGACACTATCGTCTTCATTCTCATTTTGTAAAGCGTTTTCTTCATCAACATCGCCGAATTCGTCATTATCACCTTCCATCGCTATCTTTTTGCAATTATTGCAACTCTCTCCTTTGCAATGCTTGCAGAGAGACGAACATGGAAGACCAGCCTTCCTGCATCCGCATCTTTTTGAACAATTTTTGAGGCAATTACAGTGAACTAATTTTAAGAGTTCATCAGGAGCTAATTTATCGGTTGTTCGAACTGGCAAAAACATTGTTTCTGTCTTTATCCAGCCCCAATTTTCCGGATTGAGATCGTTGTTACCAAGCTCGTTACCAAGCCAATATTGAACTTGGTAATACACTCGGTATGAATGATAACTCAATGCTGTTGACGTAGCATTAAAGCAAAAAAAAAATTTCTCCCCAAGTATTTTTCATCAACAATTGCTATAAATTTAATAAATGAATAAGTAACAACTAAACTTTTCAGCTAAATTTGTTCTTTATCTAATGGAGAATAAATAAGTCTTGAGTATTTTCATCGTATCTCGATTAGTTTATAAATTATAATAATTTTAAGGATTAAAAATCAGGTAAGAATGACGAAGTTACAGAGAACTTATATTTAAAAATAAAAATAAAATAATAAAAAAAAAATCATGTCTGTTTTTGTGACAGAAAGTAGAATAGAAAAAAAAATATAAGGTAAAAATTTATTTGTTCATAACAAATTGTTTATTGCATAAACAATTAAAAATTAAATAAAATAAAAATTTTGTTTTTTTATATCAATAAGAAAAACAAATAATGATTTTTAAAGAAAAAATTGTTCCTTAATATCAATTAGAAGTTGGAGAAAATAATTGTTAATTAACAAATGCGTTTTTAAGCAATAATTTTTTTTTATGGAACAATTTTTCTTTTAAAAATCATTATTTGTATCAAAGATTGGAATTCCATAAAAAAAATTCAATTATCTTATAAACAACGCATTTGTTTATAACAATTTTTTAAACAATTAGAGATAAAAAAAAATTAAAACTATTTTTATGCAGTTTCTGATAACATAAAAACGGATCGTTAATAATATTTGAAAAAAAACATTTTTTTCAATAATTAATTTAAGTATTTAATTTTGCAATTTTGAAAATTATTAATAAAAAACTGAAAAATGATTTTTTTTTAATTTTTCCAACAGGGTTCTATTCTGAAGCCTTTCAAGAATTGCTCCAAGAGAGGAAAAAAATCTTAAATTTATAATTTAGCAATTATCACACTTGCAATGTTCATGTTCAAGCAGAAAACAATTATTAATTAACTATTGAATAACTAATTGAAAAATTGTGAGAAATTTTTTTTTCAAGAAGACTATTGTTCATGCATCTGTTCAGTTAGTGTCTGAATTTTTCAAATATTTAATTTTCATATTTAGTATGATTAAATAATTTTTATTGATAAAGAGTCCAAAGTGGGCGCGTCTTGACAAAGCCAGAGTACCCATTTTCAGCCGTATTTTCATCCCCCTGGGAAAAATATAAATATTGATCCTACAATTTCGGGAATCGAGACTTTTTTTAGGAAATTTCCTCCTCTTTTTGAATCTTTTTTCAGATTTGAAAAATCTTTATTAGCCCCAAAGCCCCCCTTTTTTTTAGTTATTAATAACTTTTACAATTTTTGCAAGCGGAACTTCATTTTTTTCAAAAATCATCTAGATGTCATTTCGAATCGAATGACACCTCGATCATAATTTTCGGAGACTGCTGAAAAAAGTTGGTCCAAAAAGCACTTGTTAACTAGACTATACGTAACAAAGTCGCTATAAGCAACCGTTTTCTAGATATTTGGACTTGAAAATTTCAAGTCGATTATTTGATAATCGATGCGTGTTGAAGTTATTACAATTATTTTGCATTTTTAACAAGAATGCTTAGGAAATGAATTTGATTTAAGTAAGAATTTTTTGTTTTTTGTAGTTGGCGCCACCTATTCTATTTATTTTTACTCGTTTAAAATAGTTATTTTTGTATCAAGGGTGTAAAATCTGTAGATATTTGTTTTAATAAAATTTGCAAGAAATATCAACATTTTATTTCAAGAAATTTTGAATATGTAGAATAAAATTAAAGGAAGAAAACTAAACTGTATTTAAATGAATTATTCAAAGTATCCACCTTCAGCGAAAATACAGGCATTCAGTCTTCTATTCATTGAATCTCGTACCCGCTCAAAAATTATTGGTGTGTTTCTTATTGTTTCACAGGCGTCTACTATTCGGTTTCTTAGATCTTCCTCGTTCGCTACTGGAGTTTTATAAACTAGTGACTTCAAATGTCCCCAAAAATAAAAATCTAGCGGGTTTAGATCTGGGGACCTTAGTGCCAACGTTTGCGCTTGCCTTTGAATATGGTATGGATAAAATTAATTTTTCAAAAACCACTGACACATATAATGCTTGGGGAAAGTCTCTGGCAAAAAGCTTGTACCCTTTGAATATGGTATGGATAAAATTGTTGATCGTGGATAATTCTCCAAACTGTGGACTGAGTAAAATTGAGAGCTTCAGCAATTATTCTTGTACTTGTTTCTGGATTCTCCTCGAGAGCGTTCAAAACAGCTTCTTCCAATTCTGGGGTTCGGATTGCTCGTGGTCTTCCAATAATATCAGCTGCCCTCTTAAAGCTACCTGTTTCTGCCAAACGACGGTGGAGACTGGTAAATGTTGGGGCTGAAGGCAGTACTCGATTAGGAAATCGCTCCCGGTAAATACGTCTTGCTTCGCGCGCATTGCCATCCGCAAGGCCATAAACGAAATGCATATCGGCTAAATGAGCATTATTGTTTAAATAATCCATTTTTTCAAAATTACTGTTTTAAAACTCACAGAAACTTCAACAAAACAACAAAACGTTTAACTGTCACATAATATGTAATTACCAAAACTACTTACTTAACGTCAAATTCATTTCTTAAGCATTCTTGTGAAAAATGCAAAATAATGGTAATAACTTCAACACGCATCGATTATCAAACAATCGACTTGAAATTTTCAAGTCCAAATATCTAGAAAACGGTTTCTTATAGCGACTTGTAACAAGGGTAGCTTTTTTACGTAGATATGATAGAGGAATTGATTTCTCTCAATGAAAAATGTTCTGGAAGTACGTTCAAAAAAGTTATAAATCTTCAAAAAAGAAGAAGACGTGTAGGTGGCGCCCCCTACGAGTAAGAGCAATAATAACATCAGGTTCGAATTCGACACCTCAAAAAACCTCGCAATACCAATTTTCGTTCAATTAAGGTCAGTATTTCGAAAGTTATTTAAAAAAACCGAAAATAAAAATAAAACTTTAACACTCTGTATCTTGGAAACGGAGCGTTTCCGGACTTATATTTATTTGAATAATTCATATTAGAATATTGTGAGGAATCACCTCCTGAAGTTTGTCAAAGTACTTTTTAATCACCCTGTATATGTAACAGGAATTTTGAGATGTTTGGGGGTGTTCAACCCCTTGGGAACCATCTTCATGCAATTTCCTTTACGTCGATTGTTTGTAATAGATGTGTAAGAAGTTTTGTGAAAAATTCTGTTACCGTCCACGTTTCGATGACTATTTAATAGGGATTCTTCGATATCTAGAGGTATTTAACCCCATCAACATGTAATTTTCTACACGTCAATGATCTATAATGAATGTGTAAGTAACTCTGGCACCCGTCCGATCACTATATATTACATATTTTCAAAAATACAGAGTGTGTGGTGCAGTTTGAATCAAAAGCCCTTTTTCTGGAAAACGGGAACTGTAAAAAAAATTGGTTTGTTACGCAAATTTGTAATAAAGGTGTACAAAATTCTGAACTAGTTTTTTGGAGTGTTCCCTAAATGCTGGTGTAGCTTTAGGGACATAATTTCTTATTTTGCCATAAATCTCGCAAATTTTACAAAGTAGACTCCTCAAACCTTATTTCGGCAAAAAGGTCTTAGAAAAATACCATGCAATGATGCAATAAAATATAGGGAGTTGCATTTGAAAAAGTCGAAATATTGCCATTTGTAATTTGACTTGTTAAAAAAATCGTAGTAGGCGATGGAACATTACTCCCAGTTCGCCTGCATCTCGAAAGATGTGCTAAAGCCTGAGGAATCGACTGGAAAACAGTTGGTTGAGTCATCTTGAATGGTTCTGAAGTTACGGGTGTGAAGTTATCCACAACCACAAAATACACTGAGAAAAATGTAACTCGGATCTGTTTCTCGTTAAAATGACAATGGAGGGCTTATTTCAGTAAATGATCGAATTCTGTTGGTTGATAAATGTAAGCAATTATATTTAGAATGCGTTGTCCCCGGGGACGGGGGTGTAATCGAGGTGGAAATGTTAAAAAAATTAAATATACATGCAAACGGCACTGTAGAGTATTTTAGTTTGCAGAATCAAATACAGGGGATTGAGATACATAGCACCTGATATATGAAATCATTTGTCGCCCCGTCGGAGGGTGAGTTTTGGGGGTGAGAATATTGGAAAAAATCAATATTCAGTTTAAACGACGGTGTAGAGTTTTCTAGTATGCAAAATGGAATCCAGGAGGTCGAAATACATACCACCTGATATGTGAAATCATTTGTCGCCCCGTCGGAGGGTGAGTTTTAGGGGTGAAATTTTTTAAAAAATCAATATTTAGTTTAAACGACTCTGTAAGGGGGTTTCTTGGAAAATACAAAATAAATTCAGGAGGTCAAAAAAATTTTACCTTCTGTTTTAAATAATTGGGAAAAATTTCCATTTTTTTTCGCCCCCTTTCGGGGGGGTAAAAAGTTTTGGGGGGTTAAAAAAATTTTTTTGGGAAAAAATTTCAATTTTTATTTTAAAGACTGTAGGGGTTTTCGGTATGAAAATAAAATTTCCAACCCCCGAAAAACATTCCACCTGAAAAAAAAAAAAAAATTTTTTTCGCCCCTTTTATTTTTTTGGGAGTTTTAAGGGGGGGGAAATTTGAAAAAAATTAAATTTAAGTTTAAACCCCCGGTTAAGGAATTTTTTTGGGGGTTTAAAAATTTTAAAAATTAAAGGGGGGTTTTCAAATAAATTCCCCCTTGTTTGGGGAAATTTTTTGGGTCGCCCGTCGGGGGGAATTTTTGGGGAAAAATATTAAAAAAAATCAATATTCATTTTTAAACTTCCCCTCCGAGGGAAAACGGTAAATTTTTATATATCATTTAAAAATAATTGCCCCTTAATCTTTTTCCATCCCGGGAAAACTTTTAACAGCGTCTTTTAAAACTAAAATTGTTTTTTTAAATATTCTCCCCAAAAACTCCCCTCCGACTTTTAAAATGTTTGGGTTTTCGGGTGGTATTTTTGGGCCCTTTAAAATTTGGGAGAAAAGTACAAAAAAAATCCCGGGAAAATTTAAAACCCTTTTTCCTTTTTCCCCCAAAAACCCCCTACCCGAGGGTTTTTTCCATGGAAAGGGAAATTTTTTTCGACCTTTTTGGAAATCCCAAAAACCCCCTTACCCTTTTTAAAAAAACTGAATATTGTTTTTTTTCAATATTTTTCCCCCCCCAAAACCCCCCTCCGACGGGGGGGCAAATGTTTCTTTTCAGGGTTTTTTCGACCTCCTGTTTGTTTTCCCATACTAAAAAATTTCCCCCCAAAACGGGGAATATTGTTTTTTTCAAAACCCCCAAAATGCTATCAAATCCCCCTTTTTGGTGGGTTTTTTGACCCCCTAATTTGTTTTTGCATACCAAAAACCCCCCCCGGCGTCGTTTAAACAAAATATTGTTTTTTTTTCTCACCCCCAAAAACCCTTTCCCGAGGGGGGGACAAATGATTTATATATCAGGTTTTATGTTTTTTAACCTCCTGAAGATTTTTTGCTTAAAAAAAACTCTATCCCTGCCTTTTCTAATTGTTTTTTTAAAATTTCCACCCCCCCCCCCGGGCGGGGCCTTTTTTATTATCGGGTGGTTTTTTTCGACCTCCCAATTTCGATTTTCCCTTCCAAGGAAAATCCCACCATCTTTTTAAACTGAAATTGTTTTTTCAATATTCTCCCCCCCCAAAACTAAACCCTGGACGGGGCAAAATTTCATATATCAGGGGGTTATGTGGCCCCCTAATTAATTCCCCATACTAAAAAACCCCCGTCGTTTAAACTGAATATTGTTTTTTTTTCAACTTTTCCACCCCCCAAACCCCAACGAAAAAATGCTCCTTTTCGGTTGGTATGATTTCGACCCCCCGGAATTTTGTTTTCCCCTTCTAAAAAACCAACCCGGTTTAAAAACTGAATATTTTTTTCCAAATTTTCCCCCCCTAAAACTCCGAAGGAAAAAAATTTTTTCATATATCAGGTTTGTTTTGGGCCCCTTTGTTTTGCATCTGAAAACTCTACACCATTTCTGAATATTGTTTTTTAAAAATTTTCCCCCCCAAAACTCATCTAAAATTTCTTTAATTTTTTCTCCCCCAAAGGGAAATGTTTTTCGACCTCCTGAATTTGTTTCCCCTGCATCCTTAGAAAACTCTGGCGGCCGTTTAAACTAAATATTGATTTTTTATTAAATTCTCCCCCTTTTAAAACCCTCCGGACGGGGGACAAAGGGTTTTCTTAATCGGGTGGTATGTTTTTGGGACCTCCTGAATTTGATTTTGTATCCAAAAAATTCCCACCTCCGTTTAAACTGGGGGTTGTTTTTCCAATATTCTAAAACCCCAAAATCCCTCCGACGGGGCGAAAAAATGATTTCATATAAAGGTGGTATTTTTTTTGGATTTTGAATTGGTTTTTTGATATAAAAAACCCTCCCCTCGTTTAAACTGAATATTGTTTTTTTCCAATATTCTCACCCCAAAACTAAAGGACAATGACAAATGATTTATATATCAGGGGGGAAAATGTATTTGACCTCCTGAATTTGTTTTTGCATCTAGAAACCCCTACACCGTCGTTTAAACTGAATATTGTTTTTTTCAATATTCTCCCTTCAAAACTCCCCCGGGAGGGGGACAAATGATTTCATATTTTCCAGAGGGGTATGTATTTTTCACCCCCTTTAAAATTTGATTTTGTTTTACCAAAAAACTCTACAGCGTCGTTTAAACTGAATATTGTTTTTTTTTAAATTTCACCCCAAAATTTTCCTTGACTGGGGGGCGAAAAATGTTTTCATATATCGGGTGGTATGTATTCCGCCCCCTCCTAAATTTTTGATTTTGAAATCCAAAAAAACCCCACAGCGTCGTTTAAACTAAATATTTTTTTTTTTTAAATATTCCCCCCCAAAACTCCCCCTCCGACGGGGGGGACAAATGATTTCATATATCGGGTGGTATGTTTTTGCCCTTTTCCTGAATTTGATTTTTGCATACTAAAAAACTCTACCCCGCCGTTTAAACTAAATTTTGGGTTTTTTTTCAACATTTCCACTCCCAAAACCCCCTTCCGAGGGGCCCAAAATTTTCTATATCAGGTGGTATGTTTTCGACCCCCTGAAGGGTTTTGATAAAAAAATTTCCCCAATTTTTTAAACTGAATATTGTTTTTTTTTCAATATTCTCCCCCTAAAACTCACCCCCCGGGAGGGGGAAAAAGGGGATTTCATATATCAGGGGGTTTATGTTTTTCGACCTCCGGGGTTTGTTTTCCCGCACATACAAAAAACTCTAAAATTCGTTTAAACTGAATATTGTTTTTTTCAAAATTTCCCCCCCCAAAATCCCCTCCGACGGGGGACAATGATTTCATATTTTAAAAAGATGGTATGTATTTTTTAAACCTCCTGGTTTGTTTTTTTGATACCAAAAAACTCAAAAGGTCTTTTTAAACTAAATATTGATTTTTTTTAATTCTCACCCCAAAACTTCCTCTCCGACAAGGGCGAACAAAATGATTTCATATAAGGTAGTATGTATTTCGCCCCTCCTGAATTTGTTTTTGCATCCAAAAAACTTTTAAAAAGGCCCTTTTAAAACTAAATATTGTTTTTTAAAAAAATTCTCACCCTAAACCCCCCCCTGACGGGGGACAAATGATTTCATAAAATAGGTGGTTTTATTTGACCTCCCTGAATTTGTTTTTTTGTAAGTAAAAAAAATCTACCCCCGTCGTTTAAACTGAATATTGTTTTTTTCCAATATTCTCCCCCCAAAAACTCCCCCTTCCGACGGGGGACAAATGTTTTTCATATACCCCGGGTGTTTTATGTTTTTGACCCCCGGAATTTGATTCTGCATCTAAAAAAACCCCCTACACTGCTGTTTAATTTGAATTTGTTTTTTTTCAACATTTCCACCCCAAAACTCGCCCCCGAGGGGCGAAAAAATGTTTTTCTATACCCAGGTTATGTATCTCAATTTTCTCATTTGTTCTGAAAAATTATAATACTTACAGTGGGGTTTGATGTATATTTAATTTTTAACATTTCCCCCCCCGATTACACCCCGCCCCCGGGGTCGCATTCTAAATATAATTTTAAACATTTATCAACCTACAGAATTCGATTACTGAAATAAGCCCCCCAATGTCATTTTTAACGAGAAACATACCCGAGATACATTTTTTTCAAAAGTATTTTGGGGTTTGGAAAAATTACACCCGTTCTGAAGTTTTGGGAAATTTCTGTGGGTCTCGAAAGGGGGGTTCCCCCAGACGCTTTTTTGGACATAAATTGACATAAGTCAAAAAAATTTTTAAAATAAGTCTAAAAAAAAGGGTTCGTTATTTGACCATTTAGTGGAAATCCAAAATGGGACAAAAAAGGGGTTTTCCAGCCATTTGAAAAAAAAATTACTTAGTATCTCAACAAAAATACATTCCAAGTGAACGAAAATACATTTTATGCTCGGATGTAAGATCAAAATTAAATCCTTTTTTTTTTCAGATTATTCAACTAAAATTTTTAATAAATTGTCTTAAATTTCCAAAATTATGGCCAGAAAAAAAACGAAAAATTCCCCAAAGGGGGTTTTGTGGGTTTTGGGGACAAAACCAGTAAATATAGGAAATTTATTCCAATAAGGTATGGATAAATTTTATTTTGTTTAAAAGATTAGGGAAAAAATTAAAATAAAAAAAAACCCTTTTAAAAAAATTTCCCAAAACAAGGGTGGAAATCCCTTTTAATTTCCCCCATTTGGTCCCAAATGCGGGAATCTGAGTTTGCACCATCCCGGGGTGGTGGGGGCTTAACTTTTTGGGAGCCAAAAAACCCCAAATTTTTAACTTTTTTTTTAGTTTTTTCTTTTAGCCCCGGAAAAACCCGGGGCGTCGGACCCGGGAAAAAATTTAAATTTTAGTCAATAAAGCAGAGGGGGCCCGAATTTTTTTCGTCGAAAAACATCTGTAAACATCACATTCGGGTTAGTGGTTTTAGCCAAAAACAGAAAGTTAAAACGATAAAAATTTTGTAGTTCGTTGCAAACTTACATTTTTGCCTTTTTCCCGAATTTTCTTGAAAACAAAATACTCCCATTAAAAATCCATGGAAAAAAAACTCTAAAAGAATAAAAATTTTACGTTACATAGAAAACAGTAGGGTTTTTAAAAATTCCCAAACATTTAAAATTAAATTTTTATCAATTCAAAATCGGTGTTTTGACGTTTTGAGTCATTTTTAAATCATTTGTACCAAAACTGCACTTTTATTGCTTTTTGGTTTTTTAAAAAAAAGACTAATTCTTTTTTAGGGCCCCATTATGGTTGTTGGGCCCAAATTACACTATCCTTTTCCAGTTTCTAAAGGGGGTTTAAAGGTTTAATCGCAATGGAATGTTTTCCATCGTCCCCCAAAAATTTTTAAAAGCCCCTTTTGGGGTAAAAAAAAAAAAGAATATACGCAAATAAGTATTACGAACAATTTATCCCCCCCAATCATTATAATGTGTTGGATTTTGAAAAGGGAAAAAAAATTGCGGGTTTTTAATTTACGGGGGTTTTGAAAATTCCGGCTAAAATTTTCGAGGAGGTTTCCTGGTAAAAGACTCCTTAGGTCCAAAAACTTGAACGTGGGTTGGGAAAAAAAAAAGGTTTGAAACAAATTAAAGAAATGGGCCGGAAAGGAAAAAGGATATCGTTCTGGTTTGTGGGGTAAAACCCGATTTTTTTAAACGGTTGTTTTTGGGCCAAAGTCATAATTTTCCCTATAAATATCCGTTAAAAAAGGTTTTTGGTGGAGACGATGAAAAAAGACTTGAATATTTGTCGGGGTTTTTTTCCCCAAAATTTCGCAAAAACCAAAAATTTTTCCCTTTGGGAAAAATTTCAAAAGATGAAACAAAATTCCCGGGGGGTCTTCAATAGGAATAATACCCCGTTTTTGGGGCCCCAAAAGAAAAAAAAAAATTTTTCATAAAGGTAATCCTCAAAAAAGGTTGGGATTTAACTGTTGGTGGGTATTTTGGGATCGTTTTTTTTGGGGCCCCTTTTTTTTTTTTTGGGATATTTTGGGGAGCGGGTCCCTAACTTTTTTTCGGGATGCTATCGGGCCAATCATTGACCCTTCCTTGGTTCTAAAAAATTTCTTTTTTCAACAGGAGGGGGTTCATAAATGGAATGGTAAAAATTCCTGAAAAAATTTTTCGAAATAAACTAATTTCTCCCTGGTATCGGGAAACCCCCAAACTAACCCCTTAGACTTTATTCAGGGGGGAACAATAAAAATGATGTATATGCAACTTCAGTGAGAAAGCAGGGCCAAAAATTCCCCCTTTTAAAATCCCCCAAGAGAGTTAACCAGAGCAGTTCGAGCAGCAGTCAGAAGGGTCAATTATGCATGGTTGGAACATTTTGACTTTTTTTAGTTTTTGAGCATTTTTGCTCTTTTGTTGTTTTCAAAATTTGTAATAAATGTTGATAATCCTCAAAATCGCATTCAAATTCAAATAAAAATTTTAACGAATAAAACTTTTTTGGGAAAAAACGTTATGAGACAATTAGTAAAAGTAGAAAGTGTTTTTAAAAAATGCCCCTCATTTTGGTTTTTTAGTCCAGCCCACTATTTTGTGGGTACATTTTTTTTTTTTGTGATAACTCTGAAAAAATTGACGATATTAAAAATTTGGTATCATTCAACCTTTCCCCCGAAACAACTTTTTGGGATTCCCCTAGAGATGCCTTTTAAAAAACATGAGATAAAAAAAAAAATTTGTTTTTGTCACATTCAAACCGGCTGGGTAGAAAAATTTTTTTTTTAAAATGCTAATTTCATTTTTTCGGACAACAGGGGATGGGGGAAAAAGGGAAATTAAAAAAAAAAAAAACATCATCCTTGAAAAAATTTTTTTGAAAAAAAAAAAAAAAAAAATTGGGGGTTATTATGTTCAGAATTTTCGATTTAAAAAAGGGAAAAAAGTAAAAAGGTGTTCTTTTTAAAAAAAAATCCCCAGTCTTTTTTGGCGGAAACCGGAATCTCGGGGTTAATTTTATCCCCAAAAATCACTTTTTAGTTGTTAAATAGCCCCTGAATTTTCGTGTTTTGGGAATCGGTTATTTCTCTAAAAAAAAGGGGCCCCCCCCTCTCTCAGTATAATGGGTCAGCACAAAAGTGGGATTCATTTCCCATTTTCTTTGATGTCGAGGGCCCCCTTTATCGGGGAAAAATCGGAAGGGGGTTTTTTCATATCGATGTCCCCTTCTTTTGGGGTCATTTAAAAGGGGTATCCTCGCCTATTTTGCTTCTAGGCAATGAAGGCCCCGGGGGAAATTCAAAGCATGACTGGGGGTTGCTTTGGGGGTTTTTTGGGGTTGAAAATTTCATCCTATTTTTTGGGAGCTGCATTTTTCCCCTTTTTACTTTTGGGACACGGGTTGAGAATTTCAGGTGGAGCTGGATCCGGTTGTTTTTTGATGGGGAACGGGCCCAAAATCCGTTCTCCTCCCCCCCAGCTCAGGGATCATTTGGTCTATCATCCCAAAACCCGGTTTAAAAGGGGGCTCCCGCAGAATATGTTGGGGGGGGCAAAGTTGAAAACAAAACGGTTGTCGCGCCGGAAACAAAATATTAGTATATGGGGAGGGTGTCATATGTTATTCCTTCAAGATCTTCCAGGAATGCAATATAGCAATTGGAATTTTCTACAGTATTATGATGGAGATGATGTTTACACAAAATTATGATAAAAATATGATAATGGTGTTTCTAATAAATCATAAGATCATATTTATCAGTGGCTGTGACAACAACATATAAGATGGGATGAAAAGGGCGTATCTGGAAATTTATTTTTTACAGTATATTCAGAACGAGCTGAGAAAGCATACCTACCCATTTCGGATATTGTATCTCAATACTCATCCAAGAAACTACCCCCGTATTAAAAAAAAACAGAGTTAATTCATCGTTTTTTACCGGAAATTTATTTTTTCACTCTATATTCAAAACGAGCTGAAAGCATGCCTACGCCATTTCGGATATTGTATCTCAATACTCATCCAGAAACTACCCCGTATTAAAAAAAACAGAGTTAATTCATCGTTTTTTTTTTTTGAATGCGGTAGTTCTAAGAATTGATATCGAGAATACAAAATATGAAATGGGGTATTCTCTTCAACTCGTTTTGAATATATAGTGAAAAATAAATTCCCAGAAACGATGAATTAACTCTGTTCGTTTCTTTAGTCTGGGGTAATTCAGAGGTATTGAATACAAAAAAATCGAAATGAGGCAGGTATATTTTCTTCAACTTGTTTTGAATATAAGTGAAAAAATTTCAAACAATAGTCTCTATTCTAGATATTCCCCAATTGCAGGAATAGTTTTCGGGTGAAATGACAGATATATAAAATCAGTAGTTTCAGGGTGGTGTTGATTTTGCAAAGTCTGGAATGGGATAAGGCATGCTTTTCTCAGCATGTTTTTTTGAATATAGTAAGAAGGAAATTTCAGAAACGATGAATCAGCTCTGGTACAGGTTTTTTTTTTTTAATACGAGGTAGTTTCAGGGTGGTATTGGGATACAAAATCCGAAATGGGTAGGTATGCTTTCTCAGCTCGTTTTTTTTGAGATATAAGAGTGGAAATGAAATGTCCGAAACGATAAAATTAACTCTGTTCTGGATATTTTTTTTTTAATGCGGGGGTAGTTTCTGGGGTGGTGTTGAGGATACAAAATCTGAGAATGGGGTAGGCATGCTTTTATCAGCTCGTTTTTTGAATATAGAGTGAAAAGTAAATTTCAGAAACGATGAATTAACTCTGTTCTGGAGTTTTTTTTGAATACGGGGTAGTTTCAGGGTGAATATTGAGATATAAAATCCGAAATGGGGTAGGTTGCTTTCTCAGCTCGTTTTTTGAATATAGAGTGAAAAATAAATTTCCAGAAACGATGAATGAACTCTGTTCTGGATATTTTTTTTTTGAATACGGGGGTAATTTCTAGGGTGAGTATTGAGATACAAAATCTAAATGGGTTAGGCATGCTTTATCAGCTCGTTTTGAAAAAGAGTAGAAAGAAAATTTTCCCAGAAACGATGAATTAACTCTGTTCTGGAGATTTTTTTGAATACTGGGGTAGTTTCAGGGTGAAAGTGTTGGATATAAAATCGAAATGGGGTAGGTTTGCTTTCTCAGCTCGTTTTGAATATAGAGTGAAAAGAAATTTCCAGGATAAAATTAACTCTGTTCTGGATATTTTTTTTTGAATGGGGGGTATTTTCTAGGGTGAGTATTGGGGATACCAAATCTGAAATGGGGTGGCATGCTTCATCAGCTCGTTTTGAATATAGAGTGAAATTTCCCAGAAACGATGAATTAACTGTTCTGGAGATTTTTTTGAATACGGGGGTAGTTTCCAGGGTGAGTATTGAGTTAAAAATCCGAAATGGGGTAGGTATGCTTTCTCAGCTCGTTTTAAATATAGAGTGAAAAAAAAAAATTCAGAAACGATGATTAACTCTGTTCTGGATATTTTTTTGAATACGGGTAGTTTCAGGGTGATTTTGAGATACAAAATCTGAAATGGGGTAGGCATGTTTTTCTCAGCTCTTTTTGAATTAAAGTAAAAATATATTTCCAGAAACGAGGGTTTCTCTTTTTTGTTTTTTTTTGAATACGGGGGGAAATTTTCCCAGGGTGAGTATTGAGATACAAAACCCGGAAATGGGGTGGGTATGCTTTCTCAGCCCGTTCTGAATATCTGTAAAAATAAATTTTCAGATCGCCCTTTTATCCCATCTTGTATGTTATTGTCATAGCCACTGATAAATATGATCTTATGATTTTTGAAACACCATTATCATATTTTTATCATAATTGTTTAAAATCTTTCATTCATCATCATCACCATCAAAATATTTTGTAAAAAATTTCCCAATTGCTATTTCATTTGGGAAAATTTTTTGAAGGAATAACATATGACACCCTTACTAATACTAATTTCGTTTCTAGCGCGACGACCGTTTCTTTTTTTTCACACTGGTGGCGGCCGCTGCTTTGATTGGAGGAAGAGGGACAGCTCGAAAGTTGGCTTTGTTAGGGATTTTGATTTATCTCGTAGCGGATTTGGTACAAGGAGGTCTCATCTGCCTTGGAATTAATAGACGTCCAAAGAACAGTTGAACGGTCTGAGTCTGAGCGTGTTTTCGAGTCAAATGCGATCCGGATAATTGGCGATCCGGATATTTGGCGACCCGGATAATTGGCGATCCGGATATTTGGATGTTCGGATAATTGAAGTTATACTGTATCTATAAGTATAACGTAAAATGTTATTCTCTACAAGGGTTTTATTCCATGGGTTTTCGATACAATAGAAGTAGCTGTTTTCAAATATGTCGTCTTGGCAAGCCGCAAAATGTAAGTTTCCCGAACTACGAAATTTTCTTCGTTTTAAGATTCGATTTCAGCTATACCACAAAACCGAATTTGATGTTTTGATGTCATTCGACGCGGGGAAAGTCCTCTGCATTATTGAAGGGAAATTTACATTTTCCGTCAAACACCGTTTCCAGCCACAAGAAAAAAAACTAAAAACAGTCAAAATTTTGGCGTTTTTGACTATCAAAGTCAAGCTCACCACCTAGTATGGTGCAAACAGATTACACGCATTTAGGTCGAATAAAGGTACTAAAATGATTTCCAGCTTGCTGGAAATCAATTCCTCAAAAATCTTAATTTGATTGGCCTAGATTGGGAGTTTCAGAATTAGAATAATGGACGGGAGGTTTTAATAATACATCAATAACATTTATCTGGAAATGGAGTGGGATGTGATACATTTTTGAAAGCCATTATTACTAAACGACACAAACCCTTCTTAATGGGGTCGTTTATACGTACAGTTTTTGTAGCAGGGTTTGGCGCGACTCCAAAACACAGAAATCATAGAACTAGAAGGCTAAAATAAGTGGAAGGAATTGATTGATAATTCATAACCACATGTATAGCGAGGGACGGAAGCCATCCTTTCCTGTGGGCAAAATATAATTTTTCACCCCCTTTCCTCTTTTTTAGTAAAACGTATACATGGGGGGGGTACACATAAATAAAATTGAAATACGGTGAGTTTGAAAATTTTTCATAATTCAAAGTTATACACAGGATGAAATTCAGATAGTCATGAAGGGGACTGTTTAAGAAAATGACCTATATGAAATTAGCGAGACAACTCGAAAAGTTGATAACAGATTATTCCATAATTTGCCGCCTTTTTGTCGCTAATTAGTTGCGAAGAAAAAAATTTGTCGCTCCTTTTTTTTTAAAAATATGTGATGTTTCGCTAACTTCATATGAAGTTGGGAAAAAAACCTCCATTTTCAATTTTCGCGGGTTTCCGGGAAATATCCTTTTGCCGCCTTTTTGTCGCTAATTGGTTGCGGAGAAAAAAATTGTCGCTCTTTTATAAAAAAAATATGCGATGTTTTGCTAACTTCATATGAAGTTAGGAAACAACTCTTAATATCTATCTTTTTTTCAGTTCTGGAAGTATCCAGAATCTGCCGGTTTTGTCGCTAATTAGTTTGCGGAGAAAAAAAATGGTTGCTCTTTTTTTATGCGATGTTTTGCTAACTTTATGAAGTTAGCGAAACAACTATATTTCAATTTTTCACGGGTTTGAAGTATCCATAATTTGCCGTTTTTTGTCGCTAATTAATTGAGGCGAAAAAAATTGTCGCTCTTTTTTAAATAAAAAAAATTTTCGATGTTTGGCTAACTTATATGAGGGTTAACAAACAACTTCCGTAATTTCTCTGTTCCCCAGTTCTTCTCCCCCAAACCAAAAATGTTTCAATCCTTATTTTTTTTTTTGTTTTTTACCATATTTTCAATCGTTAAAGCATATATGTCTTCAAAATGAGAATATCAAAATTGCCCGACGCATCGCCACTACTACTAATGGTCTCCCCTCTGAAACTTACCAATTGAGACCTTGGAAAAGGATGGAAAAAAAATCAAATGTCGTTTTCCAAATTCCCTGTCAGACTTGTGACCAAAAATATATTGGACAAACATCAAGAACTTTGTCTGGACGCCCAACGTCCATAAAGTGATAGCAATACAAATAAATTAACTTTGGCACTGGCTGAGAATGTCATCTCCAGTGAGCACATTTTGGATTACAACCATTTTGAAGTACTTTGCACAGAGAATAACTTACATAAATGGTTATTTAAAGAAATGTTTTCCATCAAGAATGATACCAACAGTATAAACAAAAATACAGACCTGGATAATTTGAGCAATATTTACAATAACTTTTTGGAAACTAAAACTTTTCCCCAAAATTCCCACAATATGAAAAAAACTCAACATAATCAAAGTTTCAAATTTTCCCCTAATTATCAGGTTGGTCATAATTATCTATACAATAGGGTATTCGTGAAAATGACGAATACTTTTCGAACTCAAGGGAATTTTTACGTGGTTGCGATATTCAGTTTCTGAATCTTTGTAACTTCCATTTCAACAGACAAGAAAACTTATCATAACATGGTGAAATAATTCAAATGAAATAAATGAAAACGCATATCAGATGCCCCAATTTTCGACACCTGAAAAATATGAATAACCAATCGCCGACATATATAAGGACCAATTGTCGACACTGTGAGAAATCAAAAACGGGCATCAATGCTATGTTTATATTTATATCTATCGTGACTGAAAAGTATGAAAAAGTTATGCTCATATCTAAAATGGGTAAAACTCGACAAAACATAAATTATTGAATAAATTAAAAAAAAAATTGCTATAAATCAATTTCTAAGCACCACTTTTACCATTACGAATACTTCATATACCCACACAATAATTCTTCCCCCTGTTTCAGTATGGTTTCGAGACATTATTTTTTTCATTTGATACCCATATTGAGGATTGAAAAACAAAGAAATCTGCCATTTTGTGGTGGCGACCATCTTCGATTGAAATTTTTCACGGAGTACTATCTTTGTACTGGTTCAGTCCTTTCATTTGATACCCATATTGAGGAGTTGAACAAAATATGTCATCCGCCATTTTTGTGCGACGGCCATCTTGGTTTACAATGATACTGAATATACATAATTGTATTGTCATCAGAACTGAAGGTGTGTACCAAATTTCAGATTAATGAGCTCAACTAGGAAAGGAATACAATTTCAATTACTAGATTCAACCCACACAAATAAACAAGACTGTAAGCTGAATAAGACCGTTTAAAATAATAAAAAAAGACGGAAGTTGTCCCGCTAACTTCATATAAGGTTATCAATACATTGCAAATTTTTGAAAGAAAGGATAGACGAATATTTTCTTTCCACAACTAATTATCGAAAAAAAACAGCAATTTGTGCCTAAAATGCGAGAAAAGATAAAAATAACGGGAGTTGTTGAAACATCGTATAATTTTTAAGAAAATAGTTTTTTCTCTCCGCAACTAATTAGCGACAAAAACCGGCAGATTCTGGATACTTCAGAACTGAGAAAAGATAGATATTACAGAAGTTGTTTCGCTAACTTCATGTGAAGTTAGCGAAACATCGCATATTTTTTTTATAAATAGAGCGACAATTTTTTTTTCTTCGCAACTAATTAGCGACAAAAAGGCGGCAAATTATGGATACTTCGGAACTGCGAAAAAATTGAAATTACGGAAGTTGTTTCGCTAACTTTATATGAAGTTAGCGAAACATCACTATTTAAAAAAAAGAGCGACAAATTTTTTTCTTCGCAACTAATTAGCGACAAAAGGCGGCAAATTATGGAATAATCTGTTATCAACTTGTTTGGAGTTGTCTCTAACTTCATATAGGTGAGAAAATAAGAGCAAATTCATAAATAATAATATAAACACCAGATAAGAAACCAGATCTCTGGATATAAGCTACCACCTACATGGCCTTAAAAAATCCATCATATATGTCAACGAATATTCAATGCTTTTAAATCAACCAAAAACACAATCTTTGAATACAAAAATACAAAATTGCTCTCAGACTTACACCTTAGAATTTCCATTCCGTTTTATTTTGTTTTATATAATCATGTATATATATAATTTTTAAATAAAGAAACATTATTAATACTATTATTTACAAAACATCAAGTGAGATTGTTTGGGGTTAAGTGTCGGATAGTTCTATTATTTTCCTATTTTTTTGCTGTATTTTAGTAGGTTTTGGATATTTTGTCCATTGGAGGATGGATATTGAGAGATTGGTATACACTGTTCACACTATATTTAATTTTGATACTGATACCTACATCAGATAAGGGTACACACAAAATTGAAATAATCGCTATTACTTATCTAATTTTGAAATGAAATATGTGTTAATTCATATACCGTATAATGTATAATGTATAATTTTAAATCATCATTATCATTTTATGTTTGCAAATAAAGGAAACGAGTATTTCCGAAGGCTCAAATAAAAAAAAGTGTATTGATTTTAATCAGCATGATACCTGACTACTCATCACTATAATATTTAGAAGATCTTGACAAGTCTTAGACATAAGGATTAACGAAGAATGTGAAAAAGCAAAACAATAACAAAACTGACAAAACAATAAAAAATTTACATAACAGAAAAAAAAGAACAAAATAACTTATTGGAAGCACTCTTTTCTTGCCTTTTTTTCGGCAAAATCTTTAATCAACTCGTCTAAAGAAATACAATGCATGGGGTCACTTTCTATGGACATAATTGCCAAATTACTGAGTCTCTCTTGTGCCATAGTTGATCGTAAAAAAGTTTTTATTAATTTTAATTTTGAAAAAGACATTTTTCCCGATGCTACAGATACTGTTAGCGTTGAAAAAATTTGTATTGCCACTGCAGTATTTGGAAATGTTGAAATTAACTTGTTCTCTAAAATGTGTTGAAGAATTAACTAAGGATCTAACTCATTTTGCTCTGGAAAATGGCATTTTAAACAAATAATTTCATCAAATAAGTCATTTGCATCAATATCTGATCCTTTACGTGCTTCATCTTTCAAATGAAATGATAAATATTCACACGAGTTTCTTAATTCTTCGTCATTCAAGCTGAACATTTGATAAATAAATCCAAAAATGTTATTAAATTGCTCCAACCCCTTGAATTTTTCATTGAGAGATGATAAGGTCGTATCTAGTATAGAGAAGAATACTTTTACTTTGTAATTCATTTTCGGGTCTGTTATTGGTTCGTCAGTACTTTCATAATAAACTGTCTTTTCTTTTTTATTTTACGAACTGTTTGTAAAGATGAAAATTTGGTTCAATTTATAATTCTTCGGCCAGCTCCCGGCGTCTACAAAAGTTCGCTAAATCCTTAATTTACTTAGAGAATTAATTTTGTTTCGACAGTCTAAAAAGTCTTTCAGATTTATACTTTGATTCTGAATTAATTTACTTAGAGAATTAATTTCAAATAAAATATTGTACCAGATTACTACAGAGCATAAAAAAATTTAGTTTTGGATTTTTGTTGCGAGCGATCGAGCTAGTTGTGATGTACTAAAATCTTTTGAAGGTGCCGATGCATCCATTACTTTTAAAAGAGCGTCATAAACCTCACCAATGTGATATCTCAAAGGTGTTATAGCGTCTATTCTACTGGACCAGATAGTGATTTTAAAGTTAAATCTGTAAGGCACGTTTTCAAAATTGACCATCTTTTGGTTGACGCGGAAAAAAACACATATATCTCTTGAACAATGTCAAAGAATCCGGACACCTCAAAAGAAATTTCAGCAGCATCGATAATAACTAAATTTAATGAGTGCGCCGAACAAGGAACAAAAAATGCTTGCGGGTTTATATTTAAGATTCGTGTTTGTAATCCACTGTGTATTCCACGCATGTTTGCTCCATTATCATATCCTTGCAAATCATATATACTTGAAATTTAATTCTACTAATAATACTAAGCCATCACCAGTAGAATCAACTATATGGCAAAATAAAATGAAATGTTCACGTATTTTTTTTCGTCAACTCGTTTGATAAAACAAACCTCAAAACTACACTTAATTGTTCCGTATGACTCACATCCGGTGTACAGTCGAGGATTATAGAGTAATATTTGTTTTCTTACTAGATATAAAGTAGTAGTTCTTACTTTTGAGCCGATTAAATTTATCAATTCATTTTGAATTTTATTGCCTAAATAGTTTGTCATACCGCTACCGCTGCTTTGATTTTTATGTGTGCGTCGAACATGTTGCTCCATTACAGAATCAAATTTGGTGAACGTTTCTATTAATTTTAAGATGTTATTTTCATATAATTTGTTGGATTTACCACGTAAAGCTAAACATTGACGACATAAAAACTGCAATGCTGAAATTATTCTTTCAATGACACGATACCAGTATTTTTTTTCCACATGCAATGAACGTAATTGACTTTCATTCATAGTAACTCCCTTAGATAACATATTTGATAAGTTTAACCAAGATCCGATATTTTTTTTATGGGAGTCACTCTTTTCGTGTCTGTGTAGCACTAGTGACAAATGTTACCAATCAGAACACCTTTCCTTATTAGACAAGTTGGTCAAAGGCTTAACAAAAAGTTTGCAACAGAAACAGTAAACCGCATCTCTTGTTGTTGAGTAAATCGGCCACTCCCTTTTAACTTTCTCTCCATTGGTGAGGTTACGATAAAACATCTGGCAGAAAACTTTCGGCCTTGTGAGTTTACTGCGGATGTAATTATTTCGGGCCACTTCTAGGGTCATCAGATATTACGGTGGAGTTAGAAAATGGGCCTTAAAATCTTGCATCTGCGGATGTAATTATTTCGGGCCACTCTCAGGGTCATCAGATATTACGGTGGAGTTAGAAAATAGTAATGTTGCTGCTGCTGGAACGTTTTCAGTATGATGTTCCTGGGTACTATTTATATTATTACAATTAGAAACAACTTGGGACTGAGGAATAACTAGGGCGAGCATCGTCGGTATTTTCAAGTTCAAGAAGAACACTTATTTCTGACGGTTTCAAATATTTCTTCAAAGTATCAGCTAATTTTTCCTTCTCTTCCATTTTCTGCCGTCTTTGTTGGCGGAACTGATGACCTGACAATCGTTTTCTTTTTTTGCCCTTTTCCTTAAAATAGGAAATGTCATATTGTTAGCAATCTTATTTACGTTTTTGGAAAAAAATGTAAACGTTGAATATCTCGAAAACAGATGAGTTTTGATATAGGATATGTTACATGGTGATCTATTTGAAAAAAATTCGTTTTACATCTGTCTTTACCAACAAATTGGATTAAATTTTTTGAACGCCCTGTACAACATTTGTTGAAAATAAATATGTATTAGTATGTATTACTGGACCTTGAAAAAAATTACCTAAAAATACTTTACAATTAGTAGTTGGTAGTTGCAAGGTAAAATTATTAGCCATATTGTTAATTGCCTTTTATGAGAAAAAAATTTTAAATGTCAAATATCTCGAAAACTACTGAGTTTTGATATAGAACATGTTTCATAAATTTTAATTAGAATTAGGCGTAGAATAGTAAAAATATACCGTATTTAGTTTTAGTTACACTACTTACCATTTTATACACTGAAATATTCACCTCACCAACTAACTATCTAATCCACTAATCTGATTCGCAGAACAAACTAGAATGACCTATTTTACAAAATCCGGACATATTTATATTAATTTTCATTTTTTGCAGCTTCCGACAGACGACTTTTAAGCCTTTCTCGAATAAAAAAGCAATAAAAACAATAAAAACATCCTACTAATATTATAAACGCGAAAGTTTGTAAGTATGTTTGTTACTCTTTCACGTAAAAACTACTGGATGGATTTTAATGAAACTTTACAATAATATAGCTTATATATATATCAGAATAACACATAGGCTACAATTTATAGAGATATTGTGTGAGTTGTCCAAAATATGACGATAAGTGTCAAGTAAGTAGGAAAAAATCTACCATCTGCGAGCTATTCTGGCGACGATGACAAACCGAGTGCGCGATACTACGGTACGGTCCAGCGGCACTATAGTATATATATATAAATAAATATATATATATATATATATATATATATATATATACATAAACATACTTGAAATGGGAGCTCACCTTCTATTGGTTGCACTTGGTTATGAAGAAATGTGGTTTTATTGTCACATACTCTATTCCCGTCATCATAGCGGGATGAAATACATACAGGATAAGGGGCTAATGGGATAACGCGAAAAGCAAAAACGGGATAGCGGGATAACAGAATACCGCGATAATGGGTCAACGGGAAACGGATGACGCGATAACGGGATAATGGGATTATGGGATAATGGGATAACGGAAAACGGGATAACGGGAAACGGGATAACGGGAAACGGGATAACGGGAAACGGGATAACGGGAAACGGAATGACGGGAAACGGGATAATGGGTGAGGTGGATAACGAGGAATGAGATAACGGGAAACAGGATAAAGGGAAGCTTCCAAAGTCACAGGCATAAGCTAGATAGAAGGAGACAAAGTGAAACATAACAAAAAATATAAATTCCACGCGGACGAAGTCGGGGGTATCAGCTAGTTTCTCTATATTTACTCTCTTTGGTTTTGATACTTACCGTTACCGCTGAGCCACCTGTGATACTCGGACTTTTTAAGCTAGCCGCTATAGGCCAGTAGATTTAGACAATCAATTAACATTGATTCCAAAAGTTTTCAAACTTCAATGGTATGTTAGTACATTAATGAAAACAAACTATAAAATTTTGCAGAAGTCTGCGATGAACGTAACATTGTTTTAATTCCAAAAAACGTTTTCATGCTTTATTTTTGCACTCAAAACTGCAAAAGTTCTGCAAACTAGGCATACCTATAGTAATGGTGTTTTACAACATGCAACCTTGTAAAAAATACGGAACCTTGTTTTTTGTCATTTGTTTAAGTTTTTCATTATAATTTGTTCACAAAAATTACAAAAGTTCTGCAAATTGGATAAGTGAATGGAGAAAAAGTTTAACATTCACGTACATTTGCAACCAATTCTGAAAAACGCATAATTTATTTATCAAACTTTTTTATCGACGTTCCCATTTTTAATACACACAAGTATTGAAATAATTACAAAAGTTTTTTATTGTGGTTGCAAATAAAGAGAATATCGGTTTCAGTAGATATGTAACTTTGCAACCTCATATGAAAAACGGAACCTATTTATCCATGTTGAAAAGGGAAACATTCTCAATTGAATATTGATAGAAAGAGTTTTCTGTGAATTGAAAAATCCACGATTAAAATGAAGTTATTTTTTGTGAATGTCTAACAGAAAACAACTACTTCCCCGGCTAAAGCCACGCTGGACATTGAACTACATCTGATAGATATTCTGAAAAGGCCCTAACTCAAAAGAAAAAATCTGAAATTGAAAATTTGCATTTTCATTCAGATAGTTATTTGATTTTCTATTCCAGTCTCAATTAGGAACTCATAAAGATGAATGAGGCAAAGAAGAATGTTTTCCGAAAGAGAGTACTCACCAGAAATCATTCGTTACATTGACGCAGGAGAGACATCGCATTCACTAGGTCTTCAATACATTTTTGTCGACGATGGAAGATAGTGACTAAAGTTTATCTTTCAGTCGCAGATGATTCCACATCTGATTTTATGAGCATCCTGTTTATATTTTCAACAAATCAATCTATTTATCCACTAATATATTTTTTTGCATTTTTACAACTGCTGAAATAATTGCAAAAGTTCTGCAAATTGCAATTTAAATTACGCTAGTATTTTACTTGACGCAAGAGATTTGCAAACCGTCATTGTTCAACGGATCATTTTTGTATATCATTGATTTGTTTTTTTTTTATAATTTGGCATTAGACCGACACATGTCTGCAGTGGTCCAGTTAAATACTTGATTATCCATCGTGTATATCTGTTATATTTCGAACTGGTCGTTTGAAATTGCATCTGAAGAATAATACGGTTACGTAGTTAACCAAAATAAAATTTGAAACTAATTATTAATCTCAGAAGCAATCACTGTTTTCGACTAATTACCGAAATAAATTTAATCTAATATTTTCGAATGCAATAATCGAAAGAGTACAAAATTTTGCTAAATTCTGGTGGAAGACTATTGGAAGATATTAATTTTTATAGCAATCGATGAGATTTTAAAATAAATAATCGATGCTCTATGGAAGTAAGGATATTAAAACGTTATCGATTGTTTATCTCGCAAGTACATAATTTTCATCATCAAACAGAAACGTTGCTGAACAATAAAAATTTATGAAATCGATATAACATCTCAAATTTAATTTTTACAGGTATGTATTTGTTGAATTGAATAAAATTATAATTTACATTTCTACTTGACTTTCTTATTCCAATTGTGGTTTCGCAAGAAAAATTTATTGAATCCGAATGGAGGACTGAAATGTAAGAATCATTTTCTTGATTTATGAAAATTTTTAAAATAAAAAGGGGAAAAACATGTTGGTAGGTAATTCCATTTCAATTATAGCTCCAGCACCATTATATGAATGTGCATTGTTTTTGGTAAGTTATATAGTTGTCGGTCATAAAAATACAATTGTCAGTATTCTTGTTATTCTGGTAATAAATCATGTTACTAAACTGCTGTGCATTCATTACTCTGTAAACAAAACGCTGTAACGTAACACAGTTGGAGGTTAATCGTACTAATATGCAACTGTATGAGTGTTTTTTAAATCTCAATATTTCCTCCATTTTTTTATGAATCAAGAAGATTATGAAAATGTGTCGAGATATTATCGATCCTCCATCAAACGTACTCAGAATTCCTAATTGTAATATGATGTTTTGAATTCATATAGAAAACGTTAGCTTTCAACATTGAATGATTTCACCTACCGTTGACGAGCTTCTTCTTGGTCGCTAGTAAACTTGGTAACACAATGAATATCATTTATTAGGTATATCAAAATCTTTATTATTCAGATGACACAGGTGTTGCAAAAATAAATTATTGTACTGTCTGCCCGATTCGTAAAACTTTTGTTTTTTTTGGCTCGAGTGCAAATACGAAAATATTTTTCTTTTGATTTTACCCTCATTTCCGTGTTGCAGACGAGGTTGCAAATTAATTAAAGCATTGTACGTCAATACATCTCCATTTGCAGAACAGAGTTTGGAATTTTCATCGAAAAATTAGGACCAAATTGAAACTTGTTAAAAACATTTTTTAGTTATTCTTTCGAGTATGCAGAACAGAGTTTGGAATTTTCATCGAAAAATTAGGACCAACAACATTTTTTTTTTCGATAAAACGAAAATTTCCGTTTTGTTTCAATTGGTGCAAATTTAACAGAGGATGTAAATTGTTATTTTTCAAAACTTCGGAAGTTTGCAGAACTTTTGCAAATTTTTCCACACTAATAGTGTGAAAATTCATTAAATCCTGATTTTCAACATCTTCCGTTCAGAAAAAAGGGTTGCAAAATCACATTGAATATTCCGATACGTATTTCAATAAAAAAAAAACATTTAATGAAAATATATATATTCCGTTTGACGCAAGAAGTTGCAAATTGAAACTTGTTAAAAACATTATTTTAAATATTTTTTCGAGTTTGCAGAACAGAGTTTGGAATTTTCATCGAAAAATTAGGACCAACAACATTTTTTTTTCGATAAAACGAACATTTCCGTTTTGTTTCAATTGGTGCAAATCTATCAGAGGATGTAAATTGCTATTTTTCAAAACTTCGGAAGTTTGCAGAACTTTTGTAAATTTTTCCACGCTAATAGTGTGAAAATTCATTAAATCCTGATTTTCAACATCTTCTGTTCAGAAAAAAAGGGTTGCAAAATCACACTAAATATTCCCATACGTATTTTAATTAAAAAAAAAACATTTAATGCAAACATATACATTCCGTTTGACGCAAGAAGTTGCAAATTGAAACTTGTTAAAAACATTTTAGTTATTTTTTCGAATTTGCAGAACAGAGTTTGGAATTTTCATCGAAAAATTAGGACCAACAACATTTTTTTTTCGATAAAACGAACATTTCGGTTTTGTTTCAATTGGTGCAAATCTATCAGAGGATGTAAATTGCTATTTTTCAAAACTTCGGAAGTTTGCAGAACTTTTGTAAATTTTTCCACGCTAATAGTGTGAAAATTCATTAAATCCTGATTTTCAACATCTTCCGTTCAGAAAAAAAGGGTTGCAAAATCACACTAAATATTCCCATACGTATTTTAATAAAAAAAAAAAACATTTAATGCAAACATATACATTCCGTTTGACGCAAGAAGTTGCAAATTGAAACTTGTTAAAAACATTATTTTAGTTATTTTTTCGAATTTGCAGAACAGAGTTTGGAATTTTCATCGAAAAATTAGGACCAACATTTTTTTTTTCGATCAAACGAAAATTTCCGTTTTGTTTCAATTGGTGCAAATTTAACAGAGGATGTAAATTGTTATTTTTCAAAACTTCGGAAGTTTGCAGAACTTTTGCAAATTTTTCCACGCTAATAGTGTGAAAATTCATTAAATCCTGATTTTCAACATCTTCCGTTCAGAAAAAAGGGTTGCAAAATCACACTGAATATTATATGAAAGTCCTTTTCACTCTACTGAAGTTTTGAAACTTTTGTAATTATTATTAAATTTTGGGAAAATCATGTCTATCTCTACTGGCCTACTAGCCGCATTCGCTAATAGCAAAAGAGTACCGAAAGAGAATCACGCATTAAACATGAATTGGAGTCGACGCGACGCGCGGCATTAGAAAGAAGAGGTCGTTAGTATGGTTTATGTAGCCGATTTTCCGTCCTTAGATTTTGCCGCCCGTGGCTTCTGCCTACATTCGCCACATAGTTAGTGCGCCCCTGTATACACGACGCTGTTTTGACATATAAATTGCTGCTCCTTTACGGGGGTCCAGAAACCAATATTATAGGAAATTTATCCGAATACGGTATGGATAAATTTTATTTCGGTTAAAACGATTGGGACTTTCAGAATTAGAATAATGAACGGGAGGTTTCTAATAATACATCAATAACTCACTTTTATGGATACTGGAAATTTTAAGATTGGGATGTGATAAATTTTTGAAAGCCATTATTACTAAACGACACAAACGTTTCTTTAATAGCGTCGTTTTCACGTACGGTTTTTGTAGCAGATTTGGCGCGACTCCAAAAGCGCAATGGAGGACTTCGGCTAAGGTTCAGTGATACCACAACAAAAATTTTGGCCTTAAATCTACTGACACATTTTTTGGCTATTTTTGATAATTTTAAGATAAAGTACACCTTCTGATACCCCAAACCAATATTAAAAAGGTGCGAAATTGTTGAATTATTTAGTTATTTCATAAAACACAAATGTTTAGGGAATTTGTATTTTTAAAGTGATTATTTTTTCCTGGAAGGCGCCAAATTCAAAACTATAACATGAATAACTCGTACCTCGTACGTCGTACGACTTTCCACTGTCAAATTCGTCCTATGGATATTAGAAAAAAAAAAAAATTGACTGAGCAGTGTTGTGTAAATTGTTTAATAGACTTTTGGTATCTACCTATTAGTTTTTATTTACGTTAAAATGGTTGATCGCTGTTATAAAAATTGAAAAGTGACTCCAGAAAGCGTTATAAAGAGCGAGTTTTTTCCCTTTCCCAAACCAAAAAGAGATTTGGTAAGATGTCTCAAGTGGATTGAACTCTGTGGAAATGAAAACCTCCTTCCATCAAAAATAAACAGGAATGCTTATGTTTGTAGCCTACATTTTGAAGATAAATGCAAGAAGAACCAGTACCATTTTCCAATCTGCAAGTGTGCGAAAATGTGGCTGAAGGAGAAATTATGGTGTGTGAAACTGGTGAAATCTCAATAGACAGTGTGGATAAATTAGCGTTAACGTTAGTGCGAATTAAAAGGGGATTCACATTAGATGAGTTATCATTTTTCTGCAATTTGAGTAGAAACTATGTCTCCGTCACTACATCATATACTTGGATACAGTTTATGTTTTTTGAGATAGAAGGAATGAAAAAAAATATATTTTCCAGTGTCAGAGATATTAAAGACGTTCCTAAATGTTTCAGAAATTTTTCTGGCAACTGTATTACTTTTGTTATAGATGCCACAGAGTTGTTGATGGAAATGCCTATTAGAAATTTCAGGCAACAAGGAAATACCTTTTCTTATTATAAACATAGTAATACAATTACATTTCTTGTTGCAATTTCAGTAACTGGTGCAGTGATATACTTTGGTGAGGGTTATGAGGGCTTTATTTCAGAAAGAGATTTATTTGAAAAGAGCAATATTAGAAAGTTGTTGATGGAAAATGATGTTATTTTAGCTGATAGATGAGGTTTCATAATCAGGGATTTGTTAGATGAAATGGGAATTGAATTATATATCCCACCTTTTATGATGGGAGGCAACAACGGACAGCCGAAGAAGAAATAATAACTAAAAAAATTGCCAAAGCAAGAATTCATGTTGAAAGGGCTATCTATCTAATTAAATCATATAAGATGTTTTCAAAGAAATATCCCATATTAGTAATGCCCATTATTTCGAATATTTTTGCTATTGTTTGCTTTTTAGTAAATTCGTAACTTGAAATGAAAAATCCATCAAGTATCTTGAAAGCTAATTTAAATGAGAGTTTAAATAAAACGTGTTGGTTTTTTATTTAAGGGGTACTAGAAAGGACCCTTAATCGCTAAAAATGGAATTGAACACCTCTTGTAGACATTCTAAACTTTCCAGCGGTTCACACCATTATTAACACAAGAAAAAATATTCTATCTGAAGATCATGAAGTCTGAAACTTTGCAGACACTATTGACATGCAATAGGGAGCAAAGGACCAAACGAATATTTTTAATGTTTTTGACAAAAATGATCTATAAATGACATATTTTGCCATATATAAAAGTGTGTTACAAACGTCAATGTTCTAATAGCTGTCGAACATTTTTTTTTCAAGAACTGTAGCGAAATAGCATATAATAACTAGTAGGCAATATATCAATGAGCAACAGATTAGGTTATTATTCCTTATTTGGTTTTTCGCTTTAGCGTAACTTTTCACATTTTACTAGCATACTTAATTTTTTGTTTAGTTCTTTTATATTTAGTTTTAAATAAACTTATTATTTCTGCTTTTGTTTTCCCTTTCGTAACTTTTTTCGAAAATATATAAATATCCACATTTGGATATATATCAAATATATATTTTCCTTACATTATTCCTTTCATAATTTTTATAAGGGTACACAAGCTTGTCCATAATATTTTCATCTAAAAGAGTGTGCCTCAAAATGCCTCAAAATGCCAGAATTAAAGTCCTGTGAAATATTTGAAATGTTTTGAATTATTTTTCAAATTATTATATTAAAATATGTTTGCCTTCGGAGCACATTCCAAAGTCTGTCTATAAGACTCTAAGTAGGAGATTTCTTCATCATTAGCTGTGGTGGTGTCATCAGGGGTGTCAGAAAGATGTTGAGAGTTTCCAGTTAAAATGTCTTCATCATTAGCAGTGATGGTGCTCAAGTCATCAGGGGTTTCAAAAAGATGTTGGGAGTTATTAGTTGAAATGATTTCTGCGTTGCTCTGTTCCACACTGTCTATTGAGATTTCACCAGTTTCACACAACATAATTTCTCCTTCAGCCACATTTTCGCACACTTGCAGATTGGAAAATGGTACTGGTTCATTTTTGCGTTTATCCTCAAAATGTAGGCACAAACATAAGTACTTCTACCTATTTTTTATGGAAGGTTTTCATTTCCACAGAGTTCAATCCACTTGAGACATTTTACCAAATCTCTTTTTGGTTTGGGAAAGGAAAAAAACTTCACTCGCTGTTTATAACGCTTTCTGGAGTTTTTACAATTTTTATAACTACAGCGATAAACCATTTTAACGTAAATAAAAACTAATAGGTAGATAACAAAAGTCTATTAAACAATGTTTACAACACTGCTCAGTCAGATATTCAATTTTTTTTTAATATCCATATGACGAATTTGACAATGGAAAGTCGTACGAGATATTAATGTTAGTGTTTTGAATTTGGCGCCTTCCAGGAAAAAATAATCACTATAAAAATACAAATTCCCTAAACATTTGTGTTTTATGAAATATCTAAATAATTCAACAATTCCGCATCTTTTTAGTATTGGTTTGGGGTATCAGAAGGTGTTTTTCATCTTAAAATGATCAAAAATAGCCAAAAAATGTGTCAGTAGAATTAAGGCCAAAAATTTTGTTGTGGTATCACTGAACCTTAGCCGAAGTCCTCCATTTAAATCTCTCCGTGTAAATGTTGGGCATATACGTGGAACGATGGACCGAAAACCAGGGGGGGATTGGCGCGGTGGGTTAGCGTCCTACTCATGATAGAAAGGTCGTGAGTTCGAATCTCGGCCAGGGCAGAAATTTTTCATTTAATTTGTGAGAATTAAATGGTAAAATTTTGTAGCCGGGCCGAGGATGGTCCCTCGACGATTCGCTGTTGCGTTCAAATTAACAGTGCTGCTCCTAGGTGGCGTATGGAGTTAGTAACAAGGCCTACCCAGAACACTGTGTGAATGATACATTCTATGTTTGTAATTGTCCCGCCGTCATTGACGAGCAAGCAATAATCAGGGGAGCGCAGTATTGCTTAGAGCAAGACACGCTGCATCCCCATCCACAACATCCGTCTAGTCTACGCCGGTTAAAGGCCGGATGGGAACGGATTTCCCGCTAGATAGGAAGAATGACCTAAATGCGCCGACTTGGAAGCAAAGTTCAATAAATTAGAGAGAGAGAGAGAGAACCGAAAACCGAAAACCAGTTGCGCACGCCGAAAAACCGACTAGCATTTATTTACACGTTCAGACTTGCGTAGTCGCGCACGCCGCCCCGTTCAGACTTGAGTTTGAAAATGTCATGGTCAAGAAAAAAATTTGAGCGATTTATTGAAATTTAGGTTACCTTTGTTTGTAGAAGGTAAAATGTAATCAATACAAAAACAAAAATTTCAAAAACGCGCCCAATAATTTTTTTTAAGGAGATTGTTTGCCGTGCTGTGAATAAATACTTTGTGGTAAAGAAAATTGAAGGTATACGTGGGACATTTCGAAAAGAATGGAAAAAATTAGGGAAACAAAAACTTTTTAACAAAAAATTAAACCGACGAAATACGGAACTGAGAAGTAAAAAATAAAATAAACCTTCTTAGTCTCAATAACTAAGCTCCTAAACTAATGTAACCAATTTTGAGTCAGCGCCAAACATACAAGCAAATGAATTAGGTAAGGCGTAAAATGATGGCATCGAGTTGCGCGGTGACATTCTGATAATTTTTTTGGAGTAATTTAATGATCTTCGTTGATTGTTCGTTGGCGTCAACCCAAAATTAGTTACTTACATTAGTTTAGGAGCTTAGTTATTGAGACTAAGAAGGTTTATTTTATTTTTTACTTTTCAGTTCCGTATTTCGTCGGTTTAATTTTTTGTTAAAAAGTTTTTATTTTTAAATTTTTTGTGGCTGAAATCTACTAATTACTACCTACTCGTTTTTTGATTACTTCCAAAATACTTACTTACCCACCTTACTTCAAATATTACCAGTTGAATAATATGATTATTTACTTTTACTATTTGTTGTAATATGAATTATTTTTGTTGTTCTGGTTAGTTTATTTCATTACTTTGTATATCATTCCATCCTCTCATAGAATATAATGATTGTGACGGATGTGGAACAAAAATAATTACAGTAGCGATCTGTCATTGTCAACTACATATGTGTGTGCCAATGTTCACAAGTCAAAAATCAATTATCCCCTATTGTTCTACCCGTATGGGTGGATACTTTCATTCCAAATCTAAATATGAGGTATACCCTATCTGTTAAAAAAAGAATTATCCAAATCGAAGAACCCAGTACAAAGTTATGCCTGATAGAATCGGTTAACGGACCAGAATTCAGGGGTGAGTGATCAATATTTTTCATTTTGCTATCCTTAGGGGTGGATTTCATCTATTAAATGGGACCAACTTCAAAGTACACCCTATCCACTGAAAAAAGAATAATTGAAATAGGACGTCTCAGTAAAAAGTTATGCGGGATCATACATAAAAAAAATATACGCGTCGACTAGAGAACCTCCTCCTTTTTGGTTTCGTCGGTTAAAAAAGAACTCACAAGAAAAAACGCATAAACCAAACCGTTGGTGAATTTGCTGCTGTTTACTCTTGATCAGGAAGAACCTACTGTTTGTTCCAGGAATTTAAACGAATTGCGATTTTTTTTTGAACATTATATCACTTTACACGCAAAGAAATTTACCAGGATATACAACAGGAATTCGGCGAATTCTACAGGAAATTCCCCCTATATAAGCGACAGCAGGAATATTTGTTAATTGTACGTGACAATTCCGGTCTTTTAATTCCTCTGGAAATAACAAGTTTTAGATTAGTTAATGCAACCAAACTGCAGTTTGCCATTTCAACAGGAAAATAATAATGTGACAAAAATCGGAATATGATTTACTATTTACAGAATCGTTACATTGATTTAACTGGAATTTTTCAGTTATTTTAATGAACTACCTTACTTTTACCGGAGCTGTTATTTCGATTTAACGAATTTCTTGTTTAATAAACAAACTAGATAGTTGTATTCGAAGCCCCGAACTTCAGTTTTAACAAGTATTTCCAGTAATGAACACTAAACCAAAACAGGAATTACTTTACTCATACCGGAACTGTAGTATCGACTTAACAGGAATTTTCCGTTGAATTAAAGAACTTTCGTTCATATATTACAGTACTAGATAGTTTTATTCGAAACTTATAACCTGAGCTTTTACATGAATTTCCTGTACTTACCTAGTATTTAACTGGAATTTCTTGCATTTCCTATTTAATCAACTACATAGTTTTGACAGTAATTTCCATCTGAAGTTGATATTTTTTTCCATTGAATTTTACTGGAAGTTTCCGGTTAAGTCTACCGTGGAGCATTGTTGTAATTTGGGTTACTTTCTGTCAGTATTCAAGTGTTTGTAATTTTTGTAACGCATTCTGTTTAAAAAGTGACTTGGGAATATGTGTCTGGAATCAGGGGAGAATTTTCCATATATTTATTATAGAGTATCTCAACATAATTCTAACGAATTAGAGAGACATTCGTTGAAAACCAGTATGGAGACTCTCCATAAGACATATAAAAATAAATTTTCCTGATTCCGGACACATATAGCGAATTTCATTACGGAATTACTGTCTACACTCTTACAATTTGTTCTAGGGAAAGTCAAACACTAAAAAATGTAACCTTTAAATAACAGCGAACTTTATGCAGCTGTGAAAAATGATTATTTTACAGGTTTATATGGTTCGCTATGCTTTAAAAGACTGAAATTATTTTCAGTGGCTAACTACCTCTAGGGGTGGGTGCCCGCTATTGTATTGAGACTAACAATATATTGTTACAATCCCAAATCAGCAAATGAATACAAACTGAGGAATAACCCAGGTAGACAATTACAACTACAATAAAAGATATGTAATAGAACAATACCCATTAAACAGAGTATGCACTTCTCATATAGGTAGGGTATAAAAAATATGAAATTAGAATGTTTAAGTTTGAATTTTTATTGAAAAATCAATATTTTGTTTGGAATAAATGTAACAAAAGAAAAACGAAAAAAAAAAATATTTGGTGCCTTTCCGCAATTCCAATATTTTAACCACGATTACGGTTTTGCCATATAATACTGCAAGGTGTTATCATGGAAAATTTGGATTTACGGAATAATTTTTTAACTAAAAGTAATAATGATGAACATATTAATCAACAATAATAAACCTAAACTAAAGGTAAAAGTTTTATTTGCAGCCCTTTCATCCATCGTATCACCGATTATTCTGTATACTCTCTTTTCCCCATCGTGGCTTTGATCTAAGTCTGAGGCAATAGGGGGCAACTCGAATAAATAGTTAGTTGACGCCGACATAACTATTTTTCTAATAACTACCAGAATTCATTTCACAATCACTTCACTTGCACTTGCTTATGCGTAGGTATCCAACAACCAACACGAAACACAAATGACAAGTTACCGCGTCGCGCGTCCCGCGTCGGTGCGTATGTACTTCCCAGAGTAGCGGATTGAATTGTGGGATTTACAGGACTTCTGGTAAAATCAACGTTCTGAGCTGTTACACCAGTAGCGTGGATCGTAGAGATAACAGGAATATATTGCATGAATTAAAATACAGTCAGCTGAACAAGAATTATTCCGGTAGAATAATCTGAATTTCTGTGAGGAATGCCAAACATTCCTGTTGAATTTAATGTGTCCATACTGTTAGTCGTACAAATATTTCCTGTAACATTCACGGTGTTTTATTCCGGTTGCACCTATGGTTCCGACCTACGTATGTTTTACAGTCGTGTCTTGTAAATATTGCAGAGCATTATTCTATATTCACAGGAAATATTCCTCATAAACTAAAAGTTCCTTATTACTGTCATACTAACCATTTTTCTTGTTCAAACGACTCAAGTCACTTTAACCGGAACCGGCATGTTAGATAGCAAGTACAGATTGTTCTCAGAACGGTTTTTTTTTGTTATACTAACAATGGTTGCATTTAGAAAACAGGAATTCATTTAACAGGAAATTCCCGGGATTCCTTTTTTTCAGTGTAGCTGGTCACTTTCCGACCATGTGGAAGTTTCACGTGCCAGTCCAAAACTGTCGGTTTTTGCATTCTGGCGAAACCGGAAGTCGGCCATTTTGTTTTTGTCCGAAATTGTGTCTCATATCTATGTACAAAATTCCATTCAAATCGGTTGATAAGTGAAGGAGATATAGGCATGGTCCTAGTCCCATTGTCATCCGGTATACTTAGTTTACTCACTCAGTGTATACTTTTCTGTAGCTGGCTTGTACATTTTTGTAATGTCAATTATTATTATATCCGATTTTTGATTATCAATGGATTCGTCGTATAAATTCGAATCTAAGGTGTCTAAAAGATGTCATTTGAAAAAAAATGTTTTTTTTTTCATTAGTGGTTTTGGAAATATGAAATCGCCATAGGTACTCAATTAGGCAGAAAAAACTGTCATTTATTATTTTTCACTCATCATTTATGTCCTTCAGATTGGTTGAAGTGGCTCCACCGCACTCTGGATGCAGAAATAAAAAAAAAACAAATGTACCAATTTTTCATGTTCGAAACTACGTAATTGTACTCCCTAGAATCCAAAGAAGTAAAAATATACAGGGTGTTCCATTTGAAATTCCCAAGTTGGGGTATGAAATATTGAAAAGAATTCCTATTCTTATCCACTTTGGATCGGAATTCTGGAAACCATGGGTTATTTAAAGTAAAGGTTGACACCCGGTATATATGTGTATGTTACTGGTCGCTTGTCTTATTTTGCTTAAGTATTTAGGTCATACTGTATGATGTATTGTGAATCAGACTTTTTTATTGCGATGTCGATAATATCATGGAATCCCTTCACTAAGTGGATGCATTAAATACATTCATTGTGTACAGTTATTGAATCAACCTCAGACCTTAACATCACTAACAAATACCAATTAACCTTTGACCACATCTGAGATACTTATATTGAATTCAATTAACCGAATATGTGTTCTAACTTCACAAACGTGTAATTTTTTTTCTGGCAAGCTGGCAGTAAGGGATATTTTGAATGAGAATGAGACTGGAGGTAAGGAGAAAAAAGTGCCTGAGAAACGTCCTCAGAATGTTTACACGAACTCACTCTTTAGATACAAATTGAGGATATAGAATGAAATCCAAAAATATTTTTCAACAACAAATTTAGGAATTGAATTTGTTTCCAGAAAAACAACACAGTTTCCTCGATAATGAACTGAATTCAGTGTCAAATCAGCCACGAATTTGTTGTGGTTATGAGGATGCGAGTCCGACCTACCACCGTAAAGCTAGCAGAACCACCTTGATATCTTCGTTTTTTTCTGGTCATAATTTTTGGCTAATTTTTTACCCTATTGACAGATTTTTTGCTCTTCAATTATGGAAGATATCGCGGGTTCTGCTAGCTTAACGTTAACTACAAAAAAATCAGTTTTAAAAATGATATTCTTTTAGGTTGTTTAACCCCCATTTTTTTTTTAAAAAAAAATCCTCCGAACTCTTGGACAATGATTTTAGGCTCTATTTATTACCCTATAATCGTTACAAAATGATTCTTAAAAACTTTGTTCAACTGAAGTATTGTTTTCTATCGATATATTATTTTCACTTTCTAAAACATTATATTTTTCGGCACATGCCAAAGAATACAGCGACCTCGATGACAATTTCCAATTCAACCGTCCAACCAACTTGATTTTCTTTGAATAGGTTAATAACTTCTTCCCTGTTCACATTTTTTTGTCTTCCATGTCCATTTTCAATATAAGTACGATCACAATTTAAAAGTTTCGAAAATACGTGTGAACTAAAAATTCGGCTACACTAAGGGCAATGGATACAATAAATACTTTTTCACGCAAACTGTGATGAGACTGATTGATGAAAGGTCAGTAAATCTTCACCCCGTCAGGTCACATGTTATTTTTACGTATTACGGCCACAATGCTTTAAGTCGCCGGTGAAAAAATGGACTACCGGAGATATATTTTACTGTAGTCGCTGTTAATTAAAATTATTGGTAAATTGGTGAATACGGAAAGAAGGAATAGCAACGGTAAAAAACATGAAATTGAATGCGGTTTAGGATAATTATTTTACAAGCTTTTTAACTTGCCCTGTTAGTTAGTATACAGAGTGGCCACTTTTTTAATGGGATTGTATTGGTAACTTTTAAACCATAAGAGTTAGAAGGTCGGTCAAATGGAGAAAAAGTTGCATTCATAGAAGCATTGTCAAGAAGTTCAAACAAATCGAGATTATCAGGGCCGGTTATTGAGATATCATAAGAAAAGTAAATTCTGTCATTTTGATTTTTTTTCCCCACTTTATTTCGAATATTATCAAAAATGTCACAGGAGTTTTTTATTCGACAGTAAATTATCCTCAATTTGACATAATCAGATTTCGTATCCAACGTTTCGTACGGTCTGGGCCACCCTCAACCTCATTTTTTTCAATACGGACCTGCATATTTTATGACACTTTTCGAAATAACTTTTAACGCTGAATTCAACGATATATCATACAATGTCATTCAAAGTTGATTTTCAGGTGATTTTGACCCTTATCCAAATTTCTTTGGGTCGGATCTGTATTACATTTAGGTACCTTTAGTTCAATTAACAACATGCAATACATTTCGATAAGAAAATCAACTTACTCATCTTCAACTGAATGGAACGTAACAGAATCAAAGCAAGAAACAAGTAATAATTATTTACAAATTTCAAGAGGTGAAAAACCTAATTCATAATAATTAAACGAAACTATCATTTAATGAAAGAAAAATCAAATGATTATTCGAAAGTGAATGATGAACATTAATGAAGTAAGTGTTCGAAATGTCCACCATTTTGTAAAATGCACTTTGCGGTTCTGGAACCCATACTTCTTATACATTTTGCTTATTTCGTCTCCTTGAATACCTTCCAATACATTCTCAATCTTCTCGCGAGGAATTATTATTGTTGGATTTGTCATTTGTTCCGTTGAAACAAATTACAGAATCGAGCTTTATTTTGAGATCATTACGATATAATTTTTGCAAGGCTTGGTATTCAAATTTAAAATCATTGTATTTCTCTTGACTATTTCATTAACAGCAGTTTTTGATAAATTGCATTCACTGGCCACAGTTCTCGATTTTTTCCTGGGTTCAATTGAATTTGGGTCAGAACATTGATATCGTTGATAGACTTGTTTTTTTCTTACATACACACAACTCTAGGTTTATTGAATGTATTATTTTCAAGTAGTAGGCCGTGGATAAAAAAGAACATAACAAGAAATGTCATATTATTTGTCACTTCGTTTATTATTGTGTCACAAGAACTTGTCATTAAATACTTTTCTGGGTAATTTCAATTTAACTTATTCGATATGGTAAGATACACAAATGAAGAAAGAGAATAGTACGAAGTGTACATAAAACTAGATAGAAATTCGTTCAAAGCACAACAAAGGTATGGTGAATTATATCCTGAAAGAACAACACCAAATATTAAAATGTTTCGACGTTTATCTACAACGTTACTTGCACATAATTCATTCATCAAACCTAGAGGTCCTTATGTACGACGAAACGAGCCTATCAATGACATCAATGTTCTGGCCCAAATTCGAATGAATCCAGGAATAGGATCGAGAACTATGGCCAGTGAATGCAATTTATCAAAAGTGCTGTTAATAAAATACTCAAGAGACACGGATACCATGACTATAAATACCAAGCCGTGCAAAACTATATCGCAATGATCCTGAGAGAAGGTTGCAATTCTGTAATTGGTTTCAACGGAAGGTGCGGAATAACAACAATTTTGCGCACAATATCATTTGGGGAGACGAAACGACATTCACAAATTCTGGCATGTTCAATCGAAGGAACAAACATTTTTATGCCACAGAAAATCCTCACTTAATTCATGAAGTTAGACATCAATATCGTTTTTCTTTGAACATATGGTGCGGTTTGTTGAATAATAAATTACTGGGACCCTATTTTATTGACGGCAACCTAACCGGAGCAAAACATGTAGAAATTATAGAAGAAATGTTGGATGATCTTCCTATACGGTATCGGCGTAATAGTCCATGGTTCCAACAAGACGGATGTGGTCTACACAACTCAAGAATAGTCACAGACTATCTAAATCGAACTTTTCCCGATTCATGGATTGGAACAAGAGGTCCAGTAGCATGGCCTGCCAGATCTCCGGATTTGAATCCGCTGGATTTTTATTTGTGGGGATATCTCAAAAATAAAATTTGATACTACGAACCCGACAATAGAGATTCTTCGCGAGAAGATTGAGAATGTATTGGAAGGTATTCAAGGAGACGAAATAAGCAAATGTATAAGAAGTATGGGTTCCAGAACCGCAAAGTGCATTTTACAAAATCGTGGACATTTCGAACACTTACTTCATTAATGTTCATCATTTACTTTCGAATAATCATTTGGTTTTTCTTTCATTAAATGATACTTTCGTTTAATTATTATGAATTAGGGAATAATTATTACTTGTTTCTTGCTTTGATTCTGTTACATTCCATTCAGTTGAAGATGAGTAAGTTGATTTTCTTATCGAAATGTATTGCATGTTGTTAATTAAACTAAAGGTACCTAAATGTAATACAGATCCGGCCCAAAGAAATTTGGATAAGGGTCAAAATCACCTGAAAATCAACTTTGAATGACATTGTATGATATATCGTTGAATTCAGCGTTGAAAGTTATTTCGAAAAGTGTCATAAAATATGCAGGTCCGTATTGAAAAAAATGAGGTTGAGGGTGGCCCAGAGCGTACGAACCGTTGGATACAAAATCTGATTATGTCAAATTGAGGATAATTTACTGTCGAATAAAACACTCCTGTGACATTTTTTGATAATATCCGAAATAAAGTGGGAAAAAAAGAAAAATCAAAATGACAGAATTTACTTTTCTTATGATATCTCAATAACCGGCCCTGATAATCTCGATTTGTTTGAACTGCTTGACAATGCTTCTATGAATGCAACTTTTTCTCCATTTGACCGACCTTCTAACTCTTATGGTTCAAAAGTTACCAATACAATCCCATTAAAAAAGTGGCCACTCTGTATATGTATCTACAACGGTGTGAAAACAGCCACGGTTTTCCAGCAACGGTTTTCGATCTGGCAACATCGCGCGGCGCTACCGTATCCACGCTTAAATTGCCGACGTTCGGAGTTTTCAATCAGTTTGCCCCATAGACAAATTAAAAATAAAGAGACTGTTTGAAACATTGGCGATCTTGACCACCAAGTTTTTGGTACGGCCAGTCGCGCATGGAGGCGCTGCCCGCAATCAACAGACGACCAGGGTTCTTATTAATAGGCCGGGGTTATGAAATGTCACCGATTTTGTCCGGCATCTTGTTTCGTCATTGGAGGGGAGGCGCCAAGTTTGAATTTACAATGAAAGTAGTTATGTTGAATCCAATCGGTGCGATGGGAGTAAATTGAAAAATGTGCGTGTGATTGAAAGTTATTGGTACATATTTGTTATTATTATATTCTATAGGTTCTGAATGTTAGTCTGTTCATAATAGATGCAGCATATGGAAGTGGCTGTAGTGATGAAAAAGTGAACTCCATATAAAGGGAGATGTTTCAAAAAACGAAAAAGGTGCCGATGATTTTTACAAGCCACCAAAAAAGTTGGAAGAATCATATAATCTGAGATTGAAAAGCTTAGTGTGGAAATGTATTTCAAATACAAAGATTGAATTTCTAACTTGTTAAATTTTTTATTTGGTGGAAATTCATGTTAAATTATTGAAAACTACAACTTTTGTCTAATATTAGTTTTCTTTATGCAAGAATTTGATATTTCTCTTGTTACAATTTGAAGAAATTGCATCCTCTAAAGAGAAATTCTTCTGAACAATAGTCAAATGAAAATCACACTCTGATGTTGACACTAGTCTAGAGCTCAGGTGTTACAAGAAAGCGTGATTTTGAATTTGCTTTGTTTCTATTCAAAGGGTGGGAAAGTAAATAATTCAAATGTTATGAGCAAATGGTATATTTTATACATTTTGGTATCATTTATATATTGTTTCATACTGGTAACTTACAATTTTTCATGTAGAAAAAATAATTTTATCTATATATTACCTAACATGCTAATTAAATGGGAGTAGTAAAATGGTGCACATGTAACATTTCAAATAAAGCTGAAGAACATATCAATTACTATGATTAGATTGTTCACATCTAGAAGAAATTATTCAAATCTTGAATACAGTTTAATCATAGGTCTGAGAACAGTGCTGAAAATTATCAATTAAAAATAACATATTTGTTTTTCTGTCAGCATGTAATTGCGCATACTTGTCGAAAGGCCACAATTTCATCAAATGAAAATGCATTACGAAATAATCCAGCCTTTCGCGGCAAGCATCGAACACAAAATAATCCACCAACCCCCTACGACTGTTGAATCACATCTGTCCGACACCTGGCAAAGTTTGTACAAGAACACACTTTGCAATGCTCCCTGTAACAACTAGCAAATGTGTAATCAAACAGGTGACTGTCTACACCATTTGATAAAAAAATAACAACTATATTCAAGAAATACAAAAATATGTTTTTTAAATAATGTAAGTGGATTTATTCCATGAAACTAGGGTATATTGATTCATTTATTACATGGATACATTCAAAAAATATACGATGCAATTCTCAGTGCAGCAGTCGTTTCAATTTTGAGCTAGATTTTGATTTTCCCTTATTTTTTTTTCTATTATTTTTCTGTTATTTAATTTTTTTATTCTAATAAATATTCTCTGTTTCAGAAAAGCCTTTGTCACTATTTCAGGAATATCAACTTTTCCTTTTAAAACTTTCAGCAATTTGTTGAGAATGTTTTTCTTTGCTGCAAAAGTACCTTTATTGATTTTTTTTAAATATCTCTAATATTTCAATGGACCTTGTCAATTTTGAAGAAGGCGCTGTTAAACCACCATATGATAATTGTTTAACCCATGAAGGTTTGGCATATAAATGGCCTTCATGTTTAAGCATATAGATGTAAGTACCTAATTCAGGATATAATTTGCTAAATTTCCTAGCTAACCAGCCAGAAAGGTACTCTACACCATCCTTTTCAATATAATTGTCACTGGATCGAGTAGCGGTACTTTCGAGGGAAGACGATGTACCACATCCATCTCCTCATATCTTCTTCATAGCTATCGGGTGGTAATAAAGGCTCTATTTCGGCTTTTTCCAATACAATGTTGGTGAGTGTTATTTCATCTTCTTGATAAGGTAAAATATTTGTCCGAGAATGCACAATTCCAGGTGTTTTGCCTAATACATAAAATGTTAATGTTAATTTCAAATACCTATATCTATTTAAACTACTTTACCTAATAAAACCATTCTCAGTCTATAAATCAAATTAATTGGAGTGGGATGATCATCCAAGCCACCTCGTGTCCTCAATATCCCAAACAAACTCTCTAGAGCATCCTGATTCAATTTACTTGTTAGTATAAAAGATATTTGGAATTTTTCCTGCATGTCTTTGAATAGTCCCTGAAGTGATTTGATGGAAATCAATATAGATTTCTGAAAAACTTGCAAATTGGTTTTCCCGATGCACCTCGACGTTTCAATCATGTGATACATTTCATTTAACTTTGTATTCTGTTTTTCAGTATTCTCATATGGTTTTTTATAATATATAACCTCTTTGAAATTTCTTGAATTCATTATATCGAACCAATCATTGACAAGTTGGATGAAATTCGCTAGGCTTTCACTCTCTACAGAACTATAATACCTCCTCAATGCTGTTGCAGTTGAATGTGATAATAGCTGACATGCTAATCCAACATTTTGTTTTCAGCATTATCAGTACAATTCAAGTGACGTTCGGTCACCTTGAATAATGAACTGATTTCACTTTTCTCTGCTTTAGAAATCATGTCCTCCAGTAAGTTCTTTGTTATTGACACTCCATTGGAAAGCTGGAACCCTACAAACATTAACAAGAATATACTATCTGGTTCTTTCATTAAAAACAAATAAAGGTAATTCATATCACATTCATTGAAAAATATAAGTCAAAGCGATGCTGTTATTTTTTCAGAAAACTCCTCATATAATTTTTTCAAATTTTGAATATAGCCTAAAAGGCCTTCCAGTAATTTATTTTTCATTCATTTGGGGCAAAACTCAATAGGAAGAATTTATTTTAAAAATAAGTAATTAACTGTTTTGATTTCTTCTCAAATGATATAAAATCTTATTTTATACTGTAGTACAAAAATCAGGAACCAAACTGATCACATTTGCCTCTCATTACTATTTGCTGATTAAACAAACGAATTATTTTTTTTACGAATAGAAAGTTATTGATTTGAATCAATGTGTTAAATTTTCACAAGTTTGAAAAGTATTTCACATAAAAGTTTCTTCATATACAAATGAATGATGGAATTTTTATTATGAATATTATGTAAATTTACTTTTATCTTATATTAAAGAACATTTATAGGAGTACCTGTACGTAATAACCAATTTCGTATCAACTTCAAAAGATGAGGACTATCTGGGAAACAGAAGATCTTCCCCTCTGTGACAGGGTGCTGAAAATGTACTTGGTGAACATCAATTCCCAAATCTCTCAAAGTTCCTTGGTTTGATGATCCACAATCCCCAACTACTGCTACTACTTCAAAACTTGCTCCATGTAAAGCGACTATTATTTCCATTAACAGTGTCGTATTCATATTTTGGTCAAAACCAATATAAACAGGTTGCTTCCAGTTGCCACAAAGGCTTCTAGCCATCACAATCTGGACATAATTATGAGGCCCTACAACTTCATCATTTTGTTTATTATATTCATATAATGAAGAAACTTTCATTTCATCAAATAACAGGACTACAGCCCTCTCCCTTCTTTGCATAGAGTCTGCACCTATATTCATGAATTTCAGTACATCCTTCAAAATTCCTGAGTTCAAATTAATCTTGCCACAATATATTTGGAGAGTTCTTATACTTGGTAATGGAAATTTTTCTTTCTGTAGAAATAAGTAAGCCCTTTTACTGAAGTACCTCAAAGTTATAGCTTTTGATAAATCTTCCTTCGACCATCTCACTTTTTTTTTAAGTTTCAAAACCAAGTCAAGCTGAGCCGGTGATAAAATCCTTGACAAAACTTCTTTAATTTTATGATTCAAGTCAGTGAACAAAATGCTACTTGAAAGTTGTTGGTTTTGTTTTTCAATTATTTTCTCCATATTTTTAATTTTGGTTCTTTCTTGTGATAATTGTTGTCCAAGAGTGTTATTGCACAATTTTAACTGGTCAATGATTTTTTCTTGTTCTTTGCAACGTTGCTGTATACAGGAGGTGGAAGGAGACTGTGAATCCTCATCTGAAATGGCATACAAACACCTATTCAATATCAATAATTTCATAGCACGAAGAATAGAATATACTGTACAAACCATTATTTGTTGATCAACGATCAGCTATTAGCACAGATTCTTGCCCGCATGTCTCCAGAGGAACGGCAGGTGCTTCTTGAAATGTTACAGTTGAATTATCGATAACAGATTCCTGCCACGCCCCAGTGGACAGATCTACAGTAGATGTTTGCCAACAGGTCTTGGTGGGAATAACTAAAACGAAATAACAAAATTATATTGACTTTTAACAGTTTTCGTCCAAAACCAACTTGGATTCTATTTCTGACTTAGAAACGTATGAACTCACCGTTTTTCACAAGTGTTCGTCTTGGCTTCACATGTAGAAGAGATTCTTGCAGATTAGTTTCGAAATCATTTTTATCAAAATGTTCGGAACAAATTCTAGCAGACTCATTGGGTACCCACTCTTTGGAGTTCCTACAGTAATTGATCCATGCTTGCTTTACTGTATGATTCTTGGGGAATCTATGGAAACTCAATGTACCATCAGCGGAGTTAGATGTAGACGTGTTGTCACAATATTCAACAGAGCACCTGAAGTGTCCCGGCATTTTTAACTAATAATTAAAATTAATGAAAAAACTTATATTCTAGTAAACAATAACCTACTATACACTAATAATAACAAACAAAAACGTAATGAACTAGAATATACATTAAACATACGAGAAGCAAACAATAATCACTCGGAATCAGAAATTTCCCGAAGATAAACAATGAATAATCCCCGTGACACTGCGGTCTGCGGTGTTATTTATTATCAATGATGCAAATATAACCAAAATTACCAAATTCAGTATAGCCAACTTAATTTCCCTCCAATGACGTAGCCTCTCCCTTTCTTCAGTCACCCCCTTGTCCAAATGCTCACTTATTTCGTAACCCCGTCCTATAATAAGAACCCTGCAGACGACTGACATGATAATTTTCCAATTTCGACATTTGTCAGAAGATGACAAACCACGTAATAATTTCAGAATAATTCTACTGTTGTCATCGAAAAATTAATTATAGAAATTATACTATGGACTTGAATTATGAACCCAACGTCGAAAATGGAATGTTTTGTTATTCGAGTTGACGCTGAAATTCCTCGAAATATTCTTTCGCGAGGTAAAATATAAGCTGCTTTTCACAAACTGATACTTATTTCCATCAATCAGTTGCAGAAATTTTTTCACAAACTGATATATTTCCGTCCATCAGTTTCCAGGAATAAGGAATGTGAACAGGCTCCAAAAATTCTAAAATCAGAGATAATAAAAGCACTTAAATTGAGTAAAAACAGAAAAGCAAGGGGCCCGGACGAAATCCACATTGAAATGATAAAATTGTTAGAAGAAGAGAATTTGCTACCATTGTTTCAGCTACTACAGAAAGTTCATGCAACAGGTAATATCCCAAGAGACTGGCTTACCTCCGTATTTATTCCCCTCCCTAAAAAATCAAAAGCCAAGAAATGTGATGAGTTCAGACTGATAAGCTTGATGAGCCAAGTACTTAAGATCCTGCTTAAAATTATACAAGCTAGAATCTACCACAAATGTGACGCCGATCAAAGCGATACCCAATTTGGATTTCGTGAAGGTCTAGGAACAAGGGAAGCACTAGCCAGCTTATTAATACTCTTCCAGAAATGCCGAGACATGAGGAAAGAGGTATATGTCTGTTTCATGGACTACGAGAAAGCCTTCGACCGAGTTAATCACACCGTCCTTCTGACATTACTACAGGAAAAGGGTTAGACAAACAAGACATCGAGTTTATTAAAAATCTTTATTGGAACCAAGAAGCAACGGTTAGATGTGGACAAACGACATCGGAACCGGTGTGTATAGAAAAGGGAGTACGACAAGGTTGGGTTCTGTCACCAATACTGTTTAATATATACTCTGAGCACATATTTAACCAAGCAATAGGCGATGACGAGGATGGAATAAAAATTAACGGCAGGACATTAAACAACATACGTTATGCAGACGACACGGTTATCATTGCAGACAATCCAGAAGCCCTTCAACGCCTAATCAACAAAGTTGTGAAGTGGGAGATCAATTAGGCATGAAAATTAATGTAACAAAACAAAAGTAATGGCCATAACAAGATTTCCAAACCCACAACTGAACATAAACATCTACAATACCGCAATAGAGAAAGTAGAGAAATTCAAATATCTTGGCAGCAACATAACGACAAATATAGACCATGACGTCGAAGTAAGATCACGTATAGAACAAGCTAGAGCCATATTCCTAAAGATGAAAAGCCTATTATGTAACGCAACCCTGAACTTAAACTTTGGATACCGTTTTGTAAAGGCATACGTGCACTCAGTTCTCTTGTATGGAGCAGAAGCATGGACATTAAAAGTGGACACCATGAACAGAATCGAGGCGTTTGAAATGTGGATCTTCCGCAGAATACTAAAAATATCATGGACTGAACATATACCTAACGATGAAGTGCTTAGACGTATGGGAAGGAAGAGAGAGTTAATTACAACAATAAAGCGAAGAAAGACCGCTTATCTGGGCCACATATACCGTAATAACAAGTATAATATACTTAAATTAATAATAGAAGAAAAAATCGAAGGAAAACGTGGTCCTGGACGCAGACAACATTCATGGTTAAGAAAGATACGCGACTGGACCGGTATGAACACATCATCTTTAATTCGTACCACTCAGGACCGCAATAAGTATGCCGAAATTGTCGCCAACCTTCATTAAATGGAGATGGCACCTGCAGAAGAAGAAGTTTCCATTTCCTATCACCATTTGAGGAAGTACGAAGATTATCATCAAACTGGAGTTCTTGTTAGGTATACCTACTCGTTCTCCTTGGTGCTAATAAATGAACAAAATTATTGAAGGTTTGTTGTAAATGTAATTTGTTTTTATTTTGGTTGATTTGATGATGAGACTGAAGAATATTTTTAATTTAGTTTTGTCTGTAGTTTTATTATTGTTTTGTCTGTAGTTGTACCTTGTCCTAGATACAATAAAATGTGTTTTTATAGTTATTATTCTTGTCTTATAAGATCTTTAATTTTGTTCTTGATATCATTAAATAAAGATTTACTTTGTAACTTTATTTTAACCACGAACGAACTAACAGATTCTACGAATCGATTACAGTATATATTTTATTAGTTATCGATTTGCCATTCCTGTATTTCATATGATACAACCATTCATATGGAATACAAGAATGGCAAATCGATCACTTATAAAATATATATCATATCAATCATATAAAAGTAACCATTTGAAAAACCCGCCTTATTTCAATCGGTATTACCAACTGTATTTAGTTCGGCCAGTTGCGAGATATGTCGCCACTGTCTAAACGTGGTGCCAACTTTTACTGCAGGTTTGACAACTCTCTTTATTTTTAGTTTCTCTATGGTTTGCCCATATCTTCAGCGTCTTATTTTTAAACCTAAGTATGTAAACAAATGATCGCGCAATAGAAAAATGATATGGAATAGGTATAGTATTTCTAATCCCAATTGGACCGACATAAATAGTTTCGGGAAGGAATTCTCTTTGCAGTTGCCGCCTAGACATAGGCGTCGGTATATTATTTTTCAGTGGTATTTTTTCAGTTACTTATTCTTACAATCATAGCAATTGATCACCCCATGTAAAAGTAGACACATGTTATCTCAACTGAATTTTATTATTTGTTTCGAAAGATCTCCAAGAAGCCATATTGATAAAATTATTTTCAATGGATAATTCCTAACCTCACCAACACACGGCACTGATTAAGGAATATTGTTAACTGAGGAAATCATGCGGCTTCAGATAACAGGTGTCCAATCAACCTAGCCGAGCTTTTATTACTCAAATATATTTGATAGGGCAACTAGGGCCACAGGACATGATTGTACCATTGTTTTTCTAAATTGGGAGATCATTCGTATTTTGAAAGGCATTCTTGGTGAGAAGAGAATTACAATCATATTTTTAATTTCTGAGCGCACAATCGTTTGTAAGGCACTATGAAGAAAATTGGGGGTATTGGAAACAAATACGAATTCATATTTTCCAAACAGAGGTATGTATCGCACTCTGAGTGGGTAGAGAGCGTTCAAAGAACCTTCCTTCTGAAAGCAGATTCGTTTGTAGGGCCGTAGGACAAAAGAAGGGAATTTTCGAAAAAAAAAAAATTAAATTTTCCAAACCGAGCGGTATATCGCACTCTGAGTGGGTAGAGCGTGTTTATAAAACCTTTTTTCCCCAGCTTCTGGAGACAGATTCGTTTGTTGGGCCGTAGGAAAAAAAATTGGGAATTTTCGAAAAAAATAAAAATTCATATTTTCCAAACGGAGTGGCGTATCGCCCTTCGAGTGGGTAGACAATGTGTATACGACCTTTCTTCTTCAGCTTTTGCAGGCAGAATCGTTTGTAGGACCGTAGGAAAAAATTTGGAAATTTTCGAAAAAAATAAAAACTCATATTTTCCAAACGGAGCGGTGAATCGAACTTTGAGAGTGTAGGGAGTGTTTATAGAAAATCCCTTCTCCAATTTCTGAAAGCAGTTTCGTTTGTAGGGCCGTAGGAAAAAAGTTGGAAATTTTCAAAAAAAATAAAATTCATATTTCCCAAACTGACCGGTGTATCGCACTCTGAGTGGGTAGAGAGTGTTTATAGAACCTCCCTTCTCCACTTTCTGAAAGCAGATTCGTGTGTAGGGACGTAGGAAAAAAATTTGGAATTTTCGAAAAAATTTAAAATTCATGTTTTCCAAACCGAGCGGTATATCGCGCTTTGAGTGGGTAGAGCGTGTTTATAAAACCTTTCTTTCCCAGCTTCTGGAGACAGATTCGTTTGTTGGGCCGTAGGAAAAAAGTTGGAAATTTTCGAAAAAAAAAAAATTCATTTTAAAGGAGGATTTTAAAATAAAAATTCATATTTTCCAAACGGACCGGTGAATCGAACTTTGAGTGTGTAGGGAGTGTTTACCGGGTTCAATTATTGAGCGAAAATTGCAAAAAGATTAACATTTCGCGAAAATTGCCTTAATTGATAATATTCCATTGCCCTGCTTTGCCGACGTTTTATGGGTTTGCAAATTCATAAGTCAATTTGTTCGCGTCTCTAAAACTTTGAGAAAAAAATGCACAAAGGTTGGAATTGCACTGCTTTCCCGACGGTTTATAGGATTGCAAATTTTAGGGAGACTTGTTTGCCATTCCAGAACTGGGGGAAAAAAATTGGCACAAAGTTTGGAATTTTGTGTCATCCGCGAGAATCGTCTTAATTGACAATATTCTATTGCCCTGTTCTCCCGATGTTTCATGGGGTTGCAAATTTATAGATAGACTTGTTTGCCATTCCAGAACTTGGGGAAAAAATTGGCACAAAGTTTGGAATTTTGTGTCATCCGCGAAAATTCGACTTAATTGATAATATTCTATTGCCCGGTTTTCCCGACTTTTTATAGGGTTGCAAATTTATACGTAGACTTGTTTGCCATAGCAGAACTTTAAGAAAAACATGCACAAAGTTTGGAATTTTGTGGCATTTGCGAAAATTGCTTCTAACAATAATGTTCATTTCCACCATCTTCCGCGATACTAAAAAAGGTGCAAACCCAATTGGCGACTTAAAATTATGCCACCAAAGTTTGCCAAGCACGAAAACATTGTTTGCAATTCCGTGACTCCTAAAACTTTGCCCCTTATAATGTTTTTAGCGTACCAAAAAGCACGCTATTCATTGTCACATCAGAAATCTTTGCGTTCAATATATTTTGCTACTGTGTTTTGGTAACCAAGGCACAGACTTAAGTTTATTATTTATCAACTATAACCAAGGGCACTTCACACGACTCTTAGTACTGTATTTATATGTATTTCTCTTCCTACATATTTCACACCCCAGTTTCTTGCACTTTTACTGAAGAAGGCCACAAATGTAGGCGAAACATTACAAGATTGAAAAACCATCTCGTCGTGGGCAAGACTTTAAGTACCCCTTTCCTCAAAAAACGATCAACTCCAATTAGAGAATGGATTACTTCCTACACATAACAACAATTGTCAAAAAATATCCTGTTATAAGTTTGCAAATTTAAAGCATTTCAGGGGTGACGGAACCATGATTTTACCACAAATTTGCACAATGTTTGCAATTTTGTAACCAGAATTAGCGCTTATTACAACGAAATCAAGGATTATTCATATTTCCGGTTGAAAATTGCGTGTGCAAATTTTACAAAGGATGTAGAAAAGAAGTTGGGGAATATACCTGCAAGTTGCACAATGTTTGCAATTTTGTCCAAGGATAAAGTGCTGATTAACATTTTATGTGAATTTGAGTAATTTCCGGTTACCGGATGAGTGTGCAAATTTTTATATTTAGACTCTACTGGATGCCTCAACATCCGGCAGTGCTAAAGAAATGTTTGTATAGTTTTCCCAATATCAATTGCAGAAGCATAAAAAAGTCTTGCGGCGAAATCGTGTGAGCAGCAGTGACGGAGATAACTAATTTTATTTAGATATTTTAAGATTTTAAAAATACTAAATAATGAAAAATGAAAAAAAAAGTTGAGAGGTGTCAAGGGACACCCGGATGGAACGAAGTTCCTTCCAATTAATTAGTGAAGGAATTGTAATAAATTTTTTTTTTTTTAAGTTATAATAATATTTTTTTTATTATTAACAAATATAATGTAATATAAACTTAATCAGTAGGCTCAATTTTAGTACATACGCATTGATATTGTAATATTAAAATATAATTTGCTTTTAAATTTATTAAAGTTATGACGCGTACACTTGCTAAACAAACAATAATTGAGAGATTATAACGCGTATGACTTGGTTAGCACAATAGTAAAGAGAGGTTATAATGCGTACTTGCTAAAAATACATAAGCATTTATTATTGTCTGTATAAAATCTCTACTTACCTAACTCCATCAGCAATATCCGGAACTTGTGCAGAAACACTGTCAGGATTCATTATTGTTATTATTTTTTATTATTTAATATGTAAAAAAAACCTGTATACACTCAACAAAAATAATTGTCGCGACACCACACTGTTCAATGCGAAATAGAAAGACGAAACGAAAATAACTGGCTTGCTTTCTATGAGAGAGAGAGAGAGAGAGAGAGAGAGAGAGAGAGAGAGAGAGGCAGACAGAGGAACACGCGCACGTCGCACGGCTTACAACTACAGCAAAAAGTGTCGTTACAACTTTTGGTCTTAATTTATTCCGTCTAGCCCCCTTTCGCAACGCGCGATAAGGAACTTCGTTCCAAAATTAAAGACAAGCTTTTATTTATACAAATACATTAAGAAAGAAAAATAATTTCTTTCATTGTTTGATGTAGGTTATTATTATATCCTGAAACGTATTTCGATCGGCACACACCAAGACCATAGACGCTACTGGTTTTTAATCTTTCAGAGCTATTAAAACACAAATATAACGCGTGATTTATGACCTCCCATCGTAGAGACACACCTGCCAGCATTATGTCCAACTTGATTGGTCCAGACGAATCGGTTGTACAACTGACAGCCCTCACTCGAGTCCACGTTGACTATCGGCTCTTTTGATGTACCGTTTGCCGACGGAAAATGTTTACGAGTAGTACAGATTATTTTTCGTTCCGTTTCTTCGCATATACGCTCGTGTTAGCGAAGTGAGTTTTCATTTGCTCCCTATAGAAACAGCTTCTGCAATTGATATTGGATGGACTATAATTATTGTGAATTGGCGGTCTATTTTGACATTACATTAATCGTGATCTGAGGCCTCACTTGAGAGCTAAATCGAGATCAAAGCTTTTGGTGAAACTGTGCCTTACAGTCACTCAAATGCTCCACAATGCCAATTCCTGTGCCACCTCAATACGTTTTCAGTAACAGGTCCAGTCATCCGTGAACCTGCAGACTGCACGTGCCTCATAAAATGGGATCCTGGTTGGAGGAAGAGGCGGCGGTAGACATGACCTCGTTTTGTGATACGGTCGTCGGGTTCAGGCGCGAGGCGTCGGGAGCGGCGAGGGGGAGGCGGGCATTTGCAATAGTAAACAGAACGGCGTGGCGTGGCTCGCCAACTTCCAGACGCGTAAATCGATTTTCCATCATCCGTACTACGACACAACTTGGGAAAAAAGTAGCACGCATGCGCGAACCATTCATCAAAAGAGTCTGGGCGGCGGTGGCGGTAACAAGTGAATGTTGAAAGCATAGGAAGGGAATCCGTTCGGACTAGTTCGGGTTTTCAGTTCTTCTGCAATCACATTTTTGAAATCGTAGGATTTTTTCTTCGGAGCAAACGACGTCAGTCTTTCTTGATTACCCGATTTTGCTATTCTTGACAATATTTTCAATCAATTTTTTAGCAAATCAAATGCAGTTTAATTTTTTTAATCTCTTCATTATTAACATTCAACTTTCAACATTGAACTTGTTACGGTTCAGAATATTTTGAGACAACATTGTTAATTTTTTACCAAAAGGAAAAAATAATGATCGTTCACTGCTTTTTAACTCACTAAAAAACCTGAAATACATATTCATTTTTCAACATGAAATAAAAGTTATTTATTATACAAGGGAAAAAATATTAGATTTTAGCTAGAGGTTGTGTTGTCTCCCGACGCTAAGCGAAAGGAGGCAAAAAACCGAGAGCTGAAATCTAATATTTTTCCCATGTATAATACACAATTTTTGTTCTGTGACGGGGAGAACGACGATTTAATATTGACAATTCAACTCATGTATAAAAAATTGACAAATCCCAGTCATTTCAAAGTTTTGGGGTGTGGACCATCGGGGGTAGTCCGTTCCTGACTTTGTAGCAAAACAACTGACTCCTGCATGAAAGCTCATCGAAGGAATTCATTTGTTTAGTCAATCACCAAAATTTAGGTAATTTTGAATATTCACTTTGAAAGTTATCAAAGAAAAACATTTTTCATTTTGTAACTTTGAGGGCCCGTAACTTGGTAACGAAGGCTTTCAGCAACAAAAGTTATATGAAGTACTGGTGATATTTTGACCCCATCTATACATTCCCGAGAGGAAAAGAGGAAGTCCAGGGACACCCTGTAAAAATGAAAAATATTGAAACAAACTTATTTCTGCGTCTCTTCTTTTTTTTCCACTTACGGGATGGTTATTGATGACAAGCTAAGAATTCATAAAATAATAACGTCAGTTTGACAAGTTGACAGTTTATTCGGGAAATATCCCCCGAATTACACTCGTGTATCAAAATAACCGGATAATTTCGCATTCCAGCGTGTTGTCTTTGAAAAACTGCATTCGGTCATTTTCATATTCTGGAGAAAGAGCCTCCACCTTCGGAAAATGAACTCATGCAGTTTTTTTGACAACACGCTGCCATGCAAAATTATCGGTAATTGTGATGCACTTGTGCAATTACTTACGAATATTAGACCTGTGTTGCTGAGGAATTATTCTGATTTGATTAAAAAATTGCGAACTTAGTGGTTGTTTAGTAGTTATTTTGATTAATATAAAGTTAAAAAATGTCTGATTCCGAGTTCTCTCTGACTCCACCGGTGTTAGTAGATGTAGCGAAGGAAGTAGCTTTACAAAAATTATTGCCAGCTAAATCGCGAAAAATTTACGAAATCCAGTTCTTTCTCGGAGACGGTGTTATTGGCTTATTTTTCGGAACTGGCACATCATCAAAAGCCTTCTACAGTGTGGTCGAATTATTCAATGATTCAAAGTATTTTACAATCCAATAATAATGTAGACATTTCAAAATATTTCAAACTAATTAAATTTCTGAAACAAAATGGGAAAGGTAACACGCCCAAGAAAGCTGCGATTTTTACGAGAACACAAATTAGTGATTTTTCTAATTATGTTCCCGATGTTTATTTAATGGCCAAGGTTGTTGTATTTGGGATTGCAGGAGCTTGTCGAATTTGTGAAATCAGCCAGGTAACATTAGACGATATTGAAGATTCGGAAACGTTACTAATTGTGAAACTTAATGAAATGAAATGGGACATACATGTGTCATATCTAACAAAAAAACTGAGAAGAGTTTTGTCAAGATTCAAACGTCTTAAGGAATATCTAGATATAACTCATTTGAAAACAATAGAATAGAATAGAATAGAAGGGATGGAATGGGATGGAATGGAATGGGATGGGATGGGATGGGATGGGATGGAATGGGATGGAATGGGATGGAATGGGATGGAATGGGATGGAATGGGATGGAATGGGATGGAATGGGATGGAATGGGATGGAATGGGATGGAATGGGATGGAATGGGAAGGAATGGGATGGGATGGGATGGGATGGGATGGAATGGGATGGAAGGGGATGGAATGGGATGGAATGGGATGGAATGGGATGGAATGGGATGGAATGGGATGGAATGGGATGGAATGGGATGGAATGGGATGGAATGGGATGGAATGGGATGGAATGGGATGGAATGGGATGGAATGGAATGGAAATGGAATGGAATGGAATGGAATGGAATGGAATGGAATGGAATGGAATAAGGAATGGAATGGAATGGAATGGAATGGAATGGAATGGAATGGAATGGAATGGAATGGAATGGAATGGAATGGAATGGAATGGAATGGAATGGAATGGAATGGAATGGAATGGAATGGAATGGAATGGAATGGAATGGAATGGAATGGAATGGAATGGAATGGAATGGAATGGAATGGAATGGAATGGAATGGAATGGAATGGAATGGAATGGAATGGAATGGAATGGAATGGAATGGAATGGAATGGAAATGGAATGAAGAATGGAATGGAATGGAAAATGGAATGGAATGGAATGGAATGGAATGGAATGGAATGGAATGGAAGAATGGAATGGAATGGAAAATGGAATGGAATGGAATGGAATGGAATGGAATGGAATGGAATGGAATGAATGAATGGAATGGAATGGAATGGAATGGAATGGAATGGAATGGGAATGGAATGGAATGGAATGGAATGGAATGGAATGGAATGGAATGGAATGGAATGGAAATGGAATGGAATGGAATGGAAATGGAATGGAATGGAATGGAATGGAATGGAATGGAATGGAATGGAATGGGAATGGAATGGAATGGAATGGAATGGAATGGAATGGAATGGAATGGAATGGAATGGAATGGAATGGAATGGAATGAGAATGGAATGGAATGGAATGGAATGGAATGGAATGGAATGGAATGAGAATGGAATGGAATGGAATGGAATGGAATGGAATGGAATGGAATGGAATGGAATGGAATGGAATGGAATGGAATGGAATGGAATGGAAGAATGGAATGGAATGGGGAATGGAATGAGAATGGAATGGAATGGAATGGAATAAGGAAATGAATGGAATGGAATGAGAATGGAATGGAATGGAATGAATGGAATGAATGAATGGAATGGAATGGAATGGAATGGAATGAAGAATGGAATGGAATGAAATGGAATGGAATGGAATGGAATATAAATTTATTAACCATTCAGGTACATGTAGTACATATGGCACGTCATAAAGTGATTGTCATAAATAAATAGATAATATAAATATTATGGTGAAATAAATAAGTACTATACAAAAAACATATAAATAAAAAAAAATATATAGGAATAGCAATAGATGGAGATACATTTACAAACAGGAAGGCACTATTCACACCTAATATAAAGATAGTTGGTTATCATCCAAGTATTCATGTATGCTATGAAAACATTCATTCACAAGAAGTTTTTTTACCTCGGCTTTGAATTTAAGTTGACCAGGAATTTGCTTGATTTTCAGTGGGAGTTTATTATATAATTTTATTGCATTATAATGTGGTGATCTCTCATATGCTAGTGTTCGATGTGTAGGTACCATTAAAGTATTGCTGTTGCGTGTATTGTGTTCATGTGCAGTTGAGAGAGTGGGTAGGTATTTCAGATTTTTTCTTGCCTACATCAAACACTTAAAAATATATATATACAGGGAGCGCTTAGGATTTGATTCTGAATCATAATTGGTTTACATCTATCTAGATATCCACCTTTAAAAATCAATCTTACGATTTTCTTTTGAATTACAAAAATTCTTGGGAAATTTGTAGCTCTACCCCAACAGAGAATGTTTTGAGATATGTGTGAGTATGCTAAGGCATAATAAATGGTCAACAAGCCAGCTGTGTCAAGACAATACTTCATTTGTGAGACTGCAAAGTGAGAGCTATGACTAATACAATCACAGCATTACGGTATTATAGGATGGGCAGGAATTAACGAATCGCACTTGAATTGCTTGAACATTATTGTACAGAAAAAAATCTTATAAGTCATTTTAGGAAAAGGAAGGACTTACGCGAGTGAGAAACTATACGAAGAAACCGGCATATACGACATTTTGGGAACTATATTGCCAAAAACAATTATTAAAAGTATACAAAAATGAAATCAAAATAACATATAACGCTTACCCATACAATACCAGGAGACGAGGGCAAGGTGTTATGATCCCAAGATGCTTTAAACTCGTCGGTCAGAGACACTGCAGCTATCTGGGACTTATTACCAGAAAATATTAAAACCATTCCATCTCACAGAAACTTCAAAAACCAAATTGAAACTTGGATAAGAAGTTTTGACAGAAGCTTCTTTGAAAAAATCACCAATGTAATAAAAAATAAAAAATTGTTTATAGATGCCGAATAAATGTGTATTAGTAAATATGTATATGCGTATATGTGTGTTTGTGTATTAATGTATAACTGTTACCTCATTAATTATTTGTGACTTTAACCAAAAAAGTATTTGTATTCATTTCAACTCATTATTTTACCATTATGTTACTTCTAATATTTTACTCAATTTTACTTACTAACCTCAACTATTATTTATATTACATTGTTTTACTTCTAATATTTCATTAAAGTTCTCTAACTAACTTCAACTATTAGTTATGTTACATTGTTTTAATACTAAAGTGGCTAAATCATTGTTTATTCACTTGAATGACATGTAAAAACGCATTTTCCTGTTCTTGAAAAAACATGATTATTATAATTAATAGTAATTTTGACTTTGAATTTAGTTAAAAACCCTTAAGTAAAATTTGACAAATTTGAAGAGAATTTTGCATTTAGTGTTAAATTTTGACGTCTAGGATTCAAATTTGTGGTTGTATTCAGCACACCAAAATACATGGAAATTAGTTTAAAATTAACAGCTAACAATGAGGTGGCGCACAACATTCTAGATGACGCAACAGCTCACCCCTTTGTATCAGTGATATACAGTGCGAGTTTCTAATTTGGAATGAATTCAGTAACTCAAGACAGTTGTTTTGTTAGAAATATGCCCGGACAGGTCGATTTTCAATTGCACTCGTTTTTATGTAAGAAAATGTTATACAGCGTGTCTCAAATTTGAGATATGACGTCATCGACCATTTTTTTAAATGGCAATCCTAATTTTTTCATGACTATTCTTGAAGGGTATAGTAAGTTACACATGCGTACCAAATATCAAATTTTTATTCCTTATCGTTTGACAGATATGTAACAAACATCAACTAATGAAGGAATTTGACTCAATTAAATAATTCAGGCACTTTAAAAAAAATTGACAGGGGGGGCATGGGGGGGGGCGCACTAATAGTTGGTGAGTTGGGAGATCGGTCATCACAAGTTGGCAAGTTGGGAGATCGGTCATCACAAGTTGGCAAGTTGGGAGTTGACATTGGGACTCTAAGGACGAATTGAACCACATAAACAAGGTGTCGTTCACAAAAAGTGGGGTGTGACTTTTTTTTTTAAGTTGTTTAGTTATGAATTTGGGAGAAAATCCATATTTCTCCCCCAATAATTTGCCTTCGGTCCGTCCCTGATTTATGTCAAGAGGTATGTGTTTATAATTTTTTGTCAAACTCGGTTGACAATGTCAAACAAAAAAGTTAAATAAAAACAGGTATGGAGAGTAGCATCGTATCGAGGGAGGATATTTACCAAGGTTATTAGTTTGTCGTTTTGTGAGAAACGACGTTTATTGAAAAATCTAACAAAATGCCGTACTTAACTGAAACACACAAGATTGAAATTTCAATGATGATTGGCTACGGAGATAGGACAAGAACACAAAATGAAGTTATTCATTTATTCAGAGAGAAGTATGCTGATTTACCACCCATATCGGAGAGTGCCATAAGCAAGATTGAAAAACAGTTTCGGGAAAATGGGCATTTAAGAAAAACAAAGAATCATCGACAATGAAGATGTCGAAATAAACGTAAAAGAAAATCATCATGTTCCCACTAGGCAGATAGCTAGGAAACTCGAAATTAGCCAGTCTTCAGTGATGAAAATTCTGAAAACACATAAATTGCATCCTTATAAAATGACAATCCTCCAGGAACTCACTGAAGATGATCCGGATAGAAGAATCCAATTCTGCGAAGAAATTATCGATCTACTAGACAGAAATGTTGTAAACATAGAAAACGTCCTGTGTGCTAACGAATCAACGTTTACGTTAAATGGTGAGGTAAATCGTCAAAATTGTCGTTATTGGGCAGACAACAACCCACACTGGATGAGGAAGGCCACACTCAATATACAGCAAAACTTAATGTTTGGGCAGGGATTGTTGGTTATCGAGTAATAGCACCAAGTTTCTTCCAAAGGAATCTCAATGGAGATAGATATTTAGAATTCTTGCGGGAAGAACTAGTTCCGACTTTGGCTACCCTGTTTCCTGATCCGGATGAAGCCGATGTCCCGAATAGAAACATCTGGTTTCAACATTTCAAAAGACCTGTCCGTGCGTATCTGAATGATGTATTTCCAGGCAGATGGATTGGTAGAAGAGGATCTGTTGAATGGCCTCCCAGGTCTCCGGATTTAACACCTATGGACTATTTCTCATAGGGGTACTTGAAAAGCAATGTTTTTAACACCAAACCGGAAAACATTGAGCAGTTACAAGAACGAATACCACAGAAGTGTAGACTAATTTCCACCCAAGTAATTAGAAATGTTCAAAACGAGTTTAAATTCCGTTTAGGATATTGTCAGTTACTTAATGGACAACATTTTGAGCATTAGTTGATATTTGTTAAATATCTGTCAAACGACAAAGAATAAAAATTTGATATTTGGTACGCATGTGTAACTCACTATGCCCTTCAAGAATAGTCTTAAAAAAAATTAGGATTGCCATTTAAAAAAATGGTCGATGACGTCATATCTCAAATTTGAGACACGCTGTATAACATTTTCTTACATAAAAACGAGCGCAATTCAAAATAAAAACAACAACTGTCCTTGAGTTACTGAATTTATTCCAAGTTAGAAACTCGCACTGTATATGATTGATTTGATGGAGAATTAATTTTCGCCTCTGCGATTATTCCATTCTTCATGCATATTTAGTTAGCATGAATATCATTCGATATTCAATCAATTTTCGAAAATGCAATCGTAATCCAGGGGGTGACATGTACATTGAATCCCCGCGGGGGCGGCGAATGACCTGGTTTCATCGTACGAGTTCAAACACGGGCCAAGGCAATAGTAAACAGAGCGGCATGGTGTTCCCAGCCAGTCTCCAGACTAGTAAATCGATTTTCTATAGTACGTTTGGCGTGAGCCCGCCAAAGGTAGTGCGCATGCTGGCGTTTCCAGAGTTGCCTATTCTTTCGATGAAATCCGTAGAGTACATAATTTGTCCAGTGGTTATGACATGAAATTAGGGTCAAGTGAATAAAACGGAGCACATGCTTTTTCCTCAAAAAATTGAGCAGATAGATACTCCGGTTAGATGTGAATAAAGCAGGGTTGAAACGATCGATGTAAATACATGTTTTAAATCGCGATTTTTTTCAATTCAAATCATGATTATAATAAAAATTCTTATAATTAAGAGAAAATAAAAACCTTGAGTTTTAATTAATGGTTTATTATATCAAAAAAATTATTCCACTGCATCTAATTAATATACAGGGTGATTCAAAAATACTTTGACAAACTTCAGGAGGTGATTCCTCACAATATTCTAATAGTACAGGATCCGAATAGAGGTCGTCCTTCACCCATCTGTTTACCAGATGAAATATATTTTTTATCAAGTCTTATACATAGACGAATACATCCCGAATGTATTGCCTAACAAAATATGTTCATGGCTATCCTTAATTTAAAAAAAATTTGTCATGTTTCACCCACTTGTTTACCAAACAAATGTTATTCGAAACAAAAGTTTGAAACATAAGGAATATGCCTGATAGTAATAAGTATTGCCTACTTGTTTCTGTTCGTGGCTACCGGGCAAGCAGGTATAAACAGGTAAGTTGATATAGGTGATTGCGTGGATATAATAGATGAATTGATTTTTTTACTGAAAAATGTGCTAGAAGTTCGCTCAAAAAAGTTATGAATCTTCAAAAAAGAAAAAGACGTGTAGGTGGCGCCCCCTACGAGTGAGAGCAATAATAACATCGGGTTCGAATTCGACACCTCAGAAAACTTCTCAATACCAATTTTCGTTCAATTAAGGTCAGGAATTCCAAAGTTATTTGAAAAATGCGAAAATAAAAATAAAACTTCAACACTCTGTATCTTGGAAACGAAACGTTTCCGGACATATATTTATTTGGACAATTCATATTAGAATATTATGAGGAATCACCTCCTGAAGTTTGTTAAAGTACTTTTGAATCACCCTGTATGTTTTAATGAATTGTAGTGCTGGTACAAAAAACAAAATTTGTAGCTATTTCCGTTCCTAATCGATTTCTGAGTTTGGAATGGTCTAAACCAAATGTTGAGAAAATTCTCACGACTGATGCGGAAGAAGCAGCAGCACAAAATCATTGTCTAATTATGAACTCTTTTTGAATAATGGGTATATTTTGTTGTGACTTCCACCAATCTATGGGTCTTAAATTCTGAAGAATATCATCATGGAACATAATATCAATGAAAGGTTTCTGATCTGGCAAGAAACTTGATTATGAGTGGTAGTAAACCACTATTTGGATATAATTCTTTAACAGCTTTTTAAGCAACAATTTTTTTCACTCTCTGTTAGTGTTTGCTGAATTTTTGTTGGCTCAAGAAGATATGTCAACAAATGATATAGGGTTTATGCACTTAAATTTTTGCAGATGTTTTAAAGTTATGTCAGTTTTGTCAAAATGTGTTTCTAATATTTTGAATTCTTCCACAACATCTGAAAGACTGGCACTATTTATTTTTAAATAATCTTCCCATGATTTTCGTCAGTCTTAGAAGCAATTCCACGAAAAAAGGCGCCAATCTGATTTTTTCTTCGAACCACCACTTCTAAAAACCACCTCTTTGTGACAAAATTTATTAAATATTTCTCCCATGATTCTCGTCAGCCTTAAAAGCAGTTCCGCGAGAAAAGAGACTTTAATCTGTTTTTTTTTGTCCAACCACCCCTTTTAAAAACCACCCCTTTGTGAGTGTTTTTTTAAATTTTTATTATGATTCTCGTCAGCCTTCAGAGCAATTCTGCCAAAAAAAAAAACGGTTTTTTTTCAAACTACCCCTTTGTGCCATTTTTTAAAAAACATTTCATGAGTTTTGACACCCAAAGAAGCGATTGAGCAAAAAAAAAATAGTTCGGTTTTTTTCGTCATGGGAACCACTGTGCAGCGGTTTGTTCTGGGCGTTGATCGTATATCAGTCAATCAGTGAGTCAGTTAGTCAAGACATGTAATAAAAGCCGTACCCAGGGTTAGAGGGTTAACCCCCCGAAATCTGTGAAATATATCTGGAATAAGGTGAAAATCAGGTAGTTTTATGTACATCCCATACACTAATTCACATTTTTCAATTTTGTTTAAATACCCTTAGTTTTTCTAAATATAAACTATTCGTAATATTCCAACTAATGATCCTGAGAAGTATTTCCGAATAAAAGTTGCTGTTCCGCCTCAGATGACTCAATAAGTCAACTAAGAAACATATTTTGCGACCATAAAGTGGTACTTTCCACACTGTACAATCTGATTCCATCTGTCTATTCAATGATGTGTAATAAAATTTGGTAAAATGTACATTGCATTATTTACTTAGGAACCATACCCCCCAAAATTTTTCTCTGGGTACTGCCTTGTATGTAATCATATATGTAAAGTAGAACCAGAAATCTAAGAAGGTCGTAAATCACCAACCACTTGAGTTATCAGCAGGCGGTGGATTCTACGCAAAGTTGTACCTGCCCTAGCCATTAAATTTTGTTTTATAGGTTAAGATAATTATTGAGAAAAATCGCTTGAATATCATTGATAATTGTTTATTTATATATAATATATGATAATGATATATATATATATATATATATATATATATATATTATATTATATTAATAATATATGATATACCTAATTGATGTAAAATGTCAAACTTTATACTTTATAAAAAATTCAGTTTCTCGAAAAAGGTATTTTCTCACGAAGATCAGTTTCACTTTCACTGTCGTCGTCCAAATTGATAATAAACTTTTCTTTGGGAATTTTTTCTATATCCATATATGACTTTCCCACCTTTTTAATATGGGAAACACACTTGGCCCAGCTGCTATCAGAAATGTTTGCAGTTTCTGTTTGAATAAGAGGTACCACAGTTGAACTTAAGGTTGGAGAAGTATTATTTCTTCGAACTGCTGACTTAAGCTGATGCCATATATGTTCAATTGGGTTAAACATACAGTGATAAGGAGGACGTCTGAGCACAGTATGTCCCAAGCTTTCAGCCCATGAATCACAAAAATATTTCTTTTTTATCGAATAACCTCGTAAAACTTCTAGTTACTGTTTTTTTGTGTACTTTACCTCATAGTACATAGCATTATTTAACATATATTCTTGTATAGTGGCTTTGGTGTCATTTGAACATGGTGCTTTATCTAGTCTTCGACTTATCCATAATACTGTTGGGTGGAATATTTGGTATGAGTTTATTTTGAAACCAGTCTTCAAATAATTCGGCTGTAGTATCATAATGATAATCGACTAAAGAGTCCTTAATATTATTTGCCGATAAAGACAACGCATTTGGTATAAAACAATTTTCTGTTCCTGCGTGAATTATCGTAATGCGTTTTCCTTTATTAGACGGTGCATTAGTTTGGCACAAGTCAGGTGAGTCTACCCAACTTTTGTTTGGAATATCGTGTGTATCGAACCAAGTTTCATCCAAATACACTACTGTTCTACCATATTCTCTAAATTCGTGTATTGCCAATAAATATTCAAATCTCCATTTATTAAGGCGCACAGATTCCATTAAGATTTTTCTGCTACTAGCGAGTTTTTAAAATTTAAATCCGTTTTGTAAAAGAGACTTCCTTAAAGTCTCTTTGCAAAACTGGATACCGGTTTCATTCTTTTTAAGCCTTTGCATTAAAATATCTAATGTAGGCACAATTTGCTCTTTATATCTACATCACAGCCATCTAGTTTCCTTGAACCGCCAGAGTATTTTCGTTTCTTTGTTTTTAAAATAGGGTTACTAACTATTTTAAAGACTGTGGAATACGGTGTTTTTGTTAAATAAGCACTTTATTGCACAGCTTGATCCTTGGACATTCCACGTTCCAGAAGGGAAGTATAAACATTTAATATAATTTGTTTCCCATGAGGGTGTAACATTTGTCGACTAGTGGTACTACGACCACCAGTTGAAGTACTAGCTTCAGGATGAGCCCATGGACTAGCTTCAGGATGAGCCACATTTTAAAAAAAAAACGAATAGACACCTTAAAATAGACACAACTGACACAACGGAATATTATGTAGGTAATGACTAAATGTTGTTTAACTTTCCCCCTTTTATTTCTGAAATTGGAAAGCGATCTGTTTTCAAAACAGTCTTGTTTTCCAAATCTGGTAGGTAATTTATTTTGTAACCGTAAATAGACCAATATCGATATAATCTCGTTAATAGCTCATTAGTACTGAAAGTCTGGTGGCCAGGTAAGTAAATTTTATTATTTATACACATTTAAACATATCCTTACCAAGGGTTCTAAATCAACCTTACGAGATTTTTTATTATCAAATAAATTTAAATAAAAAACTGTCAACAAAAGCCAAAAATAATGGAGAGCCCACTATTATTAAAATGCCAAACTATTTCATGAGATATTTTAATCCGGACCTGGGAATCTTTTAAGGAACACACACTTTTATTGCTTATCTATATTTCGAACAATAATGAGGGTCGTCGGTTAATATTGATTTACGACCTTCTTAGATTTCTAGATCTACTATACATATTACCCCAAACACGAGGTAGCTGCTGTGAACCCCGATTAACTGCGGGGGTCCGTTATGTTGTAGTGTCATCAGAACTACATATGTGTGCCAAGTTTCAACAGAATCGGTTCACAGGTGTGAAATCAATAAATCATCCCCTATTTTTCTACTCATAGGGGTGTATTTTTTTTTATTCCAATGGGACCAACTTACAAGCATACCCTATACAATAAAAAAAGAATAATCTAAATCCGATAACACAGTACGAAGTTATGCGTGGTAGAATCGGTTAAGAAGTAAAAATTCAGTGAGTGGCTGAACCAACAATTATCCCACATTTTCCTACCTTTGGGAGTGTTTTTTTTTCGAATCCAAATGGGACCCACTTTGAGGTATACCCTAGTCATTAAAAAAATATTCATCAAAATCGGACTACTCTGTAAAAAGTAATGCGTGGTCATACATAAAAAAATATACGCGTCGACTAGAGAACCTGCTCCTTTTTTTCGTCGGTTAAAAATTGGCGTTAAAGTGACCCGTGTCTTAATAATTTCTTGCTCCTGAACTCATGTTTTGCTAGACTGGAAACTGATGTTGCCCTCAGATGGATGTTGATCACCATCAAAATATAATTCATGCCATGAGAGGTGAGCATTCGTTGAACATTAGCGAAAATCATATCATGAAGCACAAGCATGTTATGAAAAGCAAGAAAAGTTCTCAACTCTATTCTCCAATGAGAAAAGAAGATGTACTAGAAGAATTTTCAAAGTATTTAGAATAAAAGGGAAACATTCTCAATTGGATATTGATAAAAATATTTTTCTGTGAATTGAAAAATCCACGATAAAAATGAAGTTATTTTTTGTGAATGTCTAACAGAAAACAACTACTTCCCCGCCACGCTGGACATTGAACTACATCTGATAGATATTCTGAAAAAACCCTAATTCAAAAGAAAAAAATCTGAAATTGAAAATTTGCATTTTCATTCAGATAGTTATTTGATTTTCTATTCCAGTCGTAATTAGGAACTCATGAAGATGAATGATGCAAAGAAGAATGTTTTCCAAAAAAGAGTACTTACCAGAAATCATTCGTAACATTGACGCAAGAGAGACATCGCATTCACTAGGTCTTCAATACATTTTTGTCGACGAAAATCTATTTCACGCTTCCTCGATCATCAGGAAAACCGGAAGAAATGGGAAACACATTTTCAAGAAGCAATCTCACTTTGCAAAGATGGAAAAAGTTAGAATCATTTCTTTTGGAGAGAACTTTGAAATTAGTGTTTTCTGACATTAAAACCTGTCATGGGGTATGATAGATTGATTTGTTGAAAATATGAACAGGATGTTCATAAAATCAGATGTGGGATCATCTGCGACTTAAAGATAAACTTTAGTCACTATCTTTTATCGTCAAGATAACCTCTTGTGGGGTATTCATGTTGAAAAGGGAAACATTCTCAATTGGATATTGATAAAAACATTTTTCTGTGAATTGAAAAATCCACGATAAAAATGAAGTTATTTTTTGTGAATGTCTAACAGAAAACAACTACAATATCCAATTGAGAATGTTTCCATTTTCAACATGAATACCCCACAAGAGTTTATCTTGACGATGGAAGATAGTGACTAAAGTTTATTTTTGAGTCGCAGAACAAATATATTAAGAATAAGTTGAAGACATTGTCAATAAAAAAATCTGAGATATTTTATAAAATTAATAATAAAATTCATATTAACGTCAAATCATAAAATATATGTGCACATATGTACTTGCTGTCAAACAAGCGAAATTTCCACTTATATATATTTTTTTAATTTCCTGGTGATTGCTCATCGGTGATGAAAATTTCCGAAAAATGTTGATGTTGTCACAGTGATATTGTCAAATTGAAGCTCCTGATTAGTTTAACACGTGGTATACAATTTTCTGTCAAATTTACTCCAGACATAATTTTCAATTTTTTTTGTATTCTGTTTTTTGACATTGTGCAAATAAAAAGAAACAACAAATGAAAACATTATTTAATTATCAACTATAAATACGACAAAATATAAACAAAATATGTCCTAGAAAATATTAAAAAATATCACATTAATGTGTTTTTCCTAAGAGGGGAAGCAACACAGAAAAAAAGGGATTCGCGACAAGTATCTGTAGTTTTCCAGTAAACGGGTCCCATCGGATATAAGAGTAGATGAATTGAAAATATAAACCGTTTGTGTGAGAACATTTTTCACGAAAACTGGAATTGTCCCTGGATCTTTTACTGATAAACTACATATTGTGATATATGACTAATAATATAAGGGAACACCACATAATTTCCAACGCCATCAAGTAAGAAGAAAAACATCATTGGACGAGTTGGTGTAAACATAGACAAACATATTGCCAGAATTTGCGAACTGATATGTTAAGAAACTGAAGATTCACATATATCATTAATTCTCAGCTGAATGTTTCGAGTCTAATCGGGAAGTGAGTTTCCTGCGAAAAATAGTTTCCAGTCTCCAAAAAATATGGGTGTTTTTCTGCTGACAAAAATTGCAATTGTTATTAACAAAAAACAAAAAAAAGGGGTTTAGTTTTTTGGGAATATCTCAAAAACTATAAAAGATATCAAAAATCAAAAAAAAAAAAAATTTAAAGAGGACAAAATTCCAATGAAAAAGTCCCGACTACTGGAACTCTATCTCTATTATTAATAATTTTAATTTAACGCTGAAAATAGGGCTCCATAAATTATCATTTTTTTAGAATTAATTATCAATTCGGAAATTTTCATAAATTATGGTGTGTTTTTAACACTAGAAACAACAAGGTACCGTTAGAGAAAAAAAATAAGTTTATTTTTCAACAAGTTAGGCATTTGTTAATTAGTCCTATTTTTCGGATCTCAGTTTTCATGAAAAACGGCATAAATGTTCAAATAATAGCTCTAAAAATGTTTCGCCCCTCGGAGCCCTTTATATATATCTTTATTATGGGTATGCAGTCGTAGGGATGAAGTGAGTGTACTCTTTTTTCTATTCGAGCTTTCGAGACTTTATTGACTCTTCATCAGGAACTCTACAATGATGAATTGAAATGTGTGAAAATTTATACATTTTCTTAAAAAAAAATTACTTACGAAAGTGAGGTTAACTTCGAGCAAAACTTGTAAATACATGAAAAACATATTAATGATGAACATACAACTAATGTACAATGTCAGTAAAAAAGCATTAATTATTTTTATTGACAGAAATTTCACTTGATCTTGTCAACATTGTGTCAAATGAATCTCTTCCGAAATTTCTGTCTAATAAAAATAATGATTGATATTATTTTTATTCGACAGAAATTTCACTTGATCTTGTCAACATTGTGTCAAATGAATCTCTTCCCTATAATGTACAATCCATAAGTGTTTTTTACATCAATTTTTATTTACACATTGTGTCTAATTCCACTCCCAAGTCGGCGCCCATGATCGCCCTAAGCATCTGGCCTAAGGGCCAACACTAGCCGCTGGCAAGGAGAGAACGAGACCAGACACCATCGAGAGTGAACGTTCACGCGAAAGACCTTTTTTCACATTTATTGTTTTCATAGTTAGTTGTTCATGTTTATCCATTAAAGAAAATAATTGCAACCAGCGCGTTCATATTCCACTACAAAAGTCTACATGGTCCTTCGAGCCGGATATTCAAGAAAGTGAAAAAAAACTGTTAAAATTGGAATCGTCAACTTCTGTGAAAATTCTAAATCACAAGCACAAGTTCAACGGCAAGCAGTCCAAAGTCGAATTTCGTCTGCCGTTCCTGTAAGTGTTCCAGTTCCACAGTCCCGAAACTTGGGTGTCTCCGCCGTCCATATATAGCGCTTCGAAGGCTACTTCACTGGTCGACTGTACTGGCTCATGCTGTATTCCAGGTATCTTTCCCTTTTTTTCCTTTCTTGACCGCATATTTCATTTAAAATATCATTCACTTGCATCTATTATTGAATATAGGTACAACTACGGTGTTTTATATAACACTATCTCAATCAGCAATTCGCGATTACTAGATATACGCATTCAGATAAATCTATCCTCAAGCACAAAATGCCTTTAGGAAATGAAGTTGAAATTCAAATAAATCTTGACAAGTGCAAGAGGAAGCGATCATCGATTAAATCAAAATTAACTTTATTCAGAAACTTCGTGAATAACATTGAAACCAAATCGAACAATGCAGATTTCATTTTTCCTGTGGATGAATTAAAGTTACGATTATCCCGGACTGAAACCTTGTTAAATCATTTCGAAGATATTCAGACTGAAATTGAGTGTCACGTCGATGACCTTCAGGATGAAACGGCTTATAGGGAACAATTCGAAAATGAATATTTTGAGATTATTGCGAAGGCTGGAACTCTTTTACCTAAGCAGAATACCATAGGCGCCGAGTCTCGCAGCGTAAATGGGGACAATTCACGGGATTCGGATGTGAGGTCCAACCATTCCCATTCACCTGTTGTTAATCAAGCCGAAAATAATCAATTGCCTCCGGAATAAAATTGCCTACAGTTCAGTTGCCTAGATTCGCCGGCCATTATGAAAATTGGCTAGAGTTTCATGATTCGTTTCAGTCGATAATTATTCAAAATTCGAACATCAGTTCAGTTCAAAAATTCCACTATCTCAAATCGTCTGTCAGCGGTGCAGCACAGAGGGTTATTCATAGTTTACCAGTATCTTCTGAAAATTTTACAGTGGCGTGGCAAATGTTATGTGAACGGTTCGCGAATAATGAATTGTTGGTTTATAATCATACCAAATGCATCTTTAACTTGCCAAAAATCATGAAACAATCGTCTTTCAATATTCGGCAATTAGTTGACGGTTTACAAAGCAATTTGCGCTCACTTGATTCATTGAAGCAACCGGTAGACCAATGGGATACATTATTAATTTTCCTAATCGTAGAAAAACTTGACTCGGATACAGCTCGTGAATGGGAATCAAAAAAGGCACCAGAGGCGGCCTTGAAAGATCTTTTGCAGTTTCTTAAAAATAAAGCTGATATTTTAGAAAAAATTGAAGCCAATCAAAGTGTCAATGCAAATAAGGAACACAATCGTTCGAAAGAAAATCTTCCACAAGATCACTAGTTTCATCACAAGGTTCATGCCTGCTTTGTCAAATCGCTTGGTCACAAAATAAATGCTTGTCCGGATTTTCGCAATTTGAGTATTTTTGATAGAGCGAACAAGCTAAAATTTAAAGGTTTGTTTAAATTGCCTGCATCCTGGTCACGTAAATACTCATTGTAAATATGGTAAGTGTAACAAATGTGGCAAGAAGCATCATACACTCATTCATTTTGATTCCTTTGACGCTATCCAATCTGCTTCGCAAGTCCCAGTCATTCGGCTCGCATAATCAACCCAGCATGTGCTTTCAAGCAGTAACCGGCAAGACAATCTAGTGCTCTTGTCTACCGTTATAGTTCGAATCCAAGATAATTTTGGTACAGCACACGAATGTAGAGCCCTTTTGGATAGTGGTTCCCAATCTAATTTCATTGCTTACAAACTAGTTAGTAAATTAGGTCTTTCCAGGAGCGTACTCGATATTTCTGTGATCGGTATGGCTCAAACTTCTTCATTCGTGAACTATAAGTGCAACGTTTCGATTCGGTCACTTCATTCTTCATTTTCGACATCACTTATGTGTCTTGTCACTGAGACCATCTGCAGCCAGCTTCCAGGTTGTCATATTGATATATCTTCATTACATATTCCAGGAAATATTCAGTTATCTGATAAAAACTTTCATATTGCGTCTGATATAGATCTTTTGATAGGAGCAGGCCTTTTTTATGACCTTCTTTGTGTAGGTCAGATAAAACTGGGACCACAGAAACCCATTCTTCAAAAAAAAAACGAAACTGGGCTGGATTATATCAGGTCCATTGCCCCAGAATCAAACTCCTCGAAGGGTTCACTGCAACCTCCTCCTAAAAAAATGAGGGTGATGAACTTTCACGATTTTGGGAGATAGAGGAAGTTTTGGGTGCCCGTCTTTATTCCAAGGAGGAAATGAGTGTGAAGAGCACTTCAAATCCACCCACAAACGAGATCCAGAAGGTCGTTTTGTTGTTTCAATACCTCTCAAGGAGTCTGTCGAAAGGTTAGGTGAATCAAGGTCCTGTGCTGAAAGAAGATTCTTCAGTCTTGAGCGCAAGATTCAGCAAAACCCAATATTGAAGGAAAGATTTATTGAATTCATGGATGAATATGCATCAATGGGCCACATGTCTCAGGTCAATGATCACCATTCAACCAACTACTACCTCCCTCATCACGGAGTCTTCAGGAAGATAGTCTCACTACTAAACTTCGTGTAGTGTTCGACGCCTCCAGTCCCACCACTTCAGGTATATCATTCAACGATATCCAAATGGTCGGACCAGTTGTTCAGAATGATCTTCTATCTATCATTCTAAGGTTTAGACAACACTCGTTCGTTGTGTCGGCGGATATCGCAAAGATGTATCGACAGGTCTTGGTTTCTCCTTCTCAAAGGCATCTCCAACAGATCCTATGGAGATCCGACCAGTCTAAGCCCTTCGAACATATTCTCTGAAAACTGTGACATATGGTACTGCTGCAGCTAGTTTCCTTGCTACCAGATGCCTGATTCAGTTGTCGAAGATTTTTCTGAAACTTTTCCCAAAGCTTCTAAACTATTGCAAATGATTTCTATGTCGATGACCCATTAACTGGTTCTGATTCTATCTCTGAACTCACTCTTCGTTGTCAACAAATTATTCACATTTTATCAAAGGGCTGCTTTCCTATTCGCAAATGGGTATCTAACGATTCTTCTATATTATGTGGCATTCAGCAGTCAATTTCTTCTTTGGATGTTGCTCACTCATTTGCGCCCGATGATAAAACCAAGACACTGGGCCTTCATTGGCACCCAAAGTCCGATTCACTCATGTACTCTATTCATCCGGGTACTCTTCCAAAAACAATCTCTAAAAGGTCCATCCTTTCGGGTATTGCTCGAATTTTCGATCCACTCGGCCTTCTTAGTCCTGCAACCATCAAGGTTAAGGTATTACTCCAGCAACTTTGGCTAGAGAAGTTAGGTTGGGATCAGTCAGTTCCCCTCCATATTCATACAGATTGGCTCACCTTCAGGGATCAAATTTCAGAGCTAAACTTCAGATAAATCGCAAGGTCAAGTTAGACAATACCATTTCCATTGAAATGCATGGCTTCTGCGACGCCTCTGAACTGGCTTATGGTTCCTGTATTTATATCCGCAGCAGTGATCAACTCGGCAACATTCATACTCAGCTGTTGTGTGCCAAGTCCAAAGTTGCCCCGCTTAAGAAAATCACTATGCCACGGCTTGAGCTCTGTGCTGCTTTGATACTTAGCAGTTCGTGAATCTCTTTCTCTAAGATTTGATAAAATCTTCTATTGGTCAGATTCCACGGTAGTTCTTGGATGGCTTAAAATTTCTCCTCATCTTCTAAATACGTTCGTGGCAAACAGAGTCTCAGAGATTCAATCATCTACCGAAATCTCATGCTGGAATCATGTAAGGACAAACGAAAATCCTGCCGATCTCATTTCTAGAGGAATCAACCCACTAAAATTGAAATTGTCCAACTTTTGGTGGCACGGCCCTGAATTTTTGTCTGCCTCTATGGACATTCATCCCTCTCAAGCGTCAGATGTCAACATCGAACTTCCGGAGCTAAAGAAGCCCAAGGTGATATCTCTAACCTCTACAGCAGTCTTCAAATTCCCCTTTGAAAAATTCTCAAACTTTACTCGTCTAAAACGTTCTTGTGGGTATTGTCTCAGGTTCATTCACAATTCGTTAGCTCGCACAAAAGGCTTGGAAAGGAAGTTCGGTCCGCTTTCTATGGAAGAATTAGAGTCTGCACTGATTTGTCTACTAAAATTCTCTCAATCTGAATCCTTTCCATTGGAGATCGAGAACTTATCAAGGGGTATTCCCTTCCCCGCAAGAGTAGACTTTTATCTCTTCATCCATTCATTGACGAACATGGTATCCTCAGGGTGGGGGGCAGGCTTAGACACTTCCCTATGAGTATTCAAAGAAACACCCTATAATAATTTTGGCATCATCAGTTTGCAAAATTGCTGTTCAGCTATGAACACACAAGACTTCTTCATGCTGGGCCCCAGCAGTTGCTCTACTCAATACGTGAGTCGTACTGGCCCATTCTAGGGAAAAAATCTTGCAAGGCAGACGGTTCATAAGTGTAGTCAATTGTTTTAGAGCTCAGCCAATCTCTAAAAACCCTCTGATGGGGGATCTTCCTGAGTCACGAGTCACGCCCTCTTCCTTTCATGAATACAGGGTAGACTATGCCGGCCCTTTCACGTTGCGAGACAGACGCGGACGGGTTTCAAAACTTATAAGGCTTATGTAAGCCTCTTCATAGTTTATGTACGAAAGCCATTCATCTTGAGCTGGTCACCGACCTGAGTAGTGACGGTTCATTGCTGCACTCAGCGATTCGCGTCGAGGAGAGGTAAACCTCAAAAAATATTCTCCGATAACGGAACAAATTTTATAGGTTCTAATAATCAATTATTAGAACTTGGTGCATTTCTTAGTGACCATAGTAACGAGATCGCTACTTCTAGTCTTTGTCAAGAAATTTCGTGGCATTTCATTCCCGCTTACTCTCCGCATTTCGGTGGCATATGGGAGGCCGGGGTGAAGTCAATGAAAAGACATTTAAAGCGAGTGCTAACGGAGGCGCTTCTTACTTTCGAGGATTTTCAAACCATTTTAGTGCAAGTGGAGGGTATCTTGAATTCCCGTCCTTTGACTCCGCACCTCTGATCCTTCAGACCTTGAACCCTGACACCTGGACATTTCCTAATCGGCCGCTCTCTGACGTCGATCCCAGAGCAAAACTTCATGGACGTCCCAATGAATCGTCTCAGTCACTTCGAGAGGCTTCAACAACTGCGACAACATCTCTGGGGAAGATGGTCAGTTGAGTATGTCTCGGAACTCCAAGGCCGACAAAAATGGAGAGATAACAAGTTCCAGCTGAAAGTGGATGACTTGGTTTTGATCAAAGAGTCCAACCTGAGCCCTTTGCAATGGAAGCTTGGTAGGGTTACTCAATTGTATCCTGGTTCCGATGGTATCCCACGTGTTGCCACTCTTCGTACTGGTAAAGGTGATATCCGGAGAGCCATCGCCAACCTGTGTCCTCTGCCTCCGCTCCACGAAGCTGTTCCCGCTGAAGCTGTGTTGAAAGACCACTCTTTCAAGGTGGGGGGCATGTCTAATTCCACTCCCAAGTCGGCGCCCATGATCGCCCTAAGCATCTGGCCTAAGGGCCAACACTAGCCGCTGGCAAGGAGAGAACGAGACCAGACACCATCGAGAGTGAACGTTCACGCGAAAGACCTTTTTTCACATTTATTGTTTTCATAGTTAGTTGTTCATGTTTATCCATTAAAGAAAATAATTGCAACCAGCGCGTTCATATTCCACTACAAAAGTCTACACATTGTACATTAGTTGTATGTTCATCATTGATATGTTTTCCATGTATTTACAAGTTTTGCTCGAAGTTAACCTCACTTTCGTAAGTAATTTTTTTTAAATGTATAAATTTTCACACATTTTAATTTATCATTGTAGAGTTCCTGATGAAGAGTCAATAAATCCTCGAAAGCTCGAATAGAAAAAAAGAGTACACTCACTTCATCCCTACGACTGCTTACCCAAAATAAAGATCCCTTTTTCATCAATATAGACAGTCGTCCAACCTCAACTTCTGTCTATATATATATATATATATATATATATATATATATATATATATATATAATTTATATATATCAACAAATCACTTATTTTTTTTTTTAATTGTTTATTTTGTTTATCATAATTTAAGTTGAAAAAAAAAATTGTATTTTTTTTTTATTCGTATATTTTGTTATTGATGTTTTTGCATCAAACGAAGGCATTGAATAACATTCGAAAAAACATTTTTAGGACATTTGTTTATACATTGTTTATGAACAAATTGATTAGTTGAATATTTTGGATTTTTTTGCAATTTAATTATTTTACAAAAAAAAAATCCTAATATTTTTTGATTGTTTATAATAATTTTTTCATAGTACCATCATTTAAATAATTAGTTAAAACATTATTTTTCCTCTGTAAATAATAATTGGCATTTCTCAATAGAATAACGAAAAATAAAAAATAAAATATTAAAAATGTAATTTTTATTAAGTTAACAATTTGTTATAGACAAATTTAAATCTCATTATATTTGAAAACTGAAACTACTAAATATTACAAAAACAACCATATGCAACAGAAAGTCATTTTTTTAAAAATATTTTTGATAGATTTAAACAACAAAAAAAAGTTGTATATGGTTGTTTTTGTAATTTGTAGTAGTTTCAGAAAAAAATTACTTGAGATTTGAAATTTGTTTAAAACAAATTGTTAACTCAATAAAGACTTACATTTTTTATTTTTTTTTAACTTTTTTCATTCTATTAAATTAATTTTTTTTAAATAATGAAACTATGAAAAAATGATTATAAACAATAAAAAAATTGAAGATTTCTTTGTAAAATAATTATATTCTCAAAAAAAAATTTTTTCTAATTATTTAACTAATCAATTTGTTTATTAACAATTTATAAACTTTTTTTTTTCGAACGTAATTAAATGCCTTCGTTTGATGCAAAAAAGCAATAAAAAATATATGGATTTTTTTAACTTTTTAAAATTATAATAAACAAAATTAAAAATTTTAAAATTATAACGTGATCTTGTTGAGTATATTAAGAAGAGCTCCAAGGAGCGAAATATTTTTAGAGCTATTATTTAAACATTTATGCCGTTTTTCATGAAAACCGAGGTTTGAAAAATAAGGAATAATTAACAAATGCCTAACATGTTGAAAAATTTACTTAATTTTTTTTTTCTAAAGGGACCTTGTTCTTTCAAGGGTTAAAAACACACCATAATTTATTGAAATTTCGAAATTGATCTTTAACACTTTAAAAAAAATATTTTATGTGGTATACTCCGCGTCAAATTAAAATTATAAATTATGCAGATAGAGTTCCAGTAGTCGGAGCTTTTTCATTGGAAATTTTGCCTCTGTAAAAATATTTTTTCCGATTTTCGCTATCTCTTATAGTTTTTGAGTTATTCCCAAAAAACTGAACCCCTTTTTTGTTTTTGTTTTTTTTAATAACAATTCAATTTTGTCAGCAGAAAAAACAAAAAATCTTTCTCAGAATTGCACCCAATCGAATGAGCTATTATTAATATTTTTTGGAGACTTGGAACTATTTTTCGCAGGAAACTCACTTCTCGATTAGATTATTTTAGGGAATGTCAGAAATATATAAATTGGGTAGCTTTCTTCTACTCGCTGACGTAAAAAATCTATGAGTCGTCGCTTTACTTGAAAGCGGGGTTTGTCGCAAATGACCATGAATATAAATAAAATATTAAAAAAGACTCATCGGTGAATTGTAAATCAGAATATTTCCAAGTAAAATGTTCAGACTCAATCACTTTTTTGGCTTGACGCATCTGCATCGGTCTGGTAAGTTTTGTGGAACATCTTTTTTTTGTAATCCTCTTCTATCCTCACCAAGTTTTTGAGTTTATATTCGGCTTCGGAGAGGACTCTCTTGAGAACATCCTTGTTTTGCTTGAGACAATGCTCGAAATCTTTTTTCTTCAGTCTGTAAAGATGCGATGTTTCTATGGCAATAACCGTAGTTAAAACCAAGTGATTTTTCGTCACCAATGATATTTCTCCGAAATATGCTCCATCTTGTAAATGACAAACCTTCAAAATATCAAATCATGATTGACTACTTTCTTTTCATAAGTGTAAACGGACTTTGTAAGGATGTTATTATAATAATAATAATAATATCATCTCTATTTCGAAAACAGGTAAGTACAGCAATAGATCACAGTATCAGTACCCAGAACGAAGTAGGCGTCCGTGCATATATATATATATATATATATATATATATATATATATATATATATATATATATATATATATATATATATATATATATATATATACAAATCTAAAAAATCTACAAACATTGGACATAAATTCTTACTTTACCAGGTGGCATTCATAAATTCCTTCACATCATAGGGTTCTAGTTGTACTAACAGTTTGTGAATGCATTTTTTCAAAACATTCAAACTCGTGATAGATTTCATGCTGTTTGGAAGCTTATTGAAAAATTTGATGCAACTATAGTGAGCTCCTTTTTCTGACATTGAAAGTCTGTGTATGGGATAAGTATAATTTAACGATCTCGTACTATATGTGTGTAGTGTCTGATTTGTGTTGAAATATGCCGTGTTTTTGAATAGAAATAATAAGCATTCTTGGATATATACTGCTGTTACTGTTAATATTTGTTTTTCTTTGAATTTACCTCTACATGTCTCCCTGAAACCTAGGTTGAAAATTGTTCTAATTGCTCTTTTTTGTGCAGCAAAGACCTTTTCTTTATATAACCTGTGTCTAAATTTGAGAAATATATTATTTTCATTACTTTTTGATCTACATATTGTTTCATAACTTTCATAGTTAACACACCGAATTCAGCTTTTTACTTAATATACTATGTGTTCTTTCCATGACAAACACTCATCTAAGGTGATACCCAAAAACCTGGTGCTCTAGTCAATGTGATTTCTTGATTATTTAAGTGTACATTATCTGGCACATGCATGTTGGAACGATTTGTTTTGAATAGTATACAGCTTGTTTTCTCGGTATTTAAAATCAATCTTTCGTTCTTGAACCAGTCACACAGTGAAAGAAAAACTTCAGATGCACCATTGACCAACCTTTCCAAGCCTTCAGCCATCACCAGTAAGTTTGTGTCATCAGCATAGTTTGTAAGTGAGCAATTCTCTATATTCACGCACTTTGACATATCATTAATATATAATATGAATATCACCGGACCAATTATACTGCCCTGGGGAATGCCCAAGTTTATTTGATTTGAATTTGATATGTAACCTGTATCATTCTTTGTGACCATAACCTTTTGACTTCTTCCAGAGAGATAAGACTTAAACCCTGAAAGTGCCTTCCCCTGAATCCCATATTGTTCTAGTTTTTTTAACACCAGTTTATGGCTTATCCAATCATATGCTTTGGTTAAATCTAGGAATAATCCCAAGGCTACTTCATTCTTTTCCAGTGTTTCATAAATGACCTGAGTGAACCTATATATTGCAGTTTGGGTTCCCTCTCCCTTCAGGTAGGCATGCTGGCCTTTCATAGAAAAAGTTGTTGAGTGTCATAAATTCCATAACCCGGTTACACATTACTAGTGCCTAACGATAAATTGGGAAGGTATTATGGCCAGCACTAGCATATATACGGGGGGATTTCCGAAAAATAATGCGCTCAGTTTTTTAATGATGGTACCTCAAAATGTATAACTCGCACTCAATGATACATTCATCGCTTTATTATTTAAATAATAACTTGAGCCAGTAAGTTTAAAGTATTATTTAAGTGAAAGGTATGTGCACGTATCGATATAATAGAAAGAAATTTGTATTTCATCATCGGTGCTTGTCTGTAAGTAGGTAATATTTGAAAAAAGAATCAATTAGTAATATAAATTTTAAATGGAGATTTTTAAACTTTAAAATGGTTCTTTATTAGTTATTTTTTTTAAGTAATGAATAGTCTGAAATGAGGCCAGGAGAACTCGGTATATTGAAAAAAAAAAACGATTACTTCGAGAACATTATGAGAAAATCGAAAAGGGAAAGGAGGATGATCTGAATTCATGACAAGGTATCATTGGATTCCAGTGGTAGTAATGTGTAATCCGACAGAATGCAAATAGTATCCATATTTTCCCTGAGTGCTGAGCAAAAAATTTTCAAATAGGGTAATAGATTCTCATGAATAGAGCCTTTGTTCGGAGGTGTTTTTTTTAAATTGGGTTCTGCTAGCTTTACGGTAAAGCTAGCAGAACCCATGATTCAAAAAAAAATCTATATAAGGAAAATCGGCAGTGAGTTCAAACGTGAGCCTAAAATTATGGTGTGATCAGATTTTTGATAAACATTCGATTAGCTCTTTGGTTCTGCTAGCTCAACGTTAAGCGAGTAGAACCCACGATATCTTCCACAATTGAAGAGCAAAATAATTATGGCCAGAAAAAATCGAAAATCCCAAGGTGGTGGTTCTGCTAGCTTTACGAGGGTCCATATCCTTGTTTTACAATTTGTTTTATTAAAATTGAAAGTTACCCTGGTTATATATTTAATGATTTCTTATGATAAACAAATTCTAAACATTTTTAGTTAATTTGGAAATTATTTCAGGCATATTTACATTAAAAATAACGAATATGCTATTGCAATAAGTAAAAAAGAGTGGCATTTGATAATTTGATAAAAATAATTGTTGCACTAGATCATTGAAACCATATATGTTCAAATACCAAGGAGGCAACATGATATCATAGCCTCCTGCGATATGATATTAGTTTAAATACTTGTATTCTACAGTATGTGAAGATCGTCATAAATAAAAGAAAACACACCTCTTTTCCAGAATGCGAATACACTGCAACAGTGCCAGTGGATATAAAGTACATCGATTCAGTATACATTCCGGATCGAGTGATGATGTCTTTCGGTAAAAAAGTTTCCGGGGTCAATTTAGATACTAGCCCGCTTATTTGATCTGGTGGCAGACTGTTGAATATTTTTACTTTGTTTATCAGTGATTTGCACATGTTGAAGTGTACTTCCCTCTTCAAGTTCGCTGAAAATTATAAAAATGTTACCATTGAAATCCATTTCGTTTTTTACACGCTTTATATTAGCTTCACTTGTATGTTGTAAGTTTGTTTGTAACCGACTCCTTTGGGCACGATTTTGATCCACTTCCAGACGTCCGAATGATGTGAAATTTGGCAGGTGTACATAATTCCGGTGACAATGCTTCAAGAAATTTTTGTGTGAAAAAAAAAAAAACAAAGTGGCGGCTCCAATATGGCGTACGAATTTTGTTATTATGGTCCGATTCGCTTCAAAATTGATATCTGAGGGTTTTCATGGTCGGAGATCATGATTCTTTTGTCAAAATTGAAAAATTCAAAATGGCGGCTCCAAAATGGTGGACGAGTTTTGTGATTATGGTCTGATTCTATTGAAAATTCGTATGTGAGGGTTTTTGGGGTCGAATATCACGATTCTTTCGTGAAAATTGAAAAATTCAAGATGGCGGCTTCAAAATGGCGTACGTGTTTTGTGATTATGGTTCGATTCGCTTCAAAATTGGTATCTGAGGGTTTTCATGGTCGGAGATTATGATTCTTCTTCTGCAGGTGCCATCTCCATTTAATGAAGGTTGGCGACAATTTCGGCATACTTATTGCGGTCCTGAGTGGTACGAATTAAAGTTGATGTGTTCATACCGGTCCAGTCGCGTATGTTTCTTAACCATGAATGTTGTCTGCGTCCAGGACCACGTTTTCCTTCGATTTTTCCTTCTATTATTAATTTAAGTATATTATACTTGTTATTACGGTATATGTGGCCCAGATAAGCGGTCTTTCTTCGCTTTATTGTTGTAATTAACTCTCTCTTCCTTCCCATACGTCTAAGCACTTCATCGTTAGGTATATGTTGAGTCCATGATATTTTTAGTATTCTGCGGAAGATCCACATTTCGAACGCCTCTATTCTGTTCATGGAGTCCACTTTTAATGTCCATGCTTCTGCTCCATACAAGAGAACTGAGTGCACGTATGCCTTTACAAAACGGTATCTTAAGTTTAAGTTCAGGGTTGCGTTACATAATAGGCTTTTCATCTTTAGGAATATGGCTCTAGCTTGTTCTATACGTGATCTTACTTCGACGTCAGGGTCTACATTTGTCGTTATATTGCTGCCAAGATATTTGAATTTCTCTACTTTCTCTAATGCGGTATCGTAGATGTTTATGTTCAGTTGTGGGTTTGGAAATCTTGTTATGGCCATTACTTTTGTTTTTGTTACATTAATTTTCATGCCTAATTGATCTCCCACTTCTACAACTTTGTTGATTAGGCGTTGAAGGGCTTCTGGATTGTCTGCAATGATAACCGTGTCGTCTGCATAACGTATGTTGTTTAATGTCCTGCCGTTAATTTTTATTCCATCCTCGTCATCGCCTATTGCTTGGTTAAATATGTGCTCAGAGTATATATTAAACAGTATTGGTGACAGAACACAACCTTGTCGTACTCCCTTTTCTATACACACCGGTTCCGATGTCGTTTGTCCACATCTAACCGTTGCTTCTTGGTTCCAATAAAGATTTTTAATAAACTCGATGTCTTGTTTGTCTAACCCTTTTTCCTGTAGTAATGTCAGAAGGACGGTGTGATTAACTCGGTCGAAGGCTTTCTCGTAGTCCATGAAACAGACATAACCTCTTTCCTCATGTCTCGGCATTTCTGGAAGAGTATTAATAAGCTGGCTAGTGCTTCCCTTGTTCCTAGACCTTCACGAAATCCAAATTGGGTATCGCCTTGATCGGCGTCACATTTGTGGTAGATTCTAGCTTGTATAATTTTAAGCAGGATCTTAAGTACTTGGCTCATCAAGCTTATCAGTCTGAACTCATCACATTTCTTGGCTTTTGATTTTTTTAGGGAGGGGAATAAATACGGAGGTAAGCCAGTCTCTTGGGATATTACCTGTTGCATGAACTTTCTGTAGTAGCTGAAACAATGGTAGCAAATTCTCTTCTTCTAACAATTTTATCATTTCAATGTGGATTTCTTCCGGGCCCGTTGCTTTTCCGTTTTTACTCAATTTAAGTGCTTTTATTATCTCTGATTTTAGAATTTTTGGAGCCTGTTCACATTCCTTATTCCTGTCGAATATTCGTGGCGTATCGCTAGCGAATGTTTGCCGTATATATGTTTGCCATACTTTTAATAATTCTTGCTCTTCTGTTACCATTTCATTGTTTTCATTAAGTATGCCTAATACGGGTTGGTTTTTGTTGGAATGCGTTACCTCTTTTATTTTCTTATGAACTCCGTGGCCATCCTGTTTATTCTGAAGTAATTCAATCTCTACGCATCTTTCTTTCATCCACTCTTCTTTTGCTATTCGGATTTTCTTTCTTATTTCTCCATTTATTTGTTTGTATTTTTCGATGTTTTTATGTTTGTGTACTCTCCGGTTGTCCATCATCAGTAGAATTTCTTCTGTCATCCATTCTTTCTTGGTCTTTGGGCTGGCATATCCTATTTCTTCTTGTTCTACTTTTATATTATGTTTAATTTCCCAGACATTTTCTGTGTTCGTATCTGGTGTTGTAGTTGACCTTATTGTTGCAAATTCTTCATTTATTCGTTCTTTTGCCTTTGTCTGTGTATCTTTGTCTTTAAGTTTGTTCATGTCAATACTTTTTTTTTTTGTTATTATTTCTTAGCTCTTTTGATTTCACATCTAGGTTACCTACCACAGATTATGATTATTTTGTCAAAATTGTAAAATTCAAAATGGCGGCTCCAAAATGGTGGACGAGTTTTGTGATTATGGTCTGATTCTATTAAAAATTGGTATGTGGAGGGGTTTTTGTGGTCGAATATTATGATTCTTTTGTAAAAATTGAAAAATCGTGGAAAATGGCGGCCGAGTTTTGTGATTATGGTCTGATTCGATTCAAAATGGGTATGTGGGGGGTTTTTGGGGTCGGAGATTATGATTACCTTATTTTTTTTTTATTTGCAAAACAATAATTAAAATAATAGTTTTAAAAAAAAACTAAAAAACACGCTTTTATAAATAAACCACACTAAAAAGTAGGAAATAAATAATAGTTTAAAAAAACTAAAAAACACGCTTTTATAGAAAACCAGAAAATAAGAAAAAATAAATTTTATTTAAAAAAAAGCGTGGGGTGCATGGTATCAATAATTATATAGTACATTACATACCTAGGACAGTAAACTAAGAAATGTCTCAAATCACAGGTAATTGTTGGTCGAGGCGATACCATGCACCCCACCCTTTTTTTGAAATAAAATATTTTTTTTCTTATTTTCTATTTTTTTAGTCTGGTTTTCTATAAAAGCGTGTTTTTTAGTTTTTTTAAACTATTATTCATTCACCCTTATAAAGTTAGCAAAGCCACTTGCAACCTAGCCCAATATTTGTCGTGAATACAAAAAATTTGTCGCGCTTTTAGTTTTTTTATAGGGGGTGGCTGTGCTAACTTGATATACTGCGGCAAATTTAGGAGTGATAGTCGAATTTCAGAAATATTGTTATTGATATTTGTCGTTTAATTGTCGAAATCCATTGATAAAACAAAAATCACTAAAATATATTTTAAAGAAAATAAACTCCTTTTTATGGATATCTTTGGTAACCGTGAAAATTTCGAGTAATGACAACATTGCATTCATATAATTCATCTGATTTGTGAATTTTACATGGAAAGGCAAAATATAAGTGTATTACCATTTTGAATTCGAATTATCAAAAGTTTTTTTGTAAATGATGATTAATTATAAAATTCCAATTTTTTTAACAATGCTTGTATATCACTTGAACAATTTTTCTTGCAACTGAAAATCATATAACAATTGTCGCTGACCAAAACACAATTGTAGTGCAAATTTTAAATTTCCCGAAGCAAAAAAAACGATTTATTAATTGGAAATTCCCTTTTTCTTAAATACACCTATATCTCGGTTGAATATTGTTTTTTCCAGAACAAAATTCCCCTAACAATTGTCAAATGACCAAAACATAATTGTCTTGTAGTTTTTGAATTTGCGGACGCAGGAGAACGGCGTACTTTTTTTTTCTAAGAGATGGCTGTCCTAACTTGATATCAAGTTGTAAAGGGGTTTCTTCCCCTATTATCAAACTTTGGCGCTTTTCACTATTCTCGGTTTTTCTCGGGCGCCACCTTTAGCTTTATAGTGGAAAAGGCCACTTTTGCTCCGGGCAGTCTCAGTGAAGAAATACACTCCAGGGGTCAATATAGTCGTGACACTGTAACAGGGCCAGCAAGGCAGGCTTTAATTGCCTTCAACTGGGTTTCGAACCTGGGTGGCTACTGCGCACTAGATGTTAAAATTCTACTCAAAATAGTCAATGAAAGAATACTAAGAACAGGATAAACAGGTATATTAAAAATAATGAAATACAGTAAGGGCGGCTGACGGCGGCCTCAAGTTATCACAACAAATAAACACATGGCAAGCACTATATACAGAGGAAGCGGGGAGGGTGTTTTCAAGCAAGCGGGGTAATTTTAGCAACCAAAAGCTCTTGGGGGGGTGTCGTACGGACTCGTATGCAGAAATTACCAGCACAGCTTTGAAATATATATGTGCCTCTTACGATCATGCGCACATCGCATCTGCGGTACTTACAAACATTTCCTGATGTCTTTTACCTGATACAACATATTTACCAAACTCCGATCTCACTGCTTCGGCAAGGCCCGGGACGTTCGTGGACTGCTTCGGTCTTTGGCTCACACTCTGGATACTAGTCGGCCGCGTGACTGCTTCTGCTGGGCTGGGCAAGCTACTTATTCTTTGAAATATGTCGAAACGGAACTACGGCCGGCTTCTCTCTCTTTTCCGAATCCCTCTCGAACGACTTATATGCGCGCGCCGTTTTGTGAACTCTGTCGATTTCGATACAAAGTATACTTCCACAGAATAATTACCCAGCTCGTAAAATCCTTCGTGCTGTGACGTCAGCTCGGTGCGTGCGTCTCTGTCTCGACTCAACTGTACTGGGTGGCTTCTATCGTGACGTCAGCTCGGTATCGTATGCCCTTGGCTCGACTGGACTGCTGGCTCGGGCTGCTCTCGGAGGACTGCCAGCGAACTCAATATGCTCCGCGACGTTTATTTCCAATACCTATCGCTGTTGTTTCAATCATTCGTTCTCGATTCGCTGGCGCGCGCAATTACCAATCGTTCGTTCTTCACAACCACGCTCGCGGTATTGGCGTGAGCTACGGAGGGTGTTTAGCCTATTTATCGGGTTAGGGGTGATTCACGGATTTATCACGAACCTGAATGGTATTTCTAGACCTATTATTACTTTCAAGCGGGGTTTAATTCCTTACAGGGAGCTTTTGGCTGATAAATATAGCGGGAAAATAGTAACTTCGTTACAAAGTCTTCTATAAAATATATTTTAGTGTTTTTTTATCATGTTGAATGTATTTTGACAATTATTCAACAATTTTCATCTGAATATATGTGATATTCGACTCACGTTTATCAATTTATTGTAGTGGCAATGCTAACTTGATATCAAGTTAGCACAGCCACCACTTAGAAAAGAATGTGCGCCGTTCTACTACTTCAGGAAATTCAAAATTTGCCGGACAATTATGTTTTGGTCATACCACAATTGTTAAGTGGAAAAAACAATGCCCAACCAATCAATCAATCAATCTTTATTTCCTTTTTTTGACATGGTTTACATGTTTTGGAATTGTTAGTATGTAGATAAGATACAGAGAATACAATAATATAATGAATAATGAAGTAAATAAATGTGCAAATGAATTAAAATAAAATGAAACAGAGGGATTACATTACACAGAATTCGTCACATATGCGCTACATTTCTATAAAGTCGTTAACACTGTAATAACACTTATCAAGTAAAAACTGTTTCAATTCATATTTAAAAGAAGACATTGCAGTTATATTCTTCAGATTTTGTGGGAGGTTATTGAAACATTTAAGACCAACATGATCAGGAGCACTGGACTTTATTTTTCTTTTAGCAAAATGAACATGAAAATGGTGCATAGTTCGTGTTTGATATCCGTGAATATCAGAATTTCTTATGAAATTTTCTTTATTTTTGAAAACATAAACACACATTTCGAAAATGAAGAGACTGGGAAGTGTCATGACATTGTAACATTTACAAATTGTTTTACAAGTTTCCCTATTAGATATCCCGAATATACATCGTGAGATACAGCGTGTATTTCAAAAGAGGGAATTTCCAATTAATTCATCGTTGTCAACCTTTTTCTTTGCTTCAGGACATTCAAAATTTGCACGACAATTATGTTTTAATCGATAATTGTTAGGTGAGTTTTTGGCTGTGAGAAAAAATGTTCAACTGATACACAGTGAGCGTTGCTGAATATCATAAAAATGCTTATATGTTCTATAAAATATATTTTAGTGTATTTTTCTCATGTTGAATTTATTTTGACAATTATTCGACAAATTTTCATAAAAATAAATTCGTTCATCAATTTATATAGTGGCAGTGCTAACTTGGTATCAAGTTAGCACAGCCACCACTTAGAAAAAAATGTGCACCGTTCTTCTGCATCAGGAAATTAAAAAACCAGGATAATTATGTTTTGGTCATTCAACAATTGTTAGGTGAATTTTAGGCTGGAAAAAACCATATTCAACCGTGATAGGGTGTATTTAAAAAAAGGGAATTTCCAATTGATTAATCGTTCTCTCCGTTTTTTTGCTTCAAGAAATTTGAAATTAATTTTTTGGTCGACAATTGTTCATGCGAAAATTCGAATTCAAAATTGTAATAAACTTAATTTACGACAATTATTCGACAAATATTGGGCTAGTTTTTTTTAGATTGTCGAGCAAGTGGCTTTGCTAACTTTATAGTGGTTTATTTCTTTGTGTTTCAAGTAATTTTCAAAAATAAAATCTTTTGGTTAAGGTTCGGAAGTGGTCTCATACTGAGATGTGGTCACTTAGCCAAGGTTTTGTGACTTTAAGCAAGGGTTTCAATCTGTCTGCTCCTCTAGTTCTCTTTACCAGTGTGAAGTTAGCAGCCACTTTTCAGCAGCCATTTTCTCCCCAGCAGCAAAATGACCAGTGGCGGCGGTTATAAATAAAAACATTGAATATAGTATTGAACCATTGGGAATGAGTTTCCCATCGCTACCGCATGTCGTCTCATATGTGATGTTCATATACATTGCCTTAAAAGATATTTGAACCATTAATGAGCTTCCAGTTATATTCAATATTAAAAGTTAAAAAAAGTGTTTTTTTCTATGAAGGAAAAAATAGCCACGTTCATAATTGAGTGTTTTATCTACCAGAAGAGTACACTGTATGCACGTCTTCGATTTGGGAGGCGTCCAAGGGGTGGTTCCACCCTCATGAAAACTTAAAAAATCGATTTTTCTGTAACGGAAAAAAATGCCTCATGAAAACTTATAAAAATAGATTTTTCTATGGAGGAAAAAAATAGCCGTGTTTATATTTCTTAGAGATGTTTAAATCGATTTTTCTGAGAAGGAAAAAAATATCAGCGTTTATATTTCTCAGAGAGTGTTTTATATATCAGAAGAGTATACTAAACGAACAACTTCGATTTGGGTGGCGTCATGAAAACTTAACAAAAATCTGTTTTTCTCTGGAGGAAAAAAATAGCCGCGTTAATATTTCTTAGAGTGTTTTATATATGTATGAACCACTTCGATTTGGGAAGCGTCCAAGGGGTAGTTCCATTCTCTTGAAAAAAACTTTTCTGTGAAGGAAGAAAAATAGCTGCGTTCATAATTGGCAGAGAGTGTTTCATATATAAGAAAAGTACACTGTATGAATGACTTCAATTTGGGAGGCGTCCAAGGAATATAAACGCGGCAATTTTTTTAACCACCCCTTGGACGCCTCCCAAATCGAAGTCGTTTATACAGTGTACTCTCTGCCAAATTGAAGAGATAAACATTCTAAATTTGGAATAGAAAATCAAATAACTATCTGAATGAAAATGCAAATTTTCAATTTCAGATTTTTTCTTTTGAGTTTGGGTCTTTTCAGAATATCTATCAGATGTAGTTCAATGTCCAGCGTGGCTTTAGCCGGGGAAGTAGTTGTTTTCTGTTAGACATTCACAAAAAATAACTTCATTTTTATCGTGGATTTTTCAATTCACAGAAAAATATTTCTATCAATATTCAATTGAGAATGTTACCCTTTTCAACATGATGAACAAGATGAACAAGAGGTTATCTTGACGATGGAAGATAGTGACTAAAGTTTATCTTTAAGTTGCAGATGATTCCACATCTGATTTTATGAAAATCCTGTGCATATTTTCAACAAATCACTCTCTGTCAATTATGAACGCGGCAATTTTTTTCCTTCACAGAAAAATTGATTTTTAAGATTTTATGAGGGTGTATATATAAAACACCTTCTAAGAAATATAAACGAGACTATTTTTTTCCTTCATAGAAAAATCGAATTTTTCAAGTTTTCATGTAGGTGGAACCACCCCTTTGACGCCTCCCAAGTCGAAGTCGTTTCTCACAGTGTACTCTTTAGATATATAAAACACTCTCTAAGAAATATAAACGCTGCTATTTTTTTCCTTCGTAGAAAAATCGATTTTTTAAGATTTCATGAGGGTGTAACCACCCCTTGGACGCCTTCCAAATCGAAGTCGTTCATACAGTGCACTCTTCTGATATATAAAACACTCGCTGCCAATTATAAACGCGGCTATTTTTGTCCTTCACAGAAAAATAACTTTTTTTAACTTTAATTATTTTATCTGATGGCATGTCATAATGACAATATGGTACTAAGTACCATAATGAAATTCTATATGAAAAACATAATACGACCAGAGAGAGGATGGTTTTCTTTCCTTAGATAAGCATTCAAAGTAAGCCAACAATACTTTTTCATGAGTGATATTCTTGATTTTCTTAGTAGAACACCATTCTTCGTACCGATTAAACGCTATTTCATATACACTCCGTGATTTTTTCGGAAAAAGGGAGTCCACGATATTTCGCGTCATTTCTTCCAAATCAGAAGGTAAACTACTAGTTTCAGAATCACTCTTTATTATTTAAATTATATTCAATTCTACCTGACAATTGTGTTTGACAGCAGATAAATAAATATTGCCGTTACAACCTGACGTTGTCAAGGAAATGCAAAGCACAGCTCACTAACCTACTAATATTTGAAACTACACATATACTTACTCCTTTAAAAGTAGTTGTCATTGTGACATGTCAAAAATGCAGTTTTTAATTTTTCGAAAATGTATGAATATAAATGCCATCAGATAAAATTTTGTATGTAATACGAACCATAAACAATCATTATGGCACACGTCGTGTTATCGGACTTGTACCATAATGATCGTCTTTATGATCCTTATTATATAAATAACTATTAGAGTATAACTGGAAGCTCATTAATGGTTCAAATATCTTTTAAGGCAATGTATATGAATATCAATACCAATATAACAAAAAAAAGTAGACATCGCTAATGAGAAATTTTTAGAAAACACCATCCAACAAATGAAAGTGAAGTGATCTCAGTCATAAATAATTTAAAACCAAAAAAATCCCCTGGGTTTGATAATATCAGATCAGAAACATCAATAGAAATAGCCCAGGAAATACTGAGCCGATAACTTTCCTAGTGAACAGATGTTTTGATACAGGATGCTTTCCAAAAATATTGAAAAGTGGTATCATAAAACCACTTCATAAAAGCGGAAATAAGTCAAATATAGATAATAACAGACCTATAACCCTTATATCGAATATATCTAAGATAATTGAGAAATTAATGAAAATGAGACTCAGTAATTTCCTTACAAAATTTAGTATTTTATCAGATCGTCAATATGGCTTTAGAGAGGGTAGATCTACAGAGAACGCTATATACAGAATGACCTCATTTATAAATCCATGGATAAAAAAATTCATATAATTAGCATATTTCTAGACCTCTCTAAAGCCTTTGACACCGTATGCCATGAAAATCTTCTTGAAAAACTCAAAAAATACGGAATTAGGGGAAACATTACGAATTTCTGAAAAGCTACTTATCTGATAGGGAACAAGGAACTTATCAAGAACAGTTACTTTTGGAGTACCCCAAGGAACTGTCCTTGGCCCACTCTTATTCATTATATATATGAACAGTATGCTTTTTCTCAATACTACCGGCGAAATTATCAGTTTTGCCGACGATACAACCATATTATATACAGCTCCAACTTGGCAGAAATTGAAAGAAAAAATAGAAATCGATTTTCCAAATATATCAAACTGGTTACAAATGAATGAATTGACACTAAATTACAAGAAAACGAACTACTTACCCTTTACGTCATATATAAATGGTCTGCCCAACTTAGGGCCTTTGAATGTCGGATTAAACTCTCAAATTCCCGAATCGGAAAAAACAAAATATCTCGGTATAAGGTTGATCGCCATATGAGGTGGGACTTACAGTCAAAAGAAATTGTCAGAAAACTCGGGGATTCTTATCGAAATATAAACACCTCAAAGATTTCCTAAACATAAAACATTTAAAAACACTATATTTCTCCCTAATAGAGTCTATATGGAATATAGATTTGAAAAATTTGAAAAATATTAGTTCTTTAGCAAATTTCAAACAACAACTCAAATCTCACATATTCAGCAAACCTAGAAAGATTATACATATCACCATCGTTTCTTAAATATATTTAAAGTATACGCAAACTAAGACTTATTCACTGATTTCAACGTTGTCGATATAGAATAATTAGAGCGTATAAGTCATTCCAAATTTGTTTTCCTAAATCCACGGGTTGTAATTTTATTACTCCAACGATACTCTCTAGTAATGTACTTGTACTCTTATAATTTTATGTACTTCTATTATTCTTATGTACTTTTAGTATTTTAACGATTTCTGTATCGAATTCTCTAAACCAAATGTTTGTAAAAAAAAAAAAAAAAAAAAAAAAAAAAAAAAAAAAAAAGAGAGAAAGGAAAAAAAAAAAAATCCAATTACACTCTCCCGTCATAAACTTGTATTTTATAATTTTATGTAATTTTATTATCTTATGTACCTCTACTATTTTAACGATTTCTGCATATTATGTACTACGTATAATTTATTTGTTATTTGATATTTATTGTTTTCATCTCAAAACAAGTGTTAAATCACTTACTGAGTACTCACATTTATTCACAGTTAATTGTCATTTTATCTCTTGTAATCCACATTTTTAATTTACCTTTGAATAAATGTATTATTATTAGGTTGGGGCGGAGTTGATGACTGTTTTCTAAATAATAATAATAATAAAGCGGCTTTATTCATCATTTCAAATTCTACATATAACAAAGGAAAAATTCAACAGTATTAATTAATGGACAGAAGGTGAACGATGAAAAGGCGTAGTGTCAGCTATAGCTGTTTTTCAACTCGACCATAAAAAATATAAAAACAAAAAAAAAACAATTAAAACAAACAGAAAAGTAATAAATAAGGTAAAATCATCACAAATAATCTACTTAAGCATATAACAAAATACAAAAAGTTAATAATAAGTTCGTTACTGTTTTATACCTTATTGGTTAGTGTTACTCAACATCTCCAAACATATATCAGAAGCGGGATCTATCAACGTAAGAACAAAAACTGCCTATTCTTTAGCTGAAGTTTCAGTCTCTTTTTGAAATTACTAAGTGTGTACAGTCTGAATTCATTGGGTAACTGGTTATACAATTTGGCAGCATTGTATGAAAAAAATCTTGTGTAAATTGTAGTGGAGTGAGGAGGAATGACAAGAATGTGTCTATTCCGGGTTCTGAGGTCGTTCAGTGCTGAAAACGTCTTCAATTTTTCAAAAAGGTATTTAGGAGTTTTCGTTATAAGAACTTTGTGGGTTATTGATAGTAGGTGTAAATTTCGAAGATCGTTCAACCTCAGCCAACTAGAGTTATCGAATTCCGTACTTATGTGGTCAAATTTCCGAATACCAAAGGAGAATCGAATGCACGAGCTTTGTATTCTTTGCAGACGATACTGGTCAGACTTCAGGAGGGCAGGTCCGTAGACGCTATCACAATAAGATAGCTTGGACGTTATCAATGATTCGCATAAAGAAAGATTCAAGTGCTTGGAAAGCATGTGTCTGTTAGGAAAGAGTTGTCTAAGGATGTTGAAGGATGCCTGGCAAAGATAGCTTACATGTTTGGTGAATCTCAGCTCAGAGTCGAGCCACAATCCTAGATTTTTACATTCTTTGACTATTATAGGCAATATATCACACCCGATTTTCATTTTCATATCTTCACAAGCACTTTCCACCTTCTTTTTTGAACCGAAGAACATGATCTGTGATTTTTTTGAATTTAAGCGTAAATTATGAGCAGTGGAAAACTCGTACAATTCATTCAAATCTTCATTTAAATGATTTTATGTTTCGTTGTGTTGCAGAGCATTGAAAGATAAATACAGCTGAGTATCATCGGCGTAGTGATGAATTTTAGCAAACTCTATAATTTCAAAAAAATCGGAAATGTATAAAGAAAACAGAAGTGGCCCCAATATAGATCCTTGGGGAACACCATAAGCAACCGACAATGAATCAGACTCAATACCTTCTAAGACAACACGCTGGGTACGATTGCATAGATAATTTCGTATGAATTCTACAGCTCCATTTGAGAAGCCAAAGTACCTAAGTTTGAGACATAGTATAGAATGATCCAGTGTATCGAAGGCCTTACTGTAATCTAATAAAACCAAACAGGAGACTTCACGATTATCCGCGGCCTTGAAAATATCATCCGTGATGGCCAAAAGAGCGGAAGTAGTGCTATGACCAGTACGAAAACCAGATTGTACAGGTGTGATTATTTGATGTGTGTAACTGTAATCTGCCATTTGATCTTTCATTATCATTTCAAGGGCTTTGGAAAGCGAAGGCAGGATGCTTATAGGTCTTAGGTCGGAGAGCTCGGTAGGGGAATTGCATTTGGCTAAAGGAATAATTTTGGCGTGTTTCCAATTCGAAGGAAATGTATTCATTTTTATAGCGGTATTGAAAATGAAAGTTATATGTGCGATTAAATGGGACTGTACCAATTTTATCATACTTATGGAGATTTCATCTGTTCCAACTGCATTACTTTTTATCTTATTCAGATATTCATTTACCGTTGCTGAAGATATATCTTTGAAAGTGAATACAGGATTATTAACTTGATTTTTATATTTATCAAGAAGGGAAAGTAGTATATCAGATTTTTCTGGGTTCGCTATACGATTGAAGTGACAATTTATTCTATTAACATTTTTTAGTTGGTCTGGAATACAAGGCATTGCCTTTTGACGGAGAATATCAAGTGACCTAAGTGTGTTAAAGGTTTCTTTAGAATTTTTTCTGCGCAGGACGTGTTCGAGATATGCTTTTTTCTCGCGACGTATTGCCCCAGTAGTGTAATTTCTCAAATCGGTATAACTTTTCCAAGATGCGGAGTTTCTCAATTTTTCGTACCTGCTGAAAGCTCTATCCCTGAGTTTTATCATCTCTTTAATATTATAAGTGCGCCAAGGAGCTGGTGGTTTAGTGACTCGTATAGTTCGGAGGGGTGCGTGTAAATTGAAGAGTGCAATCAAACCGTTATTGAGGTAATCAATCATTTCATCCACAGTTTCCAATTCAAAGATAATATTCCAGTTATGAGCTATCAGTTGTTCATTGAAAAGAGTTGCGTCAAAATTAAAAAAATCACGGTAAGATATAATCTTAGGTTGTCTTCTAGATTTGTGACAGTCAATTTTACAACTGACCGCTAGATGATCTGATATTCCGTTGATGTCTAAGACTTCTTTATTTGAAATATTTTCCGGATTTGACACTATTAAAACATCAATCAAAGTTTGACTGCGAGAAGTAATTCTTGTGGGTTCGTTCACCAACTGAGTGAAGTTAAATGTCTCAATGAAGTTCGTGAGAAGATCGCAGCGACTATCATTAGCTTGCAAATTAATATTTAATCGCCCCCAAATATAATGGAATCATATTCAGGTATCAAGTTAGCTATTGTTTCCTCCAACTCATCGAGACACGCTAGAATGCTGGCTGAGGGTGGACGATATAAAATTCCAAAAAGGTAAGTATGACATTCAATGGTTACAGAAATCCTTTAGTTGTTACAGAAATCAGATATAGATTCTATAATTCCAGGTTTTGGGAACATAGAAAGCAATACCTCCTCCTCTAGAGTTTCTGTCTGCCCTAATGAGATTATATGATTTAATTGCAAGGAATCAGAGTATATATCTTTATGAAACCGGTTTAACCAAGAATATCATAATTCTCATTATTCATGAAATCATTGAATATATCGAAGCCACTGAGCAACGATCTAATATTCAAAAGAAGATAACTCATATGTTTATCCATATTTTGTTTAAATAATAAAAATGTGAATACAATTAATACGATTAAAAATCAATCTTAGAACTAATTTGAGAAGATAAAGAAAACAGAGAGTTGCGAATATAAGCTAAAAGATAGATCTACGAACTTTTCTGAGATGAAGATCCGCTATTGGAACGGGTTTTCCTATCGATGGTATCGGTATTGCTCAGGAATTGCTTCTTAGGCTTCTTAGGTTGCGGTTTGATGGATGTGTTCAAAAGATCGTTACTAGTGTCTTCTAGGGGTTCTTCAGAGAAAAGTGGATCATCCCGTCTTGATGGCGTCGATGGAGCACTTGCGTTCCTTTCTCTCTTTTTTGAGTGATCGATTTCCTCAGTTTCTAAAATGTCTTGTCTCTCGACTTTCCCTTTCTCCAGTTCTTCTACTGTATATGAATCACCGTTGATGACCAGTTTATTATTTTTTATTCTAGCAGAAAGATTTTTGATCTAGCTGCCTTCATGTGTTTGACCAGTATTCTATTGTCTAAGCGATCTTCGTAGCACAAGTCTTGGAAAATTTATATTTTTGTACCTTTCAATTTATGTACGTTCTGAAAAAGCGAGTTTTTCATTAAAAGTGACAAATTCAACTTTTATAGCTGTCTTCTCGTTAATTTTGATCTGATAAATATTGCACAGATCTTTCAGACATAAGTCCATACCCAGCATCGAATTTAATTTGGAAATGGTAGAAGAAGCCAAGTTTTCGTTAACATCAATTTCGAGGCCCACTATTATAATGTTTGTTCTTCTACCTTTCCGTTCATTATTTAGGAATTCCTTCTCATATTTGACGCACTTTTTCTCAAGTTCGACGATTTTTTCTTTCTGTAACTCGATAACTTTCAGCAATTTATTATTTTCTTTTCCAATATATTCTTTTATCTCACGCTTAGTTACTTCATTTCCATTATTTATGGCTCCCAGCAATTTTAAGAACAGATCATTATTGGTTAATTCAGTGTCGCTCATACTTGACTCGACTCTTGGTGGAGGAATAGAATTACAACCTCACGTATATGGGCGATGGACGAATTTTATCACTTATTTTGACACTTCACAAACTAAACATGCAACGAAAAGGCTGATTGAGGTGACTTACAGGTTGAATTTTACTTCACAGTGATCTGTAGGTGTAACAGTTGCACTAGGGAACTGACACGTAATTTTATTTGATTTTATTACCACTTTGAATGTTTGTATTGTGCAAGCAATGAGATCAGGATGTACACCGTGCCCACCAACCTCGATGAAGTACATGTTTTACAAAAATGGATATTAAAAATAATATACGGTGAAAAGGCATCTATTCATTATACAGCGAATCCCAAATAAAAGATGTGAGACAGATTTTTTGTCAAAAAATAATTATTTTCGTAAAACTAGGAAAAATTGAACTCACTCTACATAAACACCCCTACAATACTCGATAAATTAATGAAATTTTCTCCCCACATTGCGAAAAATCTATCGGCCAACGAAATACCAATTATTTAGCACCCAGAATCTATGCTTTATTACCAAACGAATTGAAAGATATAAAAAACTACCGAACGTTTGAAAAAGAATTGAAAAAATGGATTGCCAAAGATAGACTTATATTTATCGAAATTGTTAACATGAGATAAACACATATAACTGAGCAATTTATTATGTATATGTATGTGTGCATATTAGTGTATTTGTGTATATCAATGTGTGTATCCATCATGTATATTTCATAACTCTTCTTTATTAGTACTGGAAAATTACCCCAATTGTGACTGCAAAATTACCCCGATTGTGTCTAGAAAATTACCCCGATTGTGACTTACCCTCTAATATATGTAAAATCTCAATGAAAAGAGCCCACTTAAGATGTAATATATTACTTGATGTGGCAAACCCACAATTTTCTACCATTTTTACCATAAAAAAAATACAAATTTTACCCATTATAATGCAATAAAAAAAATTACTATGGAAATCACATACACAAGTAGTTAATACTACTTCTGTGACCCACCTGTTTATTCACAAGCACACTTGTATAAGTATATATTATGTATTATTATTATGATGAATAAACATATATTATTATTATTATTATTATCACATATAAGACGACATGCGGTAGCGGTGAGAAACTCATTCCCAATTGTTCAATACTATATTCAATGTATTTTATTTATAACCGCCGCCACTGGTCGTTTGGCTGCTGGCGAGAAAATGGCTGCTGAAAAGTGGCTGCTAACTTCACACTGGTGTTCTCTTTATGGTCTTTAAATCGTCGAACTCAAGTTTCAAGTTTCAGTTCAACCCGAACTGTGACGACTCTTCTTATATATTTTCACTCTCTTGTATTTCTCTTGATTGCAAATTAGGGTAGGAAGAATTGGCAGACACGATCATTCCGTTGCTCCAAATTTAATATTGACCATTTCCATTTTATGCGGTGCGGAATGTATCAATTGAAAAAAAATATTTTTTTTTGTATAGAAATTGAATTCAAATTCTACAATTAGGCGCCATGCATAGTAATGCATAGTAATAAAATGAAGTTAGCATGTATATATCATTTTAATATGTTGCCTTCAGTGTCGTTTTGTGATACTCACCAGATAACAAATTTGTTATGGCATCTTCTCTGAAAAATTTCCTCTGATATCTGAAATCATAGTACTTCCTTATTCTATCTCTCAGACCAAGTGGAAGTTTCTTTTGATTCATGTATTCGTCGACTTGATTGATGACTTCAAAAAATCTTATTTTCATTGATTGTGAATTCAAAATGGTGACCACCAGAATAACTGGAAAGATTTCATTGTCATCATTTGTTGTGTTAGAATGTAAATAATTTGTAAAAATTGCACGTTTTTCCACAATACATTTCATATTCATAATAATATAATCAAAGAATAACTTACTCCAAACACTGAAAATGATCACTTTCCCCACTATGTATGTCATTATTGATACAATATAATCTGATGCTGTTTCCAACTTATAGAAATGCAATCTGATTCCTGAAAAAGATATTGTTCATTTAGTCCATACAAAATATAGATTCTTCTTTCGGTTCATATTCATATTCACTAAAGGAAACAACTTTATAAGAAAGTACAAGATATAAGTGATATTCAATTAGACTGTTTTGTGTTTGGTGACTAAAACGTTGACATTCTAAAAACTAACATTCAAACAAGTTCTTTCGAATCTGAAATTATCTACTTTAGGTAACAATAAATCTGAAATTTCAGTTACAAATACAGAGTGGGCCATTGAAAACGAAACAGCGGCTCTGTAGGTCGGCAGAACCGAATTATATAAAAACGCTGGGACACGTCAACTACATTTTCGAGGGGGACATCGTTCAGCCGAAATACAATCCATCCCTCGGAGCTGTGACCGCCACCCCTAAATTTTTAAATGGCAACATATGGCAAGTGATACCTCATTTGAAAGGTATTTTCCTTCTTAATATCAAACAACAAAAATTAATTAATTCTATCGATCGAGATATAGGAACTTGGGAAATCACTTTTTATTCACTCAATCAATAAAAATAACATCTAACAATGCAACTGTTTAAAGATACATATCATTGTCAAGGAATTAAATGATCTAAGTGTTTACCAACAAATAACATACATATCCGTTTCAAATTTTAATTTCATCCTCATTTACTTGATCGAAATTTTTTTAAGTTTCTTAAGAATCGATAAAAAGACGTTTTCTCGAATTCGACTCAAATGCGAGTACAACAAAAACATGTGAGATAATTTTCTTCGTTAAATCGCAATTGTGGACGTTATCAGTGTCAAATTGATCTTTGATTGAACGACATTAGAGTGAATTACTTGACTAAAGCTGCTGAATATCTTTCCGCAATAATGGTGTATACAATCGCGGAAAGAGTTGAAATAATAACAATTTTTTTTAAGAATGATGAGTGCGGTAACTGTACAGCTAATTTGTTCAATGAAACGCATCCAGATAAACTTGTTGCTAGAAAATACGTTCTAGAATTAGTGCAAAAATTTCGCCAAACTGGATCAATAGCCAACAAGAAACGAGACCCAGAACGTGAATTTCCGTTGAGAAATGAAGCTGTTGAAGTTGCACTTTTAGGACAAGTTCATGCACACCCAACATTGAGCACAAGGAAATTGACTAGTGTCAGTATCAGTAGAACCAGTATCCGCCTAATCCTGAAACATATAAATTCCACCCCTACAAAATACAAATGGTACACCAATTGAATGGAGATGATTTTGATAGGCGACAGGAATTTTGTGAAATTATGACTACGAGAATAGATGATGATGATAATTTCCTTTTCAACATCTGCTTTTCTGATGAGTCTACATTCTTTTTGAATTCGACTGTGAATCGTCATAATTGTCATTATTGGTCAGATGCCAATCCACATACTCAAACTCCCCAAAAAATCAATGTCTGGACTGGTATTTTTGGGGACCGTTTGATTGGACCAGTATTTCTCGACGGTAACCTGACAGGAGAAACTTATTTGGAATTATTGAATGAATTTGTTTATCCACAATTAGTAGACATCATTGAAAATGGCGATCGTTACCATGAAGACCACTTGATATTCCAACAGGACGGGGCACCTGCACATTATGCACAGCCTGTTAGGGCGTTTTTGAATAGAATGTTTCCTGGAAGTTGGATTGGAAGAAGATGCTCTATAGAGTGGCCAGCCAGATCTCCAGATTTAATCCCACTCGACTTTTTCCTGAGGGGTCACTTGAAAAACAAAATCTTTGCATTCGAACCAGAATCTCTGGAAGATTTACGAAGGAGAATTATTGAAGAATGCCGTGGAGTAACGCCGGAAATGCTACGAAATGTGAGGTCTGGTTTTGAACAGAACTTGTACTTTTGTATGGAAATGGGTGGTAGACAGTTTGAACATTTAGTTCATTGACAATAATAATTATTGCTTTATCAGATATTGTTTTTATTGATTGAGTGAATAAAAAGTTATTTCCTAACTTCAAGTTCCTATATCTCGAAAACGAATCGATAGAATTAATTTATTTTTGTTGTTTGATACTAAGAAGGAAAATACCTTTCAAATGAGGTATCACTTGCCATTTGTTGCCATTTAAAAAATAGGGTGGTGGTCACAGCTCCGAGGGATGAAATGTATTTCGGCTGAATTTCATCGCGAACGATGTCCCCCTCGAAAGTGTAGTTGACGTGTCCGAGCGTTTTTATATAATTCGGTTCTGCCGACCTACAGAGCCGCTGTTTCGTTTTCAATGGCCCACTCTGTATAATACATTAACTGGCCATAAGTAAACCGATATCGATATAAAAAAAAACCTTTTCGAAACAAATATAATTTTTGACGAAGTTAAAGTCTAAGAATTCGAGTTTCTGAATGGGGAATGAAATCGTTATGATAACTAAAATCACATTTATAATAAATTATTGTTTTTTTTTAAATTGTCCTTGTGAAAATTTTATAAAAATTAGAATCAATTCCCAACAGTGTTAAAATTAAAATATTTTAAAATTGATTGAAATACGTGATAAAAAAGTGCAGTCCTGGAGAACAATCTATCTTGGATTCATATAACCACTTTGATCAACTGGTTGGAACGCATGCTTTTTCTACGACTAACTCAAAAACAATTGATCCAACGTGAAAAATTGTTGAATTAAAAGTTGTAGAGCTCAAAATTGTCTACAAATTTTGTCCCAAACTTTTTTTCCATCTACAATAATTTTCGCACAGTAGATAGCTAAATAAAAATTATTTGCTTACAATGAGACTGAGGTAAGGAACAAGAACAGTGGAAAGATAAACGAGGAGCAGAGAGGTGACTTCCGAAGGAATTTGTTGTGAAATGAAAGGTCATTGGCAGGGATAAAAAATTGAGGCACGATGAACGGGTCAAGGAAAGGGTTCAAAGGAAAGGGATGAAGGATAATTGTCAGGGTGAATTCGGGAAAACTGTGGAGCGATTTACAGAGAGAATTTAAGAGGAAGAATGTTCAAGAACGACTGGTGGCTTCGAAGCCCGAAGGAAAGCTAGAAATTAATTGGAAAAACATGTAATACATTTTTTTAGAGAATAATGATTGATTTTGCTATCTTCATTTGAATATTTTTTTAAATGATCGATAATATTTATTTTACATGATCGATAATATTTATTTTAATTCCTTTATATAATGTATATGTATGTAGCTTAGTAATTCACATTATTTATTTTATTCTTCTGATTGTTGATGGGCCTGGTTCTAATATTCCATCTAATACCTCTACACAATCCTGTGTTTCGTTATCACATTCAATTTCTTCTGTTTCATCTTCTAAAAAGATGTCGTCAGCTCTGATATCATCATCATCATCAATATTGTCTATTCGTCGTGGCACATTTTCTCACGTTTGGACACTGCAAATACTACATACAGTGAGCATCATAAGTGTTACCCCCCTATGTAACTCGTTACTGGACTCTTGTTAGGAAAATCGCCGAGACACGTCGACTTTTGATTTCTACAATGTACTTTTTTGTATGTATAGTTTACTCCTAATTTCATCCCTTACTGGAGGGGAGCAACCCTTTCGAAAAATTTTAATAGCATAGGGTGGTGAGTGATAGCTCATGTGGAAGGATGTGTTATCCTCCATTCAACTGTGCAAAAAAATTTAAATTTGCTTCATTAGGTGTTGAGTTATTAATGTTAAGAAATAACAATACACCACAAACAGGAAGGCAACTAAACTAACACTATCTGTTATTACAATGAATGTTAAAAATTTCTCGAGTAATTGTTGCACACACTTCCGTAATCCGCCCCCGCGACTCCTGAATAGAGTGACACCGAGTCTCGTATACTTTAGATTTTAAATAACCCCATAGAAAAAATTTCTCTGGTGATCTTGGAGGCCATTCCACAGATCCTCGGCGCCCGATCCATCGTCCTGCATAAACAGTATTCAAATAATTCCTCACAGCAACTGCAGAATGAGGAGGAGTTCCATCTTGTTGCAAAATAATTTCCATGTCAAATTCGTCTTCATTATTTTCGACAGTTGCCAGTATCAGTGGATCTATCACTGTTTCCAGCATCCAAATAGAGGGCACCAGTCAGATTTTCCTCAATAAATAACGGACCTATAATGTGGTCACCCAGTATTCCTGCCCACACATTAACTTTTTGTGGAAACTGAGTATGAGTTTCGCGAAAAAGTCGAGGATTTTCATCGGACCAGTACCTCACATTTTGTGTATGCACGTGACCGTTTAAAAAAAAGTAGACTCATCACTGAAACAAATGTATTTCAAATAGCTGGGATTTTGCAAAATATTATAAGATACAATTTCACAATATTCTATCGGAGGTCTGTATCATCGTCCGTCAGTTCATGAACCATCTTTATTTCATAGGGATGATTTTTTTTTCAGAATTCTCAATACAGTCATCTGTGAAACCTCACAATTCAATGCAACAGTTCTACTCGATGAGGACGGATTATTCACAAATTCGCCCATAATGTCCACTTGCTCATCTTCCCCAGTAGTTGATCACCCAGAACGTTTTTTATTTTGCGCACTGCCGTTCTCATAAAAATGTTCCACTAAATGTTTGAAATAATGTCTATCAATAGAGCGACCTGGAAAATGTTCATTGAACATTCGTACAGCCTCATGATAAATGCGATGAGCCTCACCAAAAATAACAATCGCTTCGCATTTCTCCTTTAACTCACGTGGTGCAACAACCATTGTTTGGAGATGAATAGCAATCAAAAGTTACAGCTAGAATACACTGACTCGCACTCTCCTTGATATCAGTTTATTGTTTTGACCATTTATCCTGAAAACAATGCAAAAACACCAACAAAAACGCGCAGTTAATATCCAAGCATATGGCAAATAAGTCTCACTTGACGTCTGAACCAAAACCGATATCATGCAGAGCCGAATTTTAATTCTAATGATGGGTGCGCTACGTTAATTTTCGTTATTCTGAAACAATAATGACTCGAGAATTAATGGAGCAAATGTCAATTCCTTTGCACGGTTGAATAGAGAATAAAACCCCCTTTCAAATGATCTATATCACTCACCACCCCATGCTATTTAAATAGGTTAAAGGGTTGATCGTCTCCAGTGAGGGATGAAAATAGGGGTAAACTAGTCATACAAAAATGTACATTGTAGAAATCAAAAGTCGACGTGTCTCGGCGATTTTCCTAGGGGTGAGGGGTAACACTTATGATGCTCACTGTATAACGGAACATTCGAGTTCAGCTTTTTGACAACCAGATGAAGCCCCGCATTTGCATTTGCATTTAATGAAACTTATTGCAGTTTCATTAAATAAGGTGCTGCAGGTGGCATGGTGTTGGAGATTGGTTCTAGACCCAGTCTTCAGGGTCTAGACTCATTCCAAGCCATGTTTGAACTTAATGATAAGTTCGGAGAGTGTGTTGTCTGGATGTGGCGTACGTTGTTGGTAGAGATGATAAGTTCACTGTAGTCTTCGTTGCTGATTTTGCAAATTTTGAACGCACGAAAATGAATTGTTTACACCAAGCGTCATACAGCTGCTACATGGTATCACTACCCCCCCCATAACGTCAATTTACCTGTTCCGTGCATCTGTCTCATATGTAAATAATTTTCGTTTGGCTATCTACTCGATGTGCATTTTTTTTTCTTTATAGCTCTTTAATTTTTGCGATATTAAGATCAAATTTGAATCATAGGTTACGTTTTAGGGTTTACATCATCCAGTATGCCGAGTGATTGTAAGAATCTACAGGGAGATATTTTTTCAGGGGTCAAGCCCTTTTTCGCCCATAAACTTTTGTGTAGTGTGCCGCTGGTGGATTCTAACAAATGCAATGAATTCTTTGTTTTGTTTCTACATTTCTTTGTCTCTTGTAATTTTTACACATCTGCGACCGTTATCGAGAAAAAAAGTTAAATGTTTTTTTGTAATTCGCTACATTTAATTAAATTTTTTTATAAAAGGCGGGAACCCATTATCACAATGAAAACAAAAAACGCTACTTATTTGGTTTGTGATCCAAATTACAAGTTTTCTTAAACATTATCTACAAATTAAGAAACCTAACGAACCTTGACTTTTTACAAAAGGTGCTGGAAATGCCCTCCTCCTTCTGCGATAGACTGCCGTACGCGTTCTAAAATTCCGAGTGTGGAAGGCGTCCATAATTCGTTCAGTAAGAACTTCGATGGAAGGCACTGGTTCTGCACCATAAACTAGGCCATTTACACGTCCCTATAAAAAAAGGTAGCAATCTGGGGACAGTGGGGACCAAGCGATTGGACCTGCTCTGCCAATCCACCGATTGGGAATTACTGTTTCTAAATAATCGCGGACGATGACTTGAAAATGAGGGGGGGCCCATCGTGCATAAACCACATTTTTTGACGAACTTGTAAAGGCACTTCCTCCACTAATGCAGGCAATTCGTTCTGTAGGAAGTTTGAATATGTGGCACCATCTAAAATTCGCGGTATAATAAAAGGACCAATTAAAGTATCTCCTACTATACCTGCCCATACGTTTACGCTGAACTGTTCCTGGTGTCGAGATTCTCTGATCATGTTTGGATTTTCTTGTGCCCAAATATGAACGTTGTGGTAATTCACTACTCCGTCGCGTGTAAAGTGAGCTTCGTGGTTAAAAAGGATACGAGATAAAAATGCAGGATTCCTAGTACAGTTGCGCAGAATCCATCGGGAGAACTGCAAGCGCCGTGGAAAATCTCGCAGAAGCAAACCTTGGACGCGCTGGATATGATATGGGTATAGCATGTTTTCGTGTAAAACCCTCCAGACAGTTGAATGGGAAACATCCAAATCCCGTGCTATTTGTCGAGTATTAATACCAGGATTTTCATCGTTAACATTTAAAATCTCTTCATCTCTTACTGGGTTGCGTGCTTGTCGCGGTCTGCCGGCATCGTGCCTTGGAGTCTGAAATCTGCCATATTCTCGAAGGTGCTGATGGGAATTCATAAAAGTTCCATAGTTGGGAAGCCGGCGATTAGGAAATCTTAGCGCGTACAACCTCTGAGCTTCAAGTCCGTTACCATTTGCCAGACCATAAACAAAATGTCAGCCAGATGTTCAAATGAATATGGTCATTTTCCATTTTAATGTTAAACCAATACACGTTGAGACATCCACCAACTTTCAAATAATGTCACATGATTCGAAACAAACCTAAACGGAAATGAAAATAGCAGCCAAAGCCCACTAATTCTCTTTTTCATTGTTTCGTTGAAAAATTTAATTAACTCTAGCGAATTACAAAAAATTATTTTACTTTTTTTCACGATAACAGTCGCAGATGCATAAAAATTACAACAGACAAAAAATTATAGACCAAACAAGGAATTCATTCCATATGTTAGAATCCATCAGCGGCGCACTACAAAAAAGTTTATGGGGCGAAAAAGGGCTTGACCTCTGAAAAAATATCTCCCTGTAGATTCTTACAATCACTCGGCATACTGGATGATGTAAACCCTAAAACGTAACCTATGCTTCAAATTTGATCTGAATATCGCAAAAACTAAAAGAGCTATGAAGAAAAAAATAAAAAAATCTGGAAACTTCAACGCTCTGTAGATCGGTAACGAAGCATTTGCGGACACATGTTTATGAAAAAAAAAACTTATTCTACCTGAAAAATTCACCCCTGAAATCTTGATACTGAATTTTGAAACACCCTGTATATATATACAGGGTGCTACCAAATAAGTGCGGAAGTTTTTAGGGGGTGATTCCTTGTCGAAAATTAAAGGGGGTTTTTCATGTAAACAAAAGCTCTTAGGCCTTTCCTTGAAAAGTTACACGCTTCCAAAAATGAGAAAAAATGTTCTATCATTAAAAAGGCTACCTATGAATATTTTTTTATTTTGTTGTTATTTTTCAAAGGGGTGAAACATGCAACCCCTATTCCATTTTTTACCAGAACTTTTCAACGAATCAAAATTTTTCAATTTAAAAATATGTGTTGGAAAGAACGATTCATTGCAAAACTTTTTTGACTCACGTGTTGTGTCCGTGAAAGCAATAGTTTCCTAATAAAAAAATAAAATACAACATTGTGCATGAACGGATCTTCTGTACATGGAATCGATAAATCTAGTAGGTGGCTGTCACGTTTTGTTTGCACAATTGGGACTTCAATCGTAGTATTTTAAAATTGAAAAAATCTAGTAGGTGGCTGTCAAGTCGCTTTGATGCCTATGTGGTAGTTGAACGTTCAATTGTGTCTTTTGAATCTTCAATATGAATAATTACACTAACGCTGAAATGGACGATACGCATTTTATGTATGGTCGTGCCAATGGAAATTCTTTGGAAGCTAGACGGCTCTATGCAGAGATGTATACCTCATCACACAATTTTTGCAGATCTTCACCAACGTCTCTGTGAAAGAGGGACGTTTCAAAAACGAACAACTGATTGTGGTCGTCCACGAGTAATAATAACGGTGGCACTGGAAGAAGAGGTTCTCAATATAGTAGAGGAGACCGTGGGAGGTCGACCTTCACCGATCTGATAACTCGATGAGACATATTTTTTATCAAATATAATTTATAAACAAATATGCCCATGATAACTTGCCTATCTAAAAGTGTTCATAGCTATTTTTAATTGGATTAATTTTAATCAATTTTCTTTCATCACCTTCACTCTTTTGATAACCGAATGAGTTTCACCTCAACTGATAGTTTTTAACACACAGAATATGCCTAGGTAGGCTTGCCTACTTATTTCTGTGCATGCCTACCTGGCAAGCAGGTGTGAACAGGTAAGTCAATGTAGGTAACTACACCGATCTGTTAACCAATCGAAATTGATATCATAGGTAGGATAATTTAATTACAAAACCAATCGTATAGGCTTGCCTGCAAAAAATCGTACATAAAATATTATTGCCAAGCTATGGAGTTTTAGAATTTTAGCTATTTGATAGGTGCGAGAGAGAAAGTAGAGCGTCCGAGGTCCGTGTGATAGAACAGGACACAACATAGCAGCTGCACGCTACCTGACCGTTGAATGTATCCGAGTGCGCATGCTCGTGTACATGTGAGTGAATGAATGTATTGAATTTTATTTTTCTGTATTGATGATTTATTTAATTTATTATACTAAAATTTTAAAAGTAACACTTATTCTTTCCCGCTTTACGGCATTTATTTGATTTTAAATACTGAATAAATTATTCTTTATTTAATTTTAAATAAAAAATATAGATTTTTTTTTCATTTTAAAATTTTATAATTTAGCTTTAAAATGAAAAAAAATTGTTGAATTTTTATTTTATTTATTTATTAATAAATTAAATTATTTATTTTTGATTATTTCATAGCTGTAAGTATATATAGTGTGAAATAATACAAAAATGGTGATCGAAATTAGAGTTATAATAAATTAGAGTTCAAAATTACTGTCGAGTGTAAATAAATGCTGTCACTGTCACTCACATGTACACGAGCATGCGCACTCGGATACATACATTCAACGGTCAGGTAGCGTGCAGCTGCTATGTTGTGTCCTGTTCTATCACACGGACCTCGGACGCTCTACTTTCTCTCTCGCACCTATCAAATAGCTAAAATTCTAAGACTTGGCAATAATATTTTATGTACGATTTTTTGCAGGCAAGCCTATACGATTGGTTTTGTAATTAAATTATCTTACCTATGATATCAATTTCGATTGGTTAACAGATCGGTGTAGTTACCTATATTGACTTACCTGTTCACATCTGCTTGCCAGGTAGCCATGCACAGGAATAAGTAGCCTACCTAGGCATATTCTGAGTGTTAACAACTATCAGTTGAGATAAAACTCATTCGGTTATCAAAAGAGTGAAAGTGATGAAAGAAAATTGATTAAAATTAATTTAATTAAAAATAGCTATGAACACTTTTCGATAGGCAAGTTATCATAGTCATATTTGTTTATAAATAATTTTTTATAAAAAATATGTCTCATCGAGTTATCAGATCGGTGAAGGTCGATCTCCCACCGGCTCTTAGACTAATATGATTGAAGATCGTCCGGAATTGAGTACAAATTGCCAACACACTTAATATTAGCAATAAACTAATCTGGAAAATTTTAAAGGATCACCAATTGTATCCTTACCATATTCAATGAGTCCAGGCACTTTTGCCGCGAGATTTTTCCCATCGCGTAGACTTTTGTCAATGGAGTCTTCAAATGATTAGCCAAAAGGCTCAATTTTTAGAAAACGTAATATTCACTGACGAATCCAACTTTTCAAGACAAGGGATTACAAATTTCCATAACAATCATCTATGGGCCGAAGATAACTCACATGCAATTTACGAAGGTCGGTATCAATATGAATTTTCACTCAACGTCTGGGTCGGAATTATTGGCGAAAATATTATTCTACCGTTAAGGCTAACTAGTGCAACCTATACAAATTTCTCCAGGAGTAGCTTCCCATTTTACTTGAAAATGTTCCCTAGCTATTCGACCACGAATGTGGTTTATGCACGGTGCGCCTGTCCATTTCAGCATAACTGCTCGTCAGTACTTGAACGTCGTGTATCCAAATCGTTGGATAGGCAGAGCTGGACCTCAACCTTGGCAGATCTCCAGACTCAAACCCCTTGAACTTTAGCATCTGGGGTCACCTGAAGTCCTTGGTTTATACGTCCCCCATTAAATGTGTGAATGATTCAAGGAATCGCATCATTGCAGCCTGCGAGACAATCCAAAACACACCAGGAATATTTCAACGTTTGCGCCAGTCTATGGGACGAAGATTTGATTCCAGTCTAATGGTTGGTGGTGGTCAAATCAATCAATCAAATCAAAATATACTTTATTGTCTAAGATAGTTTCTTGTTGACAAAGCTTTGTGAAAGGGACATAAACAATTATACAATTATTAATAATAAATAATAAAAATGCTTACTGATAAATACAAATATATACATCACATATACAAACACAACTAATAACACTTCCAAAACATGGTAAAATGTGATTAGTTGATTGTCATACTACACGTTAAAATTTTAACAATACTCAACAATTAAAAATTACATTTATATGCTATATAAACTACATTCAGTAGTCAGAGGAATTACAATATAATAAAGTAAATAAATGGGTGTACAGTGCTAGTCATACATAATGATCTAACTAAGGTTGTCACTATAGAATTCCCGCAGGTTGTAATATGCCTTTTTCAGAAGGATATTCTTAATTGAATTTCTAAATAGTGCGAGATTTACTGTTTTCTTGAGAAGGCCAGGTAGGTGGTTATAAATCTTCCTACTCTCGAATATAAGGCAATTTTTTGTCAAAGATGATGTTGGTATGGGCATACTAATATTATTGTGTTGACGGGTAATATAACAGGGTCTATTATTTGGCTCTTTTGATTTTGTTTTATGTATTAAGCACATTGTTTCGAGAATAAATACACAAGTTAGCGTTAAAACTCGATGTTCAATAAAAAGAGGCTTACAATGAACCCTTGAACGACATTTACAAAAGTACCTCAATGCTCTCTTTTGAAGTACAAATATAGAGTTCATCAACTGGTTAGAGCAGGAACCCCAGAAGGAGATGCCATATCTTATGTGAGATTCAATCAGTGAGAAGTACGATATTCTGCCTGAATTGAGGCCAAGTTCATTGGTAATGACTCGAACAGCATAACAGCCTGATGCTAATGTTTTACTCATTTTTTTTATGTGCGCTTTAAATTTCAATTTGCCATCTAGGTATAAACCTAGAAATTTGGAGTGGGGTTGGCTAGTTACCCTCTGATTGCCTAAAGCTAGGTTATCAAAGTTGAATTTGAAGGTAAGTATGCTTGTTTTCTCAATGTTGAAGCATAGCAAGTTGGAGTCACACCATCGTTTAAATTTCTCCAAATCAGAAGTGATATTTTCTTTCAAGAGTTCAATATTTTTTCCGTGCCACATTATTGTGGTGTCGTCTGCAAACATGGTGAATTTTCCGGATATGTTGATATTACCAAGATCATTTAAATAAATAGGAAAAAGAATTAGTCCCAATACCGAGCCCTGGGGAACACCATAATCAATATTTGAAGGGTTCGACAATTCATTATTACATTTTACCATCTGAATTCGGTTAGAGAGATACGATTTTAGCCAGTTATAAGCTACACCTCTGATTCCATAGCAATCCAGCTTCTGGAGCAGTATTCCGTGATTTACACAATCTAATGCTTTGGAAAAATCACAAAACACTGCTCCAACAGCTTCACCGGTATTCAATTCTGTGTTAACTGCCTTCAACAGGTTGAAAATAGCATCATTGGTTCTTTTATTGGGTTGGAACCCAAATTGAGAGGACGAAAATATATTATGTCGATATAAGAATGATACTAGTCTTTTCTTAACTAGCTTCTCAATTATTTTCGAGAGGGTTGACAGTAGTGCGATTGGTCTATAGTTCGAGGGTTCTTCGAGTTGACCACCTTTATGCAGTGGAATTATAATAGCAGTTTTTAAGCAAGTAGGGAATTCACCTGTCATAAATGAAATGTTAATTGCTTCGACTAATACATGCAACGCCTCATCTGGCAAATTTTGCGATATTTCATCCAACCCACAAGATTTTTTATTTTCCATTTGGTTAAAGATCGATTTGAGTTCGTCAATGTCAGTGTTATATAAGTAAAAGCTATCTGATATGGATATATGTTTGAGATAATGCAAGGGGTCAGTCATTGGTACCATGTCTCGGGTCAGTTTTTTAGCTACTGTACAATAAAATTCATTAAGTTTGTTTGGTTCAATGTTCATATGGGTGGGGAGATGAGTACTTTTGCCCCTTAGGTTGTTTATTATAGACCAGTTTTCGCGCATTTTGTTTTTTGCATTCTCTATTCTGTGTTTGTAGTATTTTTCCTTAGCAGCTTTCATTACGATTTTGTAGGTGCGTCTGTAATTATAGAAGTAGAGTAAAAACCACTCATTAGTGGTGTGCTTTCTTATTATGTTCAATGACCTAAGGTTTGCAGCCGATTTTTTTATTCCTAGGGATATCCATGTTTTTTAATTTTTTTCTTTTTTCCTTTATTTTCTGTAGAGGAAAACAATTTTGAAAGGCAAGCAGAAGAGTTTTGTGAAATGCATTACATACATACAATGAACTGGCACCCAGTTTATTGTAGAAGATAATTCATTGAATTTGTCAAAATTTGATCTACTGAAGGAAGGAAGGAGGTGTAGATTGCCTCATGGTCAGAGAATCCTGCATGAATGACAGTGCAATCAATACTTTTACTATCAAGGTTGGAACAGACATAGTCTATGACAGTTGATGAGTGTGAGGAGATTCGAGTAGGATTTGATACATGCATAGTCTGATTGAAAGAAGTTAACAGATTTCGAGCAGTTTTTATAACTCCGTTCCGTTTGATCTTGTTGCTTTTCCTTTGTTGTAATACACATAATTTTGTTTTGTTCGTCTTTTTAATTTGATATTCTATCAAAACAAAACATGGTATTGGCACATGCCTACATTAATAGGTAAAACGAGTGGAATAATTTTAAAATACTACGATTGAAGTCACAAGTTGTGCAAACAAAACGTGACAGCCACCTATTAGATGTTTTCGATTCCATTTACAGAAGATCCGTTCATGCACAATTTTGTATTTTATTTGTTCATTAGGAAACTATTGCTTTCACGGACTCAACACGAGTTAAAAAAGTTTTGCAATGAATCGTTCTTTTCAACACATATTTTGAAATTGAGAAATTTTGTTTCATTAAAAAGTTCTGGTAAAAAATGGAATAAGGTTTGCATGTTTCACCCCTCTTAAAAATCACAACAAAATAAAAAAAATGTTCATAAGGAGCCTTTTTATTGATAGAACATGCCCACAAAATACAATTTCTTCAAATCTCTAGCAATTTCAAGAAAAAAAATATTTTCTTTTTCTCATTTCTGGAAGCGTGTAACGTATATATATTCTTACATTACGAATCATATCATCGACACAGACAAAAGATAAATCTGGTTTTGTGCATGAAAGACAGAGTAATTAAAACAAGTCACACTTCATTACGAACGATCAATTTAAAAAAACTTCTGCAACTATTCATTAATAGTGGTTACCCACGAAATCTTGTTTATAAATTGATTTTCAGTAGGTCTTCCATTGATATTGATCACCCTAACAACAATAATAATAATATAATTAATTCTAATAATAACATTTTGGAACCAACTTTTTACCTTACTTTGCCACATATAGAATCTTTAAATTATAAATTCAACAAATTATTTTCCAAGATTCCTAACATCAAATTCGCTTACAAAAATCAAATCGTATTGAACAATATTTTTTCAAAAGTAAAAGACAAAGATCCTCTATTAGACAACTCGAACTTGGTTTATTGTATCCCTTGTTCTCAATGTGAAAAGAAGTACATTGGCCAAACCAAAAGGAAATTGAAAGACCGAATTACCTCCCATAAAAGCGATATTAGAAATTAAAAAAAACTTGTTCATTAGCTCATCACACCATGGCTTTGAACCATAACCCAGATTATGATAATGTGAATATCTTGGAACATGAATCTAATTTAAAAAAGAGAACTTTTCTCGAAATGACACATATTTTCAAAGAACCTAATTCAATGAATTCGAGAACGGACATTGATAATCTCAGTATAATCTATTCATATTTACTCAGTCGTTCTCCTTATGAGACAGACCACAATTCAATTCATTAAACTTAAGTTGGTCCCTGGAATGGTTGGTATTGAATTTTTCATTTTTTCTAAAAAACTCATATTTTTTATGTCATCTCCTTTGAGACATACCAAAATCGTTTCATTAACATTAAGTTGGTACCCTTGATGGGTTGGTGGTATTATTTTTCACCTCATTGTATGTTGGCAACAAGTCTAATATCTATTTTTCATACTTGTCAATTGTCAACTTCATTTATACTTCAATTGTCAGTCATCTGTCACCACTTCTTCTTCAATCCAACATGACCTCCATAAGAGCCCATTTGGAATTTTAAAATGTTTTCACACTTATGTTTGAGTTATCATGATCAATTTTGAAAGTTTTAACTATATATGACTATACCAAGAGTGTTGTATGTTGTGACATGTTATTTTATAAATTGCTGCAAGTGAAAGGGTTTAACCTCACTTTCGTAAGTACACACATGCCTATTTGGTTTTCAAATCTGATAATGTTCAATTTTAATTCATTGTAGAGTTCCTGATGAAGAGACAATAAATGACTCGAAAGCTTGAATAGAAAAAAGAGTTCACTTTAATTTCCATACCCTTGTTGACTGCATACCCGAATTTAAAAAGGATTCTTCTTTAACTTAGACAGTCGTCTAACCTTCACACCTATATATATATATATATATATATATATATATATATATATATATATATATATATATTTATATTTATATTATACAATACAATGGCTTCATACTCACCAAACATTTCAGATGATGATTTGAAAAAGGCATGTGAATACTGGGACTTCCAAGGCTTGTCATATATTCCGTTCGAGTATATCCAACTTTTTTGGTAAGATTCATCAAAATCTTCAAAATATATCTCTGTCATTACTGGTACAATGAATTGCATACAGGTTAACCAGTGGATCAAAAGGAATGTGACAACCATCGCATTGATGACGAAGAGCCATTTCGTTATCACTAGTCGGTGATACTGTGAACAATCAAAATTAAATTGCTATTTGACAGAATATAAAGCAATTTTATTGTTGTTAATTATGTGATGAAGTTTATTCAATGCCTGATATGAATGCATGATAAGCTTTCGAATAAATTATTAGCTAGGCATAGACGATCACATTTTCTGACAGATTTGCAGGCGGCGAGCAGAAGTGACGGATAAATCCGTACATTTATGCGGACTTGGCACGCCACATCACGAGTCATGCAAATCCGGGAACAAGTCGTAGCTTGCATGCCACAGGTTTACCCCAAAAACGTACACATTTGCTCGGCGTGAACTTAAATGCAGTTAGCGTGGCTTGCGAACTCTTGAAATTTCCAAAGAGCCACAAGCCATGCAGATTTACTCTCGGTGAACCAGCACGACGGATAATTCGTACGACTGATATGGATGTTTATGGCGTCGCACAGTGGTACCGGAATGAACAATTTTTGGCCAAAATTCTGAAACTCACGGAATTCATAAAAAATCGATTGTTATCACAAAAAAAAATAATAAAAAATACTTTTCATAAATTGGGGTGGTTTTAAGGGGGTGGAAATGGAAAATACTGAGTAAAATTATAAAAATGTGAATTTTTGCATATTTCAACCACAGAAACACTGGAAAAATACTGAAGAAAATATCTTCCTTGAAGTAGGGTGATTATTAGGGGGTGGAATTCGAAATAATCAAATTAAATTTGAAAACTTTGCATTCGTATAGCACTCCACCTCCAAATGGAGGTAAAAATAGTAAAAAATCTATTAATGAATTAGGGTGATTGAGAGGGGGTTGGAAAGCACACAATAAAATTTTGAGACCTCGGGATCTCCTCGTATTTGGTCTCATAATCAACGGATGAATAGTGGTCAAAATATCTTTGAGGAAGTAGTGGTAGAAATCGAAAAAAACACCAACATATATTTCATTGATTTATAGATTTTTATTATAAAATATAAAACATTTCTTCACCTTCAAACATCGGAATCATTTTCACTTGAAGATTCATTGTCTTCTCTTTCTTGGGAACAACTGACATTTGGCGCTTTCAGTAAAGCGACAACGTCTTTTTCAAATGTTAGTGCTTTTCTTTTTGGCACCTTTCTTATGCTTGTAATATAAGGATCAGATGTGATAAGTAGCAAATTAAGGACATCTTCGTTGGTTTTAATTCGTGATATCTTGCGGGAATAACATTCTCTATATCTCTTGAATTCTTTATTTCGTGCCTCTTGAGCTTCCTCACTCAGTTGTCCTATTGGAAGCATGGCATATTTATTATACTAGAGCCGTGTATCAAGACTTTATGGACACTTGGTGGCATCGGGTACCATGGATACTTCTCTATGATAAGTTTTGCCGTCTCTAGAGCATAAGTATTATACTTGTCGACATTGATTTCGTAACCACTTAATATGGCTTGTAAAATAATTTTAAATCGTCTTATAATATCAATATCAACACCAGTAATATTCGCCGAGATTTCTGAATTATAAAAAAAACGTCTTGCTGTGTTGCCGTCATTGGTGTTTCCAAAACCCGGCTTTGGTTTATCTACCAATAGTCCCAACTCTGCTCTGAACCTGGCTTGAATAGTTTTTTTTGTAGTCGCTGCAACTCTCTTGTTTTCATTTCCACGAGCTTGCCACATTTTCAGCGGTAGTTTATAGGCAAGATGTAATAAACATTCAGAAAATCTAATCTATGCATGGAGCACAGAGAGCCCGAATTCCAATCTAGAAATGTCCATTATGCTTGTACTGGATACTTTTTCAATGTCATTGAACTGTTTTGATGTGAGACCACAAATAACACATCTTTGCGTGGAGGTAGTTCCCGTAAGTGCATTACACACTTTCCCGTCAACCATTGTCATCAGCATTTCATAATTTACTTGTATATATGTGTTTTCAAATTTGTATATTAATGGTCGTAATTGTTCTATTTATAATTCTACATGTTCTCTTTCTTGTATAGATATATCCTTCGTTTCATGTTTGAATTGAAATCTAATGGGTCTGTAGTACCTAGTAGAAGAACATCTTTCGTTCTGCCAAACAATTATTTCCTGCTGTTTTTGAGGCTCTTCTGATATCAACCTTACAGGTACAAGAGATGAAATAAAAATATTTGCATCACTGCCTATTGTATCACTTGTATCACTATCCCATTTTTGTTTATATTCTGCTTGTCCAGATCCATCAAAACCCCACTTACAAATCAAAGTTAAATTTTGAAAGCACTTGGGTTTTCTACTGGTTAAAACTTCTTGCTGGTCACCCAAAAGGCGTGACGCAGTATGATCGAGAAGAGCTTGTAATTTGACTTCTGCAAGAACGTCTGTTACCATAATGCTCTCTTTTTGAGGAGAACATTTCTTTTTTGCCGCTTGAATGATCTTATAAGATGGAAATCTCTCTTTATCATGATCCCTTATTATATTGTAACGAACCTAGGCCGGACCTGTCGCCTCACGCGTTGCCATCGACAAAGATGATGTCACCCCCGGAGATATTCGAGAACAATCCAGTCCCGCTGCCGCGGAAAACAACGGTCAATATTGAAAATAACTGGAACATGCTGTTCGCCAACCGCCAGAATTGGAAACATCGAGAATTCTGTAACGGAGATAAATAGGCAATCCTCAAGAGGGAGTGTCAGTCTGACCAGAGCCGATAGCATCGATCGATACAGTGGCGTAGTTAGTAATATAAATTAGTTGTGAATTTAAGAGTGAAATAAATTAGTAAAACCAAGTTAAGTTTATTTACGTTACAATTGGTGTCGGAAGCGAGATTTTGAAAATAAACAAGTGATCGTGGAGTGGATAGTCAGAAAAATAAATTGATAGACCTTTTTGTACGCCCAAAATAGACAGTGGCCCGGTTTTCGCGAAGTGGACAATTGTGCGTGGGAATATAAACTGATACACTGTTCGCGTGAAACAGACAATAGACTGGTGGCCCGTGGAAAAGAATTCGCGAAGTGAATTTTTAACAAACTGATGAACTTTTCGTGTAAAACAGACTGATACCTCGTCAAAGACAAAATGTGTTCAAGAAAAGTGCGCCTTGCGGATTTGAAGGTAGCGGAATTGAAACAGGAATTGGAGGAAAGGGAACTGGAAACAACGGGTAAAAAGCAAGTACTCCAGGAAAGACTTGCAGAAGGACTTATACAAGAAGGTGAGGACCCCGAAACATTTTTATTCGAAGTTCCCGGAGGTGATTTAAGTTTGGTAATGAATAAACTCGAAGAAACTACTAAATCCGTGAAAGAAGAACTGCAACAAAATTCGAGGACTTTGGAAGAAAATGCTAGAAATCTGGAAGAGAAGCTTCAAGAAAATTCTAGAAATCTGGAAGAGAACCTTCAAGAAAATTCAAGAAGCTTGGAAGAAAATGCTAGAAATCTGGAAGAGAAGCTTGAAGAAAATTCTGGAAATCTGGAAAGAACTTAAAAAAAAAGGAAGCCTAAAAAAATAATTGTGTGGTGTGGCTAATTTTCTAGAAGAAAGAATGGGAACCGTTGAGACAGAGATAGATAAAATTAGGGAGAAAATGAACACGGAGGTAGATAAAATCAAAGATGGGGTCGAGGCAGAAATGGACAAAATAAAGGAAACGATCAGTAAGCTGGAAAAACGAATTAATAGTGCGCCCTCCACAGAGATGGTTAACGAAAATGCAATGCTGGACTTGAGTTTGAACTTGGATAAAGTTCAAGAGGGTATAAAAGATTTCAAGGTCATTTCAGAAATAGGGAAGCTTTCCATGAAGCCGCCTCAGTTCGACGGAAAAACTCCATGGGCAAATTACCGCCGGCAGTTTGAAGCAGCGCCAAAGCAAACGGATGGAATGCAGGGGAAAGAGCTGTAGCACTGACACTTGCATTACGTGGAGAAGCGACAAATATTCTACAAACTCTCACCGCCCAAGAACAGGAGGACTATGATCAGCTGATTAAACATCTAGAATTACGATATGGCCACGCCCATTTGGAACACGTATACCACTCCCAGCTGAAAAATCGCTGCCAAAAATCGGGCGAATCCTTACAAGAATTCGAAACTGACATTGCACGCTTGGTTCGTCTCGCATATCCAGCCACACCAGAAAATGTAATGGAGCGACTAGCGGTTCAAGCATTCCTGGATGGACTCCGTGACCAAGAAACCAGACAAGCGTTGACACTAGCCCGTCCAACACATCTCGTAGACGCACTGGCACGCGCTTTGGAATTCGAGGCAGCGAAACAATCTTGCAAAAGCCAGAGTAAAGTCCGAATGATTGAGGAAGACTCACAGGAGCCTGCTAATTTGGAAGCTGCCATAAGGAAAGTGATTAAGGAAGTGTTCCCTGAGAAAAGACAGATAAGATGCTGGAATTGTGGCAAAATTGGACATGTGCGTAGCAAATGTCCAACATTCGAAAAACACGACTCCGATGCAGGAAAACTAGAGAAGGTCGACAAGAAGGGGCAATCGTCGGCCTGTGTCCAGCAAGCCCCGGTTAACAACGCATATGTCGCTATCCTGCAACGACAGAACAGAGGTGTTTTCGTAGACGGTCTCATCAATAACGAGCCTTGCACCATGCTGCTAGATACAGGTGCGACTAGGACAATTCTCGGACCTTCCTTTGCCAGAACACCGGAACGAATTGAACCGACAACTTGGAAGCTACGCACAACAACAGGGGAGCCAGCTACTGTATATGGCGAGCTACCGATTGAAATAATTTTGGGCAGCACTAAAGTGAAACATCAGGCACTTGTAGCGGACATCGAAGACGATGCAATCATCGGAATGGACATCATGAATTCCAGAGGGTTTGAATTGGATTTCAAAGACGGCGTCCTACGTGTCAACGGAGAAGAGCTGGTACTTCATGGGAGAAGTGAAGAGTTGATCTGTGTGCTGTTGGCTGAAGATGTAAGCGTACCTGAGAGGGCTGAAACCATTCTGGAGGCTCGCCTGGACGGGAGTGCGAGCAGTGGAGACGTGGTGATGTTCGAGCCCAAACTTCATGATGAGAAAATTGGACGAGGATTGCCTAGGAAAACCCTGTTACGTGCTGAAAAATTTGTGCCGGTAAGGGTCATGAATGTCAATTACTTTCCAGTGACCTTAAAGAAAGGAACAATTTTAGGGCACTGCTCGTCAGTTTCATCTGTGATCCGGGGCGTACGAGGTACGATTAGCCAACCCAACAACTTGCCCACAGAACTAGAAAATTAGTTGCCATCTCTTCCAAAGACATAAAACCAGCTCAACAGCCCAAACTAAGAGATTTAGTCAAAAGTACCAAGACATCATCGATACCCGACAAGGAAAGGGGGTCGAACTAATGTGGTCCAGCACAAGATTGATACTGGGGTGCCGACCGATCCGGCAATCAGCAAGAAGACTTCCTCTTGCCAAGAAGGAAGAGGCTGACAAAATAGTCAGCGATATGGGAAAAGAAGGAGTTATCGAACCATCTGACAGTCCCTGGTCCTCTCCAGTCGTACTGGTGAAGAAAAGGATGGATCGACACGCTTTTGTGTAGACTATCGCCAACTTAATAATGTCACGAAGAAGGACAGTTACCCTCTCCCGAGAATAGATGACACCCTAGACACGTTGGCTGGTTCCACGATTTTCTCGACCCTTGATCTGAAGAGTGGATACTGGCAAGTAGAACTGGCTCAGGAAGATCGAGAAAAGACTGCTTTACCATCGGCTCAGGATTGTGGCAGTTCACCGTTATGCCATTCGGGCTCTGTAATGCTCCCGCCACATTCGAAAGATTGATGGAGACAGTGCTGAAGGGACTCTCATGGAACACGTGTCTAGTGTATCTCGACGACATAATTGTGGTCGGCAGATCGTTCGAGGACCACGTGAAAAACTTGGAGGAAGTATTCCTGCGACTGAGGAACTCGGATTGAAGCTGAGCCCTAGAAATGACATCTGTTCCAAAAAGAATTACGATACCTCGGCTACGTTGTCTCTGGGGAAGGAGTAGCAGTGGATGATCAGAAGATCAAAGCTGTTAAGGATTGGCCCATCCCAAAAGACATTCACCAACTTCGAAGTTTCCTTGGTTTATGCACATACTATCGCCGATATGTGCTGGGATTCGCCAACATCGCTAAACCACTGACCAGGCTCACGGAAGGCCAAACAAAGTTCCAGTGGTCCGAAGAATGTCAAGACTCATTCAGGAAGCTGAAAGGAGCTTTGATCAACGCACCTATACTGAGCTATCCCCTACCCAAAGGGAAATTCATTTTGGATACGGACGCCAGCAACGTGGGACTTGGAGCTGTCCTATCTCAGATCCAGGAGGGACAGGAGAAGGTCATTGGTTATTTCAGCAAGACGCTTAGCAAACCGAAGCGCAATTACTGTGTCATCAGGCGAGAGCTGTTAGCTGTTGTAAAGGGAGTGGAGCACTTCTACAAGTACGTGTATGGAAGAAGATTCCTGTTGAGAACTGACCATGCAGCTCTCAAATGGCTCTTACAGTTCAAAAATCCCGAGGGTCAAGTAGCAAGTTGGATCGAGAGACTCCAAGAATTCGATTTCGAGATCGAACATCGAGCCGGAACTAGCCATAAGAATGCAGATGCCTTGTCGCGAAGACCATGTCCAGATGATTGCTCACATTGCCGACGAGCAGAAGAGAAAGAAGCAACACTTTGTAGAACCGCGGCAATGGATGACAACTGGAATGACAGCAAGATCCAGAAAGACCAAGAGAAAGACCCCGACCTTGGCTTAGTCGTCAGCTGGAAGAAGGGCAATCGGAGACCATCATGGCAGGAAGTCGCAGGTTACTCGCCGGCTGTTAAGCCCTATTGGGCACAATGGAACTCTCTTATTCTGGACAATGGGATCCTGAAACCTGTGTTGGAGGCCGATATTGGTGGGGAAGACAGACGCCAAATAATTGTTCCCAGGAACAGAAGAGAGGAAGTGCTGCGGGAAATCCATGATGGAGTCGCTGGAGGACATCTGGGAGTGACGAAGACTCTGCAGAATGTGAGGCAACGGTTTCACTGGACCAATTGTCAAGCTGACGTCCAGGACTGGTGCAGAAAGTGCGCTGTATGCGCTGCTAGCAATGGACCTCGAATACGACCCAAGGCCCCGATGCGTCAGTACAACGTAGGCAGCCCGTTCGAGAGAATCGCCATTGACATCGCCGGCCCGTTTCCCGTATCCGACCACGGGAATAAATACATCCTTGTGGCAATGGACTACTTCAGTAAGTGGGCGGAAGCCTATGCCCTGCCCAACCAGGAAGCCATCACCGTCGCCGACGTCTTGGTGAAAGAGTGGATATGTCGATTTGGTATTCCAATGGAGCTGCACTCGGATCAAGGCAGAAATTTCGAATCCAACCTGTTCCAAGAAATATGTTTACTGCTGAACATCCGCAAGACAAGAACCACGACCCTACATCCGCAGTCCGATGGAATGGTGGAACGGATGAACAGAACGATCAACCGCCACTTGTCCAAGGTTGTCTCTGACCATCAAAGAGACTGGGACCAGTATCTTCATTTGTTCCTGATGGCCTATCGATCCGCAGTACACGAGTCAACAGGTCAAACTCCTGCTAGTATTATAATGGGCCGAGAACTGCCGACTGCCTTGTGACCTGAAGTTTGGGATACCGCCAGGACAAGACACTGCGGGAGAGGACTACGTCAGCAAACTTCGGCAGAGAATGGACGACATCCACGAACAAGTCCGGTTGAACATCCAGAGTGCCAGCGATAAAATGAAGAAGACCTATGACATCAAGGCCGACGCTGGAGGGTTTAAGGTTGATGACCTGGTTTGGCTGTACAACCCCAAACGTCGTCGTGGACTATCACCAAAGTTGCGGAACTCGTGGGAAGGCCCGTATAAGATATTGAAAAGGATAAACGACCTTGTGTACCGAATCCATAAGCCACCCCGAGGGAAACCAAGGGTCGTCCATTTCAACAGGTTGGCCCTTACGCTGGAAACCATGACCAGTTCGCACCCTCAAGCCACCGGAGGATGATATGACGTTCGAGAAGTTTATGTCCTTGCATTCAAACGGGCAGAAAGTTCTACATGGGGTTACTAGAGAGGAGTCACGAGACCTTTTCGTGGTGCCTGCTGACTAAGCTCTAGCGCACTGTGTGGCAGAAGATCTTCAAATGTCCAGGGGCATCGCCGTAGTGTTTTCCAAGAAATTTGGTCAACTCCAAACACTGCGGGAGCAGAATCCAGAGGTTGGTGGGGTGCTACAGTTGAAGAAAGGCCAGAGAAACATCTACTACCTAGTTACCAAGAGGCATTCCCAAGATAAACCGTCCTACGGAGATGTCTGGAAGAGTCTCACCAAACTAAGAGACACTATGGTGGACCAGAATCTGGTGGATCTAGCAATTCCAAAATTGTCCTGTGGTATTGATGGGTTGGACTGGAGAGTCATAAGAAATATGCTGGAGGCGATATTCAGATCCAGCGGCGTCAAGATTTTGGTTTGCTGTAACCCTCTTCCACGACCGGTCATGAAGACCGTGGAGTGTTACTTCCATCGAACTTCACGGTGCAAATATGGGGAGTCATGCAGATATCGTCACACTCCAAGGATGACATTTCGGGACGAAATGTCTTTAAGAAGGGGGCAATGTAACGAACCTAGGCTGGACCTGTCGCCTCACGCGTTTCCATCGACAAAGATGATGTCATCCCCGGAGATATTCGAGAACAATCCAGTCCCGCTGCCGCGGAAAACAACGGTCAATATTGGAAATAACTGGAACATGCTGTTCGCCAACCGCCAGAATTGGAAACATCGAGAATTCTGTAACGGAGATAAATAGGCAATCCTCAAGAGGGAGTGTCAGTCTGACCAGAGCCGATAGCATCGATCGATACAGTGGCGTAGTTAGTAATATAAATTAGTTGTGAATTTAAGAGTGAAATAAATTAGTAAAACCAAGTTAAGTTTATTTACGTTACAATATTATATTCATTTCTAGTCAACTTGGCTTCTACAAACATAGCAAGAGCCTCCGCGCCTGTAAGATGTTTTCTTTTGGGATCACCATATTTTTTGAAAGCTGTTCTATACTTCATTGCACGCGTAGGGGTTGTCGCAGTGACTTCTTCTACTACTTTTTATGCCTCCACTTGACGAACAGATCGTAAACTCATGTGCGTGGCGAAAGATAATTCTTCAGGTGAGTACTTTGTCCTCAAATCTAACCAGTTTTTGTTTTTTGTCAAAAATCTATCATGCGTTCTGTTCGATTCTTGCCATTTTTTCTTAAAATCCAGAAAAAACAATGACATTTTCTTGTACAGCTCGGGAGTACGTTCTTTGGGACACTTGGTACGTATTTTTATAATTTTTTTAATAACATCCAGTTTATCTTTCATTCTAACGTAACCAGAACTTTGCATTTTTTCAAATAAGAATCTCCGTCTCAAAAATAAATCCGTAGAACCCGACCCTGAAAGTAAAATAAAAATATATGACTGAAAATGCCAACTATTATGCCCTTTTTTGATTGAATGTCATCAAATGGGGCAAATATGGGCATTTTTTTTTCTTTACGCCACGAAAGCAAGTTACTTGTTAAGATTATTTGGAAATGAAAAATAAGAACATGTTATGCCCTAATGTCAACTAAAATCTTCATTATATGTCCACGTTGAAATGTTCAATTCCCCTTCTTTTTCAATTGAACGTTACATGGTATTATTCAACTTGAAACACCAGATATAATTATTGAATGGTGAACTTACCTGTAGGTAAATACTCCATGCTAAAAGCAGTCGAATATTTGAATAACACTGTAAAGAAGTAGCAGCACAAAATAAAAGTATTATTGTAGTAGGCACATGTCACCACGAAAATAGACAAGTTTGGACTGGTGTGATACGTTGAGCTGTCTGAAATACATTCGACACATTTTGGTACTGTATCAGGGAACTATTCAACTTTTGTTTTTGCATATTCATAGCCGTCTATTGGGGAACTTTTGATTTGGAGTTTTTGCCAAGAATTGAGGTGTTTGGCCCCACTGTGCGTCGGTCGTGAAAATACTCGACATTGCACACAGGTGAGAATGACCAAAAAGCTGGCCAAAATCATTTTTTCTGAAGATATCCCAATTGAACAATAACTTGTTGCACTATTGATAGGGTGGGTAAGACCATATTTTGTTGAGCAAAATTTGACTTTGAGCACTTTATCTAGTTACCTGTGTCTTTCGAGAACTATTTGCTGTGTGTCTAAAATGTTCTACAGGGTTGAAAGTGTTTCATTTATCATGGATTCCGTTCAAGAACTTGAAAAAAATCCCCATAATTTGGGAAGAAATTCTGTTTTTTTTTCAATTTGAATCTGAGAACTCATTGTTGGGTTATCGATTGTCTTTAAGTTTTGCGGCTTATTTGAAAATTTACAACAGAAATGATTCTAAACAAAATCAATTTCCTTGGGTTTTCTGAAAAAATCCAATCAGGTTCCTTCTTTCTTAGTATCTGAAATAGAGCTGAGATTCGCGACCTCAATTGATCTATTTATTAAAGTAGGTACATTGTATATTTTCATGAAAAGATAGGTCAGTATAATATACTTGTAATTAAATTTAGGACTCCGTTGTATTGAGTGTTAGTGTACAGGGTGTGCCATCAGAAATTGTCCAATATCCTAAAATAATCTGCTTCCAGTTCTGTCTCTTTCGAACATCTTGAATCTGAGATAAATATTCATTATTGCATCACATGACGTACCAAATGTTTCATTTTGTGAAAAATATTGAATAATATAAATTATGCAGTGTCTGTCAAATAGTTCGTCAAGCCGAACACATTAAATTATTTCTTTTTTTTGAATTTTGTTTTTTTCTAGTGGTGTATGGAGGAAAACAATCCTATTGCATTTTTCCATCATACTTTTGCCGAGTCAGAAGATTACGAAAAATATTTTCAGGCATTATAAGTAATTAGCTTTAATATTGTATTTTTGTTCTATAACTGACAATTGTAGACTTGAAATTAGGTAAGAAGCACTTTTCCCCATTCTCTACCTCCCAAAGGGAATCTCCCATTGCGGTAGGGAAGATTTTAGAATTGCAGAAAAAATATTCAGAATGTTAAAATATTAGAGGTCTCGTAGTAATAACAGTATTTTTTTTTCAGGAAGTCCACTTATAAAAATCTCAATTAGTCGACGAGTACTTGTTACTTTTTATAAAATCAGATGAGAATGAGTCAATATGTGAATACCTGGTTTTAAAAATTCGTGAGGCTATAAATTGTAAGGACGAACTACCAGACATCAAACCAAACTTGTCAAAATGTATACATCAATATAAAAAGAAGTGGCAAAGTGCCTCAAGAAAAGATGAACGTTTTCAAAGTAAAAATAAAAATTGGCTTGACACTTCAATGTACTTTTCTGTTCAAAAACATTGTCAAAAGTCCGATAATTCTGCAGGAAGGAAACAAAAGAATTTTTTAGAATTAAGTGATAGGTCGAAACGTCGAAAAACACGAGAACTAAGAAAGAATTTGGAAACTGAGGAGCTAACACACGCTGCAAAAGTAAAGCAATAAAAACATATCGCCAAGGGTATACCAGAAAATTTTATCGCGAACAAACCATGGAAGATTTATTCCATAAACTATTGGTATCGTCTGATCCTTACATCACTAGTATGCGGAAATTGCCACAAAAAAATCGAGGACATACCCAGAAGACGTTATGATGCTTTTGAAAGAACCTGCAGTTGAGTAATATAATGTATAAGTACTCTTACTAGGTTCTCACTCATTTACATTAAATACAAAAATGAATTTGAATGAAAAAACACGCTTTTTATTTTTATGAATTGATATAGGTATCCCCATTTTGGGTCAGAGGTTAGAATGACGATATTGGAGCCGCCGCCACTTTGAATTTTCATATTTCGATGATGAATTCATTATTTGCGTCCCCAGGAATCCATACAAGTCGATTTTGAGTTGATTCTGATTATTAATAACGAAGTTCATCCGCCATATTGGCGAATCCATTTAGAATTTTCGACTTTGAAAACCAAATACTCATTTTTGAGTCAAATGGGATCATAAATGTAAAAATTTCGTCGACCCTCTTGAATTTATGAGTTTTGACAAAAAATTCACAATCTCCGACCCCAGAAACCAATATATACTTATTTTCGATAGAATCGGGCCTTAATCGCCAAACTCGTTCGCCATCTTGGAGCCGCCATCTAAAATTTATGGATTTTGATAAAAAATTCATAATCTCCGTCCCCAAAAACCCCTACATACCAATTTTGAATAGAATCGGAACATAATCACAGAATACGGGTGTGAAAACAGCCACGGTTTTCTCATCCACGGTTTTCGATCTGGCAACACTGCCTTTTGTAAGCACTCGCTTGATTAGAAAGAACCGTTTTGTGTTCCCGATCAGTTCGCTAAACTCTTCAGCATCTTATTCTCAAACTGGGAAGGTATTATCATTAAGGGAGGAAACAAATGATCGCGCATTAGGAAAATGGTAATCATATGTGATATATCAAGTGAGAAATTCTATTTCCAAATTAAGCGATAATTCGTATTTTGGGTGGGTTGGTGGATGTGTTTATTTTAAAATCGTTCGAAGGGAGGGCTGTAGAAAAAAAATTAGGAAGTGACCCGCAAAAGTCATTGTCGGACCGTCAGAGGGGGTACAGAATTTTTTTTTAAAATTCAAATATTCACTGAAACTTTATAAGGCGATGGCACGCATACTGAATAGTACAAAATCATTTTACCAATGGCACGCATACTGAATAGGTACAAAATGATCTTATACATAATGAAAAACTAAGAATTTTTTAAAAATTCAAATATTCACTGAAACTTTATAAGGCGATGGCACGCATACTGAATAGGTACAAAATGATCTTATGCATAATGAAAAACTAAATTATTTTCATTTCAAGAGATTGTGCTGGAGTTATTAAATACTAAAGTGACGAAAACGCATTTCGATTCATTATTTTGCCATTTCCTGGCTCTAAAAAACTTTCTCTTTGGATATTTCAGATCACAACTGTACTACTGTTGAAAAATGCATAACAAAACCATTAATTATATTTATTTCAAGCGATTGTGCTGGCTCTAAAATAATTTCCTTTCATTTCAAGCGATTGTGCTGGGGTTATTAAATAGTAGGTTGACGAAAACGCATTTCGAATCATTATTTTGCTATTTCGTGGCTCTACAATAAATTATCTTTGAGCATTTCCTATCACAACTGTATCACAACTTGAACTATTGTTGGAAAATGCATAATGAAAAACAAAATTCTCTTCTTTTCAAGCGGGTGTACTGGGGTTATCAAATAGTACAAAATCTCATTTTGAAATCATTATTTTGCCATTTCGTGACAATAGAAAATTTTGAATCTCTATTTGAAATAAAAAACAACAGTCTGAATAGATGAATGGATAATCAAGTATTTAACTGGATCACTGAATAATGTTGTAGTCCAGTTAAACACTTGATCATACATCGCGCATATATTTGGCAATCGCTGAAAATGTGTTGATTTTTGTTGAAAAATATCATTCTTAATTCCAAGTAGGGATTTTCGAGAATTTTTGGTACCGCATGCGAATTCGGCCCTCGTAAAACATTCAAATTTGCTCGAATTCAATTTATTTTTATACCATTCGAGAGCTTGTAAAAAGTTAGAAAATTGAGCGTTTGAATCAATTCCATACCTATTTTGGGTAAAAAGTTATAAATAGTTGTGCCAGCTTAACAGTTAAGCTAGCACAACACCATTTTTTCGCTAATCACTTGAGTTAGAAAATTTTGGTTTGTGTTAGAAAATAGTTAATAAATAGTTATTAAATACTGGATGATTTTCAATTGATTGTGCCAAAACGGCTGTGTCAGTTTTATATACGTCAATTTCAACTCATTGAATGGGTGAAAGGACAAAGTTT
>JAFIRS010002706.1:0-190061 GCA_018342105.1 Gonioctena quinquepunctata
ATTTAATAAACCAGATGGTTGTTCGAGTATCTGAGAAAAGACGAACATTTGAAGGATATTAACACAAGCATATCAAGTATGAAGGGTACTTTGATTAAAGCATTTGAAGAAGTGGTAAAAGAACTTTGGTCAGAAGATTCGTCTGATGTGGTGGTTAACACTGTTTCTTTGAAAAGCCAGTTACAAAGATTTGCACCTTGTTTTATGGGTAACGCTCAACAGGATGCCAAGGAATTTTTCAGATATTTATTGGAAGGTCTTCATGAAGATGTAAACAGAGTTAGAGAAAGGCCTAAACCTATGTTCATAGAAATCGATGAAAATTTGAGCGATAATGGAAAGGCAAAAGAGTCTTGGTCAAGATATCTCAGAATGGACAACTCAAAAATTGTCGATAACTTTGTTGGTCAACTGAAATCATCGTTGAAATGTACTTTCTGTGGCCATTGTTCTGTCACTTTTGACCCATTCTGGGACCTTTCACTCCCTATCCCACAGAGTACTGGCAAGCTCAGACTGTCACAATGTTTAGACTTGTTTACTAGGGAAGAAATTTTGGATGATGCCGAAAAACCCACCTGTTCTAAATGCAAGGAAAGGGGAAAATTCACGAAGTCATTGTCTATACTTAAATTCCCCAAAATTTTAGTAATTTACTTCAAAAGATTTTCGCAGATGGGGAGATTCAGAGGGGAACTAAATGTCGTCATTGACTTTCCTCTCGATGGATTAGATATGAATATTTATGCAGTAGATAACGCAGCTCCGTGTCGCTACAACTTGTATGCTGTATCCAACCATAGCGGAACAACTTTCAACGGACACTACACGGCTTACTTTAGGCACCCTTATGCAGGCACATGGCACGAGTACAATGACTCGAGAGTATCACTGCTATCACCAAAATCTATTGTGAGTGGAGAAGCATACGTCCTCTTCTATGATCAAGAGGACTCCAAATCACAGCTTTGAAAAGAGCATTTTACTTATTTACATTATATATTTTATATTCATTTTAGAGTAATAAATTTTATTAACTATATTCAACACGAACTGAAATTTAACAACTCAGTAAAAAAAGAAATGGAATACTTTTATAAATAAATAAAACTTTTTTTTAAAGAGTTATTTTGATGAAAACTACGCTCTGAAGTTCAATTCGAACATTATGGTAATATTATTTTGTATTATGTTTTTTTAAGGTGAGCATTCAATGTAGTGTATTTTTATTTCAAGTTGCATCGATAAACGGTTGCACTTTTAGAACTCCAATTTAGTAGGTAAACTCAGAAAAGACTAGAGTACTAAATGAACATATTGAGATTTAATTCTTTTCATAAATTGAGATTTTTTTTTGTCGAAAAGTGAAGAAAATAAGCCAATACATCCTTTTTTTTATTTCAAACGAAAAACCCATGAAAATAGTTCAACTTCCGATTAAAAGCAAATCTCCAGACAATTTCGTTTGGGACATTAACTTGTAATACGAAATGGGCAGCAAATAGCCAAATTCAAACATATGGCGAGAAATAGTTCCTAGTTTACCAACATCATCTTTAGAAGTAGCAAGATAGAGAAAATTAAAGATTCGAATTCGGAGATTATTCATAATCGTATCACGGAGAGTAATTTGGGGAAGGATAAATAAAAATCAACAATCAATGACGGTTCCGAGGGTTCAATCCTGAAGGTTCAGTGCTTGGTCCAATTCTGTTCTTATTATTTATTAACAATCTGGCACATGTTGAGATAGATGGATAGATTACCTTGTTCGCAACATTCTTTGGCACAATTCCGAGGTATCAAACTTGAACTCCACCATAAATGAGGACTTAGAAAAAATTAAAATGTGGTGTGATAGTAATTTGCTAACTTTTAATGTGACTAAAATATCTTGTCTTTTTGAGTATAATGTATATCTTGACACTGTGGAAATCAATAATGTGGGTGTGAGTAAATTTTTAGGAATATACATAGATAATAAGCTTACTTTCAGTGGTCACATTGAAAAACTTGCAAACAAATATCATCGGGCTGCTTTGCGTTGAGAACAATTTCCAGGGAATTAGAGTCCGGTGCGGTTAGAATGGCATATTTCGCACTAATTGAAAGTCACTTTAGATACGGCATTCCATTCTGGGGGGGTTGTAGCCTATATTTGTTTTCTAGCATATTTTTACTACAAAAAAGGGCAATCCGGTTCATGTATGGTATAAAGAGAAGATATTTTTTCCGGCCGATATTTCTGAATCAAAATGTATTATATATATATATATATATATATATATATATATATATATATATATATATATATAATATATATATATATATATACATATATATATATATATGTATATATATATATATATATATATATATATATACCTATTCACCCCTCGTTGCTACCTCCAAAATACATATATACCGAACGATATATATATATATATATATATATATATACGGTATAAGTGGGCCTCCGGCCTTGTTGATTCTGAGGTTCACTGAGACTCCGATGTCACCGAGCCTCCGATATACGGACGCCCGGTAACCACCCTTTGAAAAAATGCGCATACCTATGTAACATAGTAACAAACACTTTGCCACAAAAATATGGGGGAGTCCAAGTTGCCCGATTTTTGATAGCCATTTAAAATTTAGTGCAGTCCCTCGCCGCTGAAGTGCGCTGCTTATATGTTATAGTGTTTGAAACGTATACTTTCGAAGGTCACTGGGCTTCCCCCAATTTGGCAACACAGGGGATGCACACAAATATCATTCATTTTAGATTGTCATCAAGAAACATGTATTCTTTCCGCGCACGAACGAAATAAATTGTGGAAGCTGCAATTGCCTCCCAAATATTTGAGAATGAGCCTGGTAAATACTTTTTCTCATCGATTCCGCAATTTATATTACTGCGATCACGTCAAGATTTATTCGGGAGTCCACTGAAATATTGCGATATTTCACCATTTCAGAAAAGGTACTTTGACAATGTAATACACAAATCACTCAAACAATTTCTCATGCAAGATTCAACAAAAGGACACCAAACTTTCGCTATCTTCTCAAGCAAAAAAAAATTAGTTTCTTTCATTGAATGAAAACAATCTTCATATAGAATCCCTACTTGAATATATTCTCGTGTGAGTTGAGTATTTTGTGAACCTGAAAAAACGCTTGCATTGTTTTCCACATATCAGAAAATCTATATTCTCGTAATGTGTCTTGTATTTGATTTGTATTATTCAGTTTCGGTTATTATATTGTGTACCACGGAAGTTACTGAATGAGGTTGCTTAGGATGGATTATTAATTAACTGAATGTAGGAATCTGGGGTATTCCAAGGTTCAAGATTACAGATAAATCATCATCAGGTAAACGACTCAAATGAATTCAATTTTAATCAGAACATGCTACTGTTCAAATGTACAAAAAAAGGATGGAATTTTTTGGGTGTGTGACACAAGTTATGTTTTAAAATCATTAGCCCATTGTTTTAGAAATATACCAACAAAAAATAGTCAACAGAACATATACATATAGACACTAATGAATTGAAATAATCTATACATATATAATTACAATGTATTCCAATGATGACATGAGTATATAACCAAGTTTTTTTCAATACTCCATCCCTAAAGGGGTAAAAATCACAATACCGTTAGTTTTGAAGTTCGAGTCATGGAAACTGCTATTTTGGCCTTTTCTTCTCAAATAACGCAACACGTATTTCTAGATTATTGGAAATTCAACCCCTAAAGGGGTAAAAGGGTTAAATGGGGTTCGAAAGTTTGTACTGGAGTACCCTTAGTTTTCGACTTAGGTTCATAAAAATTGGTATTTCAGTGTCTTCAGCAATCCAAATCCTAAAGGGGTCAAATGGGGGGTGAAACATTTTAAGTAAGGATCATGAAAATGGATATTTGAGGTCTTTTTACATATGAAGACATTTGTTTTCCAGTGTTTTCAGAAATTCAACTACAAAAGGGGCGAAATGGGGGCTGAAAATGTTTATTAGGGTTCTGTGAGTTTTTGAGTGAGAATAATGAAAATTGGTGTTTTGGCTCTCTGTCACGTAATAAATAAATCGTGTTAAACTTCATTCAAAATGCCATATTCTACAGGGGTGGAAAGGGATTGGTGAATTTGTAATAGTCGTCACAAAGCGTTACTTTCGCTGTCAAATCAATTATGCCACCCAAACGAGATAACGGGATAACAGGATAACGGGAAACGAAATCACGGAATAGCCTGAGCCATAAGCTAGATGAAAACATATGGAAAAATGCTAGTTGATAATAATATAACAATACAATGATATATTTTAGGAAGAAAACCTAATAAGTGAGAGTTCTAAATGGCACAGAAAATCGAATGGAAGAGGAACATTCTTTCACAGATCTTGAAAACTACTCAAAATTATTCATTTATATTACCGAAGAAAATTATTCACTGTGTTATTGAGGATTTGAAAGAATAGGAAATAATGGAATTGAATAGAAATCATTATGCTCAATGAATAATATATTCAATTCTTCTTGAAAGGAAACTAAGGAAAATAGATCCAAATAAACTGGGGTACCATTAAAAACACATTTTCGAAATTGGAAGTAGGTATCGAGAAGTTTTTTTTTTTTCATAATATAATGATAAGTAATATCAATATATATTACTGAATCCTCAACCAATATTTCCACAAATAAAAATATTTTCCAAACCATGCGCTATGGGATAATATTTTTTTTCCTTTTATAACATATGTTGTTTAGGAAAAATCCGTGTATCAAACTCAATCGATTCGGGATGACATTCTAAAAAAGTCGCATTTTTCGATTTTTTTAACAAAACACGGAGATAAAAATAAAAACGGTTCTAATTTTTTGGAAAAAACTCAAAAACTATCGACTATCGGGAAAATTAAAAAAAAAGATAAATTTCCTGTGATAATGTTACTCTCGCAACTCTTATCCCAATTATTAATAATTTTAATTCAACGATGAATTGAAACAGGGCTTCGCGTGGGCGTTACGCTGAACTACAGCACCTCTCGATAGAGCAATTTACATAACATATTTTTTATATTATTAAATATAAATTTAAAAATTCCAAAAAATTATTGTATTATGTCTAATTGGAAAAATATAATTTTGGAAATGTTTTTTTCATTCAATTTTGATAATGTAAGGCTATCGTTATTTGAGTAGTTTTTTTGGAACCGCCGATTTCATTAAAAACCTAATAATTGTTCACAGAATGACTTCATGATTTCTTGCTTCCTGATGCATATTTTACAGTGTACTCGATTATATCACGCTATAAAATTGTTTAAAAGTTACTTAGTTTGGTAATTATAAATTTCTAAAGATAACAAAATATGAGAAACACACACAGTTTGTTGTATATGGTTGTTTTTGTTATTTTTTGTACTACTAAAAAAAAATCAACGCCAATAAAGTTTGTTTATAACTAATTGTTAATAAAAAAAATTATTAATAAAAAAAAAATATTTTTTCCTATTAAATGGAGAATAACCAACTCCGCATTTTGGAAGAAAAAAAATTCTAAATATATGATTTAAATAATGAGAAAATGAAAAAAAAACAATAAAAAAAATAAATATAATAAACGTTGTGAAATGTCTTTGTCAGACATAAAACTGATAATAATGTGAAATATCGAAAAAATACAATGTTTATTCGATATCTCATATTTTGTAATTTTTAGAAATTCATAATTAACAAAATAATCAATTTTTTATCAATTTCTGCCTGATATCATTGGGTACAGATGTAAAATGTGCTCCAGAAAGCAAAAAAAAATGGAGTCATTCTCTAAACAATTATTCGGTTTTTATAAAAACGGTGATTCCCACAAAACTACTTAATTAACAATAGCCTCCGATTATCAAAATTCAATGAAAACAAAATAACGAAATTATATTCTTTCAGGTGTTCAGCTGATACTTTGATTTTTTTGAATTTTTAAATTTATATTTGATAGTATAAAAAATATTGTATTTGAATTGCTCTCTCAAGAGGTGCTGTACTCCTGCCGTAACGCCCGCGCGTAGCCCTATTTTCAACGTTGAATCAAAATTATAAATAATTGATATAGATTTCGTGACAAAAATTTTTCATAGTAAATAGTCTCGTCTTCAAGAATCTGTTTTTTATTTCATCTATCATCAAGAGTTCTTGAGTAACTACCAAAAACTGTTTTATTTTTGTTTTGTGTTAAAAAACTAGCACATTTTCGTCAGAATGACATCCCGAATCGAATGAGTCATCGCTCATATATTCAGAAGGCTTGGAACTATTTTTCGTAGGAAACTCACTTCTCTACTAGACTATGATGACATGAGTAACCACTATGAAGGTTTTTTGATACTTCATCCCCAAAGGGGTGAAAATGAAAATACCGTTAGTTTTGAAGTTAAAGTCATGGAATTCTCTCCAAATCTAAATAATTTATTTATTGATACTCAGAATCAACCTTCAATGGTTTAGTCTGAGGTTTTAATGGATCGCACTATTCAATGAGGAAGTGTATGATATGAGCATTGCAGTTTGACTATGAGTTCAAATATTAGGTATGTATTGTGAGCGAAAATACATTTTTGTTCGAAAGGCGCCATTCGCAGTGGATCGCTACAATCACTCGAGAGCAGTTATGTCACTTTTTTCTCGAAATGCAACACATAAATATAACTGTTCACTAGTGGCGGCTATTTACCAACTAATTGCTATCGACGGCGCGCGTTTTTATGATGTTATTGCGAGCAAGTGTTGAAAGTATAAATTTCAAAGTAAGTTTTAGAAATGTAATTTCAAGTCAACAGTTGAATTGAAAGCTGATTACTTCAGATGCTGGTGTTAAGAGTCAACAATTTTTATTATTTACAAATATAATATAACATTCAAATGTTTTTTTGAATTTCATTGACATTAATATATTTATTATACAATCTGAACAACTAGAAATATTCCTTCTGCACTTCCTATGTTTTTCTTGTCATTAAGTATTCTTGTAGGAGGGATGGAATGAACAGTAGTGGCCGCCTTCAAAAGAAGGCTTTTGGCAATATTTTACTAATTATCCAGCGAATCCCCAATTGAATTTAGTATTTAAAATTTCCATCGCCTGTGTCTTTCGATAGTACTTAAGTTTGCACTTTCTTTTACCAGTGAAGTGACCAAAGACCGGCAAAAACAGTGACCAGTATAGAGCTTTGGATCTGTCAGTTTCAAGAACTCTCCTGGAATTTTACTGATGTATAGATACCAACTGGATTTTTGGTGAATTTCGATAAAAAATAAAATAAGAGTGGTCAACCGTAGTGGAAGATCGTGGAACATTACAATTTGAATCGGGAATTTTTACTATTAATGAAGACTAATAAGCACAAAATATACCCAATATAGTTTACTGCTTTCATTATGGAATACTTATTGTCTAGTATAATTTTTAGGAACTCTTCTAAGCCACTATTCTTCGAATATTTTCAGAATGATAGAAGGTAGATTATATATTCTCGTTATACGATACTACTGAAATGAATTTCATTTCAGAGTATGAAGCAAAATTCAAACTTTCAACTACCGGATGAACTTTTCAACAGGCCGTGTGATTTGTTATCATGTTGTGGAATTGAATATTGACTGAAGAATTGGCAACAGTGTTAGGAGGCCCAGTAAATACAGAGGCCAAGTTACATAAACTCCCAAAAAACGTATGTAACATATACAGAGGAGGCTAACTAGCCTGAGATAGTGGCGGAGGCTAAGTGGGCTATTAACTGTTTGCTTTGTATAAACACGTGGATGCTTGGTGAGCCGAGTATGAAACGGAAGCTGAGTTGGTCTATATAGATATATATATATATATATATATATATATATATATATACATATATATATATATATATACATATATATATAGTTGTACACGGTAGCTTGTGAAGCCCACCACATGAACGGGTCGCTCTTGAACCCGCACTTTTCAGAATGGGCGAAGAGTATATTCCAGTGCAATGACATCATTCCATCATTTTCCGTCAAAGCACACTTAGAGGGGTAACAATTCTAAATATTTAAAAATTTGTATACTCCTTCGAAACGTTGTAGAGCCAATTATTGTTTCACTACGCTATGAATCCCAAACGTATATTGCCTCTATTAAAACGGCCTCTGTGTGTCCCGGCGGCGTTGCCTCTACTGCCTCGCACGTTTTTCAGTTCAAAATATTTATTAGGGATTTCAAATCAGTGAGCGTGCGGTGACTTACAGAGGAAAACAGATTGTGGCGATGACCCTTCAAAATTATAACTTGGGAAAAGGCAAAAATGTGAGCACATAATTCATATTCAGTATAATGTTTATGTTCAATAATAAGCGACTCGCTTTGAAGTTAATGAATATATTTTTTTTTGTATTATCAAGTTGATTATCGTATGAGAAAACCTGTTAGCTCCAAAAATGTGGATTTTTCGTCAGGTTCAGGTGATGAAGTTGAATTTTCCGACCTGAGTAGCTGCGAGACGAGTAATACCGAAAATTAAAATGGTCCCGGTTATATGGAAATATGTGCAGAGAAACTAAGAAATATTAAAAAGTCGATCAGTAGTCTCACACCATGGAATATCGAGTGAGATATCGACTTTTTCAGCTCCAGAAGAATATAATTCTGAATCAGAAAAACTCTCGTATCTGGAGAAACTAGATATGTGAGAATTATGGAGTTTTTCATATAAACCTCAGCGTGAAAGTTTTGAAGTGAGAGTCAAGGAAATTGGTATTTGGGCTTAACTTTTAAAAAAAAATCACAAATTTCAGGATTTTTTAAAATTTAACACTGAAGGTTGAAGTGAGGATTGAAAGTATGTATAGGATACCTTAGTTTTTTCAAGTGGAGTTCATGAAAATTGGAATTATAGGTCTTTGTTACAAATACATAAATATATGTTTTAGTGTTTTCCGAAATTCAACCCCTAAAGGGGTGATATGGGGGATTGGAAATTTCTATGGGGGTTTCGTTACTTCTCAAGTTAGGATCATAAAAATTGGAATTTGAGTATTCGTTACAAATGAAGACATACATATTTCAGTGTTCAGTGTATGGGTGGATAAACACTCCCAAGTATGCGATAAAAATGAACGAATAGCACAGCAGTTCTTCGAGAGAATATATTTTCATTTACGGAACTGAAAATAGCTGAATGAATTTCGATATTCTCAAATTAATTGTTGGAAAGATAGATTGACCAAAGATAACTATGGAATAGCCACACTAGTCAAGGGTCAAGCATTTAGAAACGGACACACGATTCCTTTAATTTTGGAACGAGAAGAATTGTTGTAATTTTCCCCGTTGGAAATTCAAATATAACATGAATTCTGATAATATTATCCAGTTTCAAATGTTATTTGGAAAATATTCTCATCAAATATCATTCGTGCTAGAGGATTTTATCATAAAATCTTTGAAATTTTCCCTCGAACATTTCGCCTCTAGGAAATTTAACTCGTGCAATTTGCGGCCAGATAATAAGACCGCAAATCGCAGTCAGTAAAATTTCCAGGCAAAATGCTTTCTCGAAAAAAAAATGCGATAAAACCCCTAGCACATATGATATTACCCTCGATAAAACGTAAATTAATTGAATATTGATCAGACTAGGCAAACAGAGCATTTTTCCTTGCATGTTCAACAAGGGTACACACCTATATACCTATCCTTCACTTCTTTACATGAGTCTTCTTATTGCTCAGATAATTCGGAAAAATATATCATCAGCTCTTGCAATACAAAACGATTGAAGATGGTGACTGAAGTTCATCTTTCAGTCGCAGATGATTCCATATCTGATTTTATGAACATCCTGTTCATATTTTCAAGCAAATCAATCTATCATACCCCATGACAGGTTTGAATGTGAGATTGCTTCTAAAAAATGTGTTTCCCATTTCTTCCGAGCTTCCTGATGATCGTGGAAGTGTGAAGTAGATTTTCGTCGACAAAAATGTATTGGAGACCTAGTGAATGCGATGCCTCTTTTGCATCAATGCTACAAATGATTTCTGGTGAGTACTCTCTTTCGGAAAACATTATTTTTTGCCTCATTTATCTATACGAGTTCTTAATTAAGCCTGAAATAGAAAATAAAATAACTATCTGAATAAAAATGCAAATTTTGAATTTCAGATTTTTTTCTTTTGAGAGTCTTTTCAGAATATCTATCAGATGTAGTTCAATGACCAGCGTGGTTTCAGCCGGAGAAGTAGTTGTTTTCTGTTAGACATTCACAAAAAATAACTTCATTTTCATCGTGGATTTTTCTATTAACAGAAAAATATTTCCATTTGATATTCATTTGAGAGTGTTTCCCTTTTCAACATGAGTACCCCACAAGAGATTATCTTGAACGATGGAAGATAGCGACTAAAGTTTATCTTTCGATCGCAGACGATTCCACATTTGATTTTATGAACATCCATGAATCAAGACTGGAATAGAAAATCAAATAATCATCTCAATAAAAAGCAAATTTCCAATTGCAGATTTTTTCTTTTCAGTTAGGGTCTTTTCAGAATATTTATCAGAGGTAGTTCAATGTCCAGTGTGGCTTTAGCCGCGGGAGTAGTTGTTTTCTGTTAGTCATTCACAAAAATAACTTAATTTTTATCGTGGATTTTTTTATTCACAGAAAAATCTTTCTATTGAATATGCAATTGAGAATATTTCCCTTTTCAACACGAATACCTCACAAGAGGTTATCTTGAACGATGGAAGATAGTGACTTAAGTTAGTCTTTCAGTCGTAGATGATTCAACATTTGATTTTATGAACATCCTGTTCATATTTTCGAACAAATCAATATTTTATTCCATTCTGAATTGTTTTTATAATGTTAAATTCAATAAATATGTTTTTATAACAAATGTGTTTTTTATTCAGGTGACTCCCTCATTTTACGGGTTCAAAAATCATAACTATTAATAAGTTTTTCCACTGTGTGTACAATATTGAGAAAAACGATATTAACACAATTTAAATTTGCAAGAAGAATGTGCCACCACCAAAAATTACCATTTTCATCAGTGTCTAATAACGCATCAAACATTATTTTGAAGAAGTATATGATAAAAAAATCATTTCATTTAACTCGAGAACTCATTTCATATAAGATTTTTGTCCAACAATTATCTGTGCTGATTGTTTTTTTATATAATCAAGAATGAACCCATTCAGGGGAGTGCAAGTAAGAAAAAATATTAAATGATCTAACAATAGAGTCAAATTCTAAAAGTCAATGAAGGAGTTTCTTTAAGCAACAGGCAATAGAGTGATATATAATTATTTATTTCAATGAGGTTTTCCATTATCATTCGGCAAATGATTCCGAGGAAAAAATATTGAACCGAAACTGTTTTTTCGATAATTTCAAGTTTTACTCCCAAACCAATATTTATCTCCAAAATTTTGCAATAAAATATCAATAGATGAAAAATTCTCTGAAAGATTTTAGAATAAAAAAAAAATCTTTACCTTCATCAGAAACTGGAATATTCAACTCCTTGTGTTTTTCTCCTCTACAAAGAAACATACCTACCTATTACTGTTTCAGGTCCGAGTTTTCGCGAAGTATTTCTGAATGATTGAATCCTATTCGGCATAATATACATTATTTTCATGAATAATTCATGAAATAGTACCGATCAGAACTTCATGAGAACATAATGTTACTTCCATTCAGGGTCAAATATAGACTAAAAATAAGATGATCTCTCATCCAATTTTTTGTTCAGGTTTTTCGTATAGTCGATCGTTTCCTTAGCGGGAAGAAAAAGAAAAACAAATTCAATATCTCATATATTCATGAAATTGATATTTCATTCTGAAATTTCGGAGTTATAAATATTAATTTTGAAGTAAGATAGGAAAAAAGTGGATAATAAATTTCTGTTCAATATTTCATTAATATTAATACTCAAAAAATTAAAAAAAACTTTCCGAAAGAAGAAAAAAATATCACTCTACGAACTGCTGCTCACATAAAATTTGCCGTTGATTGTTCTAGACAGTTTTCCATGTAAATAATAGTTGTGAACATATTGATTTATGCCAAGTAAATTGATGGTTTCATGTGATTGGAATACCCCAAAAAAAAATTGAGTACTCATCAGCGAATAGTTCAGTTTTTGTGGTTCTGATTCGTTCCTCATATCAGAAGATATCTATGGTCGAAAAACATGCACAAAAAAACAATTGCCCATTTTCCTGAGAAGCTCAAGTTTGTTATCTTTAGTTGTTCCTGAAACTAGCTTTCCCGAGATCATATATTTCTGCATACTTTAATTCAATTGGACGAAATATATACTACTTGTATTTTAATTCTTTGTCATTTATTCACAATCGATCTCTAAGCACCCTCCCGATATTAATATTTCTTATTATCCAAATAAAACAGGGGATAATCTTCATCAAGCATTACAAAATCAGATTTTGTAGAGAACAAATAATTCTTTCAACGGTACCCATATGTACCACTGGACATTCAACCAGATCTTTGAATTACCAACAAAAAGATGCATATTGTCGAGTTATTACTTCAATATTGTCGATGTTGGAGCTTTCTTAGATTGAAAAAATAAATTAATGAACCGGAACTTCATGTGTATGTATTTTTCCGCAATTTGGAACTTATGAGAGTATTCCCTGTGTACAATGCAAAATCTCTTTCTTCAACAGACTCATCTGGGCTTGAATTTAATGTGATGATTTCAGGTGGTTCAACCTATTTCGTATATGTGAACTGTTCTTTCCTTCCCCCTTTTTTTATCAATTAGTGTAAGTGATTTTATAACAACAAAAAAACATGAAAAGTTCTATAAATTTTACTTTCAAAGGACCGCAAAATTGCATTCCATGAAAGTCAATAAAAAAGTTTCTTTGCCTCGAAAAATTGTTGAGATTTTATATCCAATCTTCACGATGGTTGAAATCATAATATCGCTCCTCAGTTGGAAGTTATATTTGCCTTATATTCTTGGGCCAATATTGTTTATGTCGTACTTTTTTCCAACCATCCTTTATGTAGATTGATTGATCGCACAAAATTCCCCTTAGAAAAAGAATTGGTAAATATATCTTCAAATATTCAAATATCAAATATATTTCAAACTCAAATTCCCTAATCTGAAAAATGAACGATATTTTTTTTTTATATTGAATTATGAACTACTCCTTGCGCTAGGACAGATCACGGTTCCAGCAATTCATATATATTAAATTCATGAAGGCAGCCATTGCGATGTTGTCAAATTTAGGGCTACACAACGCTACAAAACTTTGTGGGCTCTACAAAGAAGTATATAATTCTGCAGTGTATATCCCTATATACGCAAAGCGCCCCCTACAGTTCGAACCAAAGAACTAAGTCGCGTATGTTGGTTATGGAAATGGTATATTGTGTGTCCCGATCTAAAACGTGGGGAAATGACCTGCATTCAATTCTGATCACCCAGTGAAGAGATACAGGGTGATACTTTGTTGAGCCCGATATCGGGACTCACAAGGTTACTCCGGGCTAAACTGCGTCTCGTTCATATGCTTCACGGGATTCAGAATGACCGTGTACACCTCTATATATATATATATATATATATATATACATATATATATATATATATGTATATATATATATATATATATGTATATATATATATATACATGTATATATATATACATATAGATATATATACATATAGATATATATATATATATATATATATGTTAGAAAGTGTGTGTACTGTGTTCAAAAAGTATAGAAATGCAAATAATAATATTATTCATGACGCTAGGCTGGGTCATAACTCCACTACCAATTCCATCTACAAGTCAAATAAAAAAATCATTTATTTATTTATTAAAGCAAAAAATGTTTAACCACCTACCAAGTACAATTAAAAACTCTATTGATTTTAAGACTTTTAAAAGAGAAGCCAAAAATATTTTTTTGTCTAAAGCTTATTACTCTGTAGAAGAATTCTTTGAAGACAGATTTTAAATTGTTTCTTTTTATCTGTGCATTTTTCCAATGTTTTTGTTTTGTTATAATTATAGTTTAAAGTTGTGTTTTAGGTTTAATTGATTGCTTATACTTTGTTTATGAGATCTTTATATTTAACTATAAAGCATGTTTTGAATTGAATTGAAATCTGTATAATATAACGAAGCTTTCCTTGACTCATAATAGGCACACCAGAAATCATTTTTCTAAACTTTCTTCTGAGGGTAGTGCACCTCTTTGCCAGTTAATTTATTGAATATTTCGAAAATTGTGTTTATTCGCAAAACGCTGATATTTTTACAAGCTTTTATCCATCTTGCAAATGAATTTTGATCCACTTCTAGTTGTCCGATTAACTTTGGCAGGTGTTCATAATTCCGGTGATAATCTATTATGAAAATTTTGTTACAGAAAAAATGGTGGACAAGTTGTGTGATTATGGGGTGCTTCTATTCAAAATTGGTATGTGGATGTTCTTTGGGACAAAGATAATTAATTTTTTGTCAAGATTCATTGATTTAAGATGGCGGCAAACGAGGTTTACGACTGTGGTCCAATTCTATTCAAAATTGGTGTGAGTTTTTGGTGTCGGAGATTATGATTTTTTTGTCGATATTCATGAATTTGAGATGATGAGTTTTGTGATTATGGCCCGATTCTATTCAAAATTGATATGAGGGGGTTTTTGGGGTCGAAGATTATACATTTTTTGTCAGAATTTAATAAGATGACGGATTTCATGAATGACTAGAAATAATTAAATAAAAATTATGAAAAAAATAAAGACAAACTTTTATACAAATGCATTGAAAAGTAAAAATCAAAAATGAATAAAAACATATTGTTAAAGGCAAGTTTTTATACAAATGCACTAAAAAGGAAAAACATATTTCTTTAATTGTTTGACCTAGGTTATTCTATGAATAACAGATTCATAAACTGCGGCTAATACAAAATAGATATTCTTGCGCCTTGATATTTAGGGATTTTAGGGGAATGGGTTTTGTGATTTATAATCCGGGTTTTTGGGGTCGGAGATTTATGATTTTGTTGTCAAAATCAAAAACATTCAGAATGGCAGCTCTAATAAACTTCTTTAAAAAGACAAATACATGTTGCATTAAAAATTACTACTTGTAACTATTGAACACTCATAACACAATAATGAACAGTAACAATTAACTTTCGAAGTATTGGAATGATATATGGAATCTTGGGGATTTTGAAGGCGTGTAGTACACATTTTTCCATGGAAGTATTTTTTTCTTCAGATATGTGACGTAGGTAAATTATTGTAGTCTTATATTGGTGATTATATACAATCAAATCCCAATATCAGCTAACATACACTATGTTGCTAGTATATCCGCGATAATATACCTCGAAATGAATTCAGCTAATCAAATGTATTTATCTAACCAATCAAATGAAAATATACTTTATTGTCATAAGTATACCCAACTAACATTATAGGAAAATTATACCAAGCAGTGGGTTAAAACGGCTTCAAGAAGTCCGAATTTACCCATTTCTGACCAAATATTTTACCTTCAAGTACTAACTAACTCCAAAGTCATAATTGGACTTATAAAAACCATAATTGAGACCACCAAATCTCCTTCAAAAACCAAAAACTTAATAGGCGTAGTGCGTAGTATGAAATTACTTGTTATGGACTTCAAATATACCTTCACAGCATCATGGGTTGATAGAGTTATTTACTAGGTTAAATTTTACCTAAAGGTAACCAGCAAAATGTGTTCAAAATACTTGGAACTCTCAGGAAAAACCTCCTGGTGAATATTTACCTAATTATTACCTCATGTATGTTCATATAGTCAGGGAATTCACAAGTCAGTAAACAGGTCTACTATATACTCTTCATTACCTATTTTGGCACCGATTAAGTTAAAGGAGTTGCCTGGACATTTCTTGACCTAGTTTATACCTACTGCTCTACAATGAGGGCGAGATTACCACAATATTTGTCTAATCAGACTGAATGTCTACAATGAAGTCAAAGTTACCTAAAATAAAATCCTTAAAGTAACTTAGTCATCAAGATGGCGAACGAACAAGATGCCGTGAAAGAATCGGAGCCTGAATTAGCCGTAAAGGCGGACAAAACCATCAAAATGAAGTGTCGTGCTACCAGAGATTGTGCAGTTAGTGTCTGTGTCAATTGCTTTGGCATATACCATAATAGATGTATCAGTAAAATCAAACGAGTGAAATCGATCAGTGAAAATAAAATCGCATGCTGTGAGAGCTCAATGGTCATTACTGAAAACAAAGACAGTGATAAATTCATAATCATTCAGCTTGAAAAGGATAAACTTGAATCCGAAAATACGTATCTGAAGCAGCTCATTCATGAAGTTCAAGATAAAAATAACATTCTAAGAATCAACAATAGCTTGCTGCTAGATAAAATCCGTTATCTCGAAGAAGCCGGCAATAGTCATGAAAAACATGTGGTAAAAAATGTAAACACTCGTCGACACCAACAATCATCATACGCCGAAGTGTTGTACTCAAAAAATAATCCAATTCCAGTGATACCACCTCCAACTAGTAACAGTTTACCAGTAATAACATCCAATGTCCACCAGGGCAGCACTGACAAATCGATGACGTTACCGAAAACCGGGTCGTCACTGATAGGCGACGTGACAAATTGTACTGTCACCAAACATCCAAGGTTGGAATCCTGGCGCCTCACGACTACACCAATGCAAAACATACACAAAACAGTGAAATATTCGTGGAATACGAAGGCGATAAATCTCACAATGAACCATACACTCGTATTTCTAGGAGACGACGAAAAAGCAAAACCTTGGGAACAAATGAAGAACAACAAGATGTCTCCAACAGCGGCTTTACCGGAGCAGAAAAAAGGTTGTGGATCGAACTATACAGAGTGTCCAGATCGACCTCCACACAGGACATCCTAGAGTATATAAGAAAAAGGCCGGGGTTCAACGATGTTGAATGCCGCGTCTCCGAATTGCCTTCAGAAGAGCAAAGACATAAGCGGTTTCTTGTTACCGTACCTTTCAACAAAATTGATGAATTATATAACCCAACTTTCTGGCCTTCTGGAGTTGGAATCACACGTTTTAGCTTCACAAGAAATAAGAAATTTCTAGAGCAAAACCAAATTTTTTTATAGAATCGTCCACAACTAACCAAAACCTACCGAAAATTAGAAACACACCAAACTGGAGCATTATGCATCAAAATCTTCAATCCATTGGGAATTGTATCAACGAACTGCAAGTCCTCCTAGATACTCACGCAGACTGTGCATGCATATGTGTAACCGAACACTGGAAAACAGAGAGTCAGCTTGGTGCTTATGGAATTCAAGGGTTTCACAAAGCTGCAAGCTTCTGTCGTGTAGAAGAAAACAGACACGGAGGCAGCGCTGTGTTCGTCAGAACCAACGTTGAATTCAAAGAAATGAAGAAAATCAGCGACCTATCAATCGAAGGGGTAATTGAGTGTTGTGCTTGTGTACTCAAAGTGAATAAGATCAAGTTCCTAATAATGTGTGTTTATCGCCCTCCCAATGGAAATTTAGATACATGCTTACATGTTTTAGACACTATGTTGTCCATGGTCATCAATGAAAATTATCACATAATAATTGCTGGTGATTTCAACATACACTTTGATCAAAATGCAAGAGATAAGTTGGAATTTTGCTCGTTGATAAATTCATATAACATCTATCATACTACTGAAGAACCCACTCGCATCACCAGTACAAGTAAATATTGTCTAGACAACATCCTAACCAACACTGATTTTAATTACAATACTATCATTTTGCATTCAATGATCTCTGATCATACTGCACAGAAGATGACAATACACTCAGATCTAGAAACCACAAAAGAAATATTAAAGCGCAGTTACAGTCATGAAAATAAAATTGCATTCCTAAAATGTCTTGAACATATCGACTGGAGTGATCTGATGAACACAAATCCAAAAGATGTGAATAAACAATGGGAGTTATTCCATGATACCTTTTCTTTCCACTTTAACAACTGTTTCCAGCTCAAAGCCATAAAAACAAGAAAAGTGAAACAAAAAATCTGCAACGATCCTGAAGTCATTGAATGCAAAAGAATCCTAAATATACTTTATGTTATCTCCAATACTAACGAAGCTTTCAGTGAACAATACAAAAATGCTAAAAGAAAATATAACAACTTACTCATTAGTCGCAGAGCGCTAAGTTATCAGCGCCAGATTGACAACTCTGACAACAAAAGTAAAACCACATGGGGTATCGTCAATGAAATCACTGGCAAACAAAAATTCAAAAACAAAGAAATCTCCATTCCTGGCACTCCTATGGAAGTAGCCAACAAAGTTAACGATTTCTTGATCAATATTCCCATTACATTACATTCACAATCTCATAACATCCCTAACACGTGCAACATTATACCTCACGATAAATCGTTTTTTGTCTTCCCTGTCACAACTGATGAGATATTGGAAGCTGTAAATAGTTTGAAAAACAAGTTCAGTAGTGGTGATGACGATATTCCTATGAGTATTATAAAATATTGTATACACTATATTATAGTACCGTTGAATTATATTCTGAACAACTCTCTACGTTTTGGTATTTTCCCTGACAAGCTTAAAGTAGCATTAGTAACATTGTTACACAAAAAAGGAGATGAATCCAAAATTGAAAATTACAGACCAATAAGCTTACTGTCATCTTTTGCAAAAATCTTTGAGAAAATTATGTGTAACAGGCTCATCAAATGGTTCGAGCACAATAATTTACTGAATAACTACCAGCATGGATATCTTAGAGGCAGATCAACGCTGACTGCAATTTTCCAATTTCTGCAGAACATAATAATTGCACTAGAACGCAAAGAGCTAGCACTGGGTGTCTTTCTCGACTTATCTAAAGCATATGATTGCATAGACCACAATATTCTTCTGCAGAAATTGGAGAAATATGGTGTTAGAGGACCTGCATTGAATTGGTTCCGATCATACCTCCTTGATAGAAAACAAAGGGTCATTATCACTAAAACAATTGCATCATTAAATCAGGTGAGAAAACCTTCAACATTGACGTCCCGCAAGGAAGCATAACCGGACCAATTCTATTTATTATTTATGTAAATGATTTCATGTCAAATATCAACTCAGAAAAATATAATCTCACATGCTATGCAGACGATACTAATTTTTTGGTTCATGGCGAACATTTTCCAGAAGTAATAAATAACCTAAAAACGTTACTTACACTCGCATCTGGCTGGTTTCACATGAACAAATTGACTCTGAATGAAAACAAAACAAATGTAATGCTCATCACCACAAATAGGCCGCAATTTGTAAAGCCCACTGAATTAAAAATGAATACAACCACCTTAGATATATCAGAAAACGTAAAATTTCTGGGAATGCAAATTGACGATGTCTTGTGTTGGGACCATCACGTTACGTATATCACCACCAAACTGAATTCGGCATGTTACAGCCTGAAGATTATTGCAAACTATACGAATTATGTCACCATCAAAACTATATATCATGCAACTGTAGAATCTGTAATACGGTATGGTATAATTTTCTATGGGAATAGCAGGGATTCAGACACAGTTTTTACAGTTCAAAAAAGATCTCTAAGAACTCTTTGTAGACTGAAAGTTGGCGATTCTTGCAGGGGAAAATTCAGAACTAGTAAAATTTTAACCTTCTATGGAATATTCATACAAGAATGTTTATTATTCCTTTTCAAAAACAAATCTCAGTTTGAGTATCTAAAGCCACAGTCTAAATACAGTACAAGGAATACTTTCTACAACTATCCCCAACATAAATTAGCATCCACTGAAAAAAGTGCTCTCTACAACTCCATAAAATTTTACAACAAACTACCCGCTAACATAAGAACTATAGAAACAGTGTCTCTATTCAAGAAAAAATTTTTTATATTACTTCTGGAGATTGAACCATACTCAATCAATGATTATCTTTCTGCCAATTTATCTCAGTAATCTTAAATGTATGTGACGATTGTTTTAGTTAATGTTGCCTTATATTGTCTGTTATATATATTGTAACATTCCTTGAAATAAAATTTATTTATTATTATTATTATTATCATCAGATATTAAAGACCAAGTCGATTCAGATGAGGATGACATGATACAATTTACTTCCTTTAATTTTTTTATTGTGCCCTAAATTTTAGAAATTTATAAAATGCCGAGCAAAAATTCGAATAGAGTTAGTAAACCATACAGGTATACCACCAACTATTATCGATTAGCTGCCAGAATGAGAACAAATGAAAATATAATCCGAAACCATCCTATACTTTCCGATGTCGAGAGATCAGAGCCATCATCTTCCACTCAGTTGGCTGATAAATTGTATATTTCCGGGCACCGCATGGGGAACGCAGAAATGTCAAATCAAAATTATTCAGCCAATCAAAACACACCATTTTATATTTAAAATGTTATGATTGGCTATTTCTCTTCGGAAAGAGATTCCCTCATTAAATATAAATATCGCGTACTATTATCAACATTACTGATGGATTTGATATTTAATTTCAGAATAAACACTCATTACAGGGTTTTGTAGTCTATATCCATGTCTCTGAGTAACTATAGGTTACTTGGCTTTACCATTAACATTAGCAAAAAATATTGTTTTTTTCTCCCCGTATTGACATTTGAGTGTTTCTGCACAGAACATGGAATAAGTAAAATATAAATTTATTATCCACGATTCGCAATCCATCCAGAGAACGAAACGTATAGACATGCATGAAAAAACATCCAATAACATATATTGTAATTCATCACGTGACCACAATGTGAAAGGGTCTGAAATCCCAAGATAAGGAAAATGGACTTCAAAGTCAGGAATAAAGGTTACTTTCGACTTTGAACAAAGTCTATGTGTTCTCATAGTCAAAATTTTAAGGAATTTCGACATATAGGTCCCATATGGAACCTACGCCATATTTTTCGGTTTGAACCGTTTCCCATTGTAAAAATTATACATAATTTTCTCGAATCGACCACATTTTAATGATTGGTAGTCAAGAAATAGGTGAATATGATATGTATACACATACTTCATCTATAAAATCAGTTTTTGAAGTGTTAGATGGAAAAAGTTGTGAAAGTAGACATAAATTAATGGTTTTTTTTCATACAAATTTAATAATTTGATGGGCCCACTTGTTTTAGAAGAGTAAAAATCAACATTATCACAGAAAAGTTTGTATCGCAAATAAAATCACAACTAGGTGTGAATGCGAAACCATCACTTATTGCATTCTCTGCTATACGTTTATTGACAGTTCTTTCTTCATACGCCATGTTCATGTCAACTTCAACGCTTTCACGAATAAGCATGTAGGTTAAGATACACAATATACAGTAAACTCTTATAATCTTCTTCTAACATGCCATGGTTTGTTGTTTGTTTTATTACAGTGTTTATAACCTGAAATAGGTAAAAATGACTACATTTTTACCATCAGTCGACTAGTCTGGAGGCAATTTTACCTATTTATGCCTTCAACTTATAAGGAAAAATGTCTTAATCTCCCAAATTTCGACTTCTGAATTACTTCCATTTTTTCCCCATAATGGTAAATTTAAGGTAATTATAACGTAATAATTACCTTCGCCAATTAGGGCACTGACCTATTCGAAGGTCGAAATGACGTAAATTTTACCTATAATGTTTGTTGGGTAACAATTGTCGACAAAGCTAATCAGACATACAATTAACAGATAACAAAGTAAATGAACAATACAAAATATCTACATATTAAAAAAAATTGAGTAAGACATACAAACTTATATAAATTCACTTAGTTAGTGCAAATAAAAATAAAACATGAATAAAAGATTTCCAATTTACAAATTAAATTTGCAGACTACCTTCTGCTAATCAAAATTTATACTAATATGAATGTTCTTGTTTACAAACACAGAGATAAAATTTTGCAGGACATGGAAGTACATCAGCTAATGTAAGTAAATGATAACACAAAATCACAGGATTAAGATATGCATGAATATAAATGTAAATGTTAAAAAACTTAATTGGATGAGTATTGAGTTCACATTTTTTTTTTTAATATCAACGAATGTAAACCTTAAGTTTAAAGAGAATCGTCAAGAACTTTCTCCAAACTGTAGTAGGAATAGAAGAATACAATAGAATAGAATTTATTTAACCATGTTATGCATAAATACTCTTGTAGCAAGTCAAAGTGGGATACAGATAATTGGGTGTATTGTATTAAACATATCAATATAAAATAAACTGAAGTCAGTAAAACTATTGCCTAATATAAATAAAAGTTATAAAAATCAGTGTATCAATGAAATACAATAAAATATAATGTCATAACACTACACTAAACCTAATATATTCAATGCAGACAAAATATTATCAGTAAAACACCTAATATGAATAAAAGTTATAAAAATATATATCAGTGTATCAATAAAATACATGAGATATGACATGACATAACACTACACTAAACATAAAATGTTCAATGCAGACTAAAATATCATAAAATAAAAGTTTAGGTGAATGGAGTCTCCATATATTCCTGAATTGAATAGAAAGGAAAGGAATAGGCCTTATCACATAGTAGTTTTTTTGTTTTGTTTCTAAAAATCTGGAATTTTTCTCTTTAATATCACTTGGAATTTCATTGTACATCTTCACTCCATTGTATATCAGAGAATCTTTTACCAAGTTGGATGTGGAAATGGGGAGCTTTAAGTGATTTTCGTTCTGGCGAGTATTATAGGGGATGTCGTTGATTTCATACTCCAATCTATTCTTATGGATTATAGAAACTGTGTCCAGCGTTTTACTGCAATGATGCTGATTTCTACTATAAACCTCAAAGTTTAGTAAGTTTTCCTAACCTATATTTTTTATGCAATTGTTTTGCTCATGATCAAACTGTTTTTTATAGATGTCTTGATAAAGGGAATAAACATTTCCGAAAGCTCGACAAATAACAAAGAGTTTTCTTTAAACCAGCCCAGAATTGACTGCATCCTCAAGATCAATTACCATTTTTCTATATATATATATATATATATATATATATATATACAGTAAAAACCGAATATAACGACATCGTTTATAACGACAGATCGGTTATAACAACCGAATTGGCAAGGTCCCGGCCGAATCTATATAAACTAATAAGTACACATACCGCCTATAACGACATCGGATACAGCGACATATCGCTTAAAACAACGAAACTTTATCGATATTCATCGGCTATAACGACCAACCGTTTACCTATTCCAGCAAAACAAAACATTAGGAACAATTTTCACCTTTATGATACCACCATTCTTTGGCATAATAAAGACACTCATCATTTGAATGCACTAATAGAAAATGACATCCTCAAAGTCAAGAAGTGGTGCGACGCCAATCTGTTGTCCTTCAATGTAAATAAAACCCACATTCTCACCTTTAAATGTTTGCTAAATCCTATTTCAATAGGTGACAAAAGTCTACACGAATCCTCTTTGACTAAATTCCTAGGGGTATATATTGATAATAAGTTGACGTTTGTGGAACATATCTCAAGCTTATGTACCAAACTAGCTAAAGGCTGTTATGCACTTAGAGTCATATCGAAGGAACTCGACCAGACCACGGCAAGAACAACATATTTTGCAGTTATAGAGACCCACCTGAGATATGGGATCTGCTACTGGGGGAACTCAGACAAAGCATCAATTAATAATGAATTTATGCTCCAAAAAAGAGCTGTCCGGTATATGTGTAGGGCTGGCTTCAGAGATTCATGTCGGCCCTTATTCAAATCACATAGAATATTGACCCTTACCTGCACATTTATACTAGAGACGGCGTGTTTGATGTTTAAAAAACATAAGCTAAATAAAAACTCCATAAGAAATCCTCGCTTTCAGACTAGACAGATGGATAATATTGATCTTCCTAAGCCCAACACTACACAAGTTAAGAATTCACTGATTTATAACTCAAAAAAAGTTTTTAATCATCTACCTCAGAATATCAAAATTCTAAATTCAGAAAGAAAAATCAGGAAAAGTGTCAAAGAGTTACTGTTGGATAAGGCATATTACACTTTGGATGAGTTTTTTAACGATACGCCTTAAGTGTAAAACTCCTGCGATGATTTTGTAGTTTTAAGTGTACCTTAGTACTGTATAGTATAGTACTGTATAGTAGGCAGGCGTGGCCTTAAATGTATGTTTTTATTTTCATTTTTTTTAGTATTTGTTTATACAGATTAATCCTATCTCATCTCATTCTTTCGACTAATGTTTTACTTCCACATTTATACTTCACTTGTATACTTGTACTTTTATTTTGTTAATGTTTATTTATGACACTTTGTCAATAAGAAGCTATTCTTGGACAATAAAGTATTGATTGATTGATTGATTGATTGATTATACTAATAATATGAAGGAATATTTTGCTATAGAACCTCTTTCCCGCTCTTTGCCACTTGACCTTGCATGTTTTACGACTTATTCAGTGCGATAGTTGACGGCATGAATAACAGGTTGATTTTAAAACTTTTGGTTTAGATCGTGTGATTACGCGTTACTATTTCGCAAAAAAGAAATAGGAGTGTTTAATATTGAAGAAAAATCACATATTATATGGAGATTAGAAAATGGCGAGTCGAATAGTGAAATTGCAAAGGAATCTCTACGATATCAACGATTTGGAAGGATAGAGATAAAATAAAAGCTCTTTTCGAGAACAACTCTTTGAAAATTAGACGATCGAGGACATCTGAACATAAAGTTATTTGAAAACAAGTTCATATGCATAACCTATCTCCATACTACAAACAGACATACTTGTGTATATTGCTTATAACAACTATCGGACATAACGTCCGAAGAATACGGTCCCTTCAATGTCGTTATATCCGGTTTTTACTGTATATATATATATATATATATATATATATATTTATATATATATATATATATATAGCTTAGTTTATGTTTAGTCTGTATAGTTGTTTGTTATTTTTGTTTTGCTATATTTGTTATTTTTGTTATATATATATATATAACAAAAATAACAAATATAGCAAAACAAAAATAACAAACAACCTAAGCTAAGTAAAGCAAACACAGTCAGATTTTTGTAGTTCTTTCAGGTTTTTGTCGAATAAATCTATGTGTGCTTGCTTGAGTGATTGATTGCATATCAATAAGATTTTGTTTATTGGTGATATACTGCCTGGATCTGTATTGAATACATCATAATTTAAAATTCTTAAATTAATTTTAGGGACGTTAATGTATACGTACTTGATTAGGTCACAGTCTTTGTATTTTGTGTAATTAAAAAGATGGTATACAAATAACACCGCCTGTTTATTTCTTCTATCCAACAAACTCTTGAAATCGAAGCTATCTAGCATGCACCTATATGAGACCATATATGGGTATATGTCATTTTTCCTGACATAAAGGTATCTTAAGAACCTCCTTTGTACTTTCTCAATGCGGTCTATATGTGTTTGGGCTGAAGGCATCCAGATTTGTGCTGCATATTCCAGATGTGGTTTCACTAAGGCATGATAGAGCTTGATAATTGTTCCCAGTTTGTAGGACTTGCTATTTCTAATGATGAAACCTAAAGATTTAAATGCTCTATTGACCGTCTTGGTGTAGTGCAAATTGAACTTCACATCGCTTTGAAAGATAACTCCCAGATCTTTGATTTCACTCCTTTGTTTTAACTCGACCCCGACTATCTTATAGGTATGTTCAATGATGTTAGTTTTCCGTGTAAAGGTCACTACAGAGCATTTTTTATGTTTATTGACATTTTATTATCTTTGAACCAACAACTAATATTTTTTATATGTCTGTAATAAAAGGCAGTCTTGGGGAGAAGATATAATTTTGAAGAGTTTAAAATCATCAGCAAAGAGCAGTCCCATAGATTCAGAAAGGCAATAGGTATCATGCATATTTTTTTTTTATTGTTCTAATCGATTGTACCATCCATACAAATACTGGAAAAATAGTATAGATGCCAAAAATATCAATAATTGACAAAGAAAAAAATATTTAAATTTTATTCCAAATATTGGCAATTCAAACGGCCGGCCATTTGGCGGGATTATGTGACGTCAAAGTACATGTCAACAAAGGTTATCCAAAGTAAACATAGTTGATTCTATATTGTATTTCTTGAATATTTCGATAAATTAAAGATGGAAAGTAGTGGAAAAACAGTTTATAGGTACTGTATAGTTCCAAAGTGCAACAATACAACGAAAACTACTCAAAAAGTATTTTTTCTTGTGCCAAGGAACGCAAACATTCGAATAAAGTGGTGTAAAGCTATAAAAAGGGACGAATTTAAGAATCAAAAACTATCTGCAACGAGCTGCTTATACTGTTGTGAGGATCACTTTGATGTAAGTATTTTTGTTTTGATATTTAAGTGTCATAACCTAAAACTATTTGTCGAATCTAAAACCGTTCTGACTACTTTCATTTTCAGTTGGAAGAGGATACAGAAAACTTCATTCAGTACCAAATAATGTCTAAACAACAAGGGGTTCCTGTTACATTACGTTTAAGGAAAGGTGTTTTGCCCCACAAATTTCAGTGTCAGAAAGAAAATAAGCCAATACCAGTGAGACAGGCTGCTCTCAAGAGACAAAGACTGAGTTTGGTTCAAGATACTCTATCACAAGCTGCTACCAGAGAGTTATTACAGAAACCAAACTATGTGGTGGCCCTGCAGCTACAACAATCACCAGAGAAATAAATTATTGTGAAGCTGGTCCTAATTCATCTTCACACGACGTTTTCTCAACAAAAAGTGAAAGCCTTTCTTGTGACAAAGCCGTACAAGTGAACACAATAAAACAAAGTGCAATAAAATATAGAAGCAAAGGTGTCAATGTTGGTTCTAAAACAAAAAATGTAGCAGTATCACCATTTCTTGTACCAGTTAAAAACACATCGACTTCACCTATTAAAACTGCCCCGATTCCTGGTACAATAAACAAGTTATTCCAAGATATAAAACCAACAGATAATTTATCTCATGACTTCACAATCTTCATCAATATATAGTGAATATGAACAAGAAAGTACTTCATCCGAGCTGAGTTGGGCTCAAGATACGAGGACAGACAATTTAAAATGTTATGCTGAGTGCAATATTGACTGTCATTGAAAAAGAGCCTAAAATGATGTTAGGACTGCCTAAAGACAGTTACCATTTGATAAAATTATTAAGTGAAAATATCCCAGTTCCCACTATTGACATTTTAATAACCTTGAAGAAAATAAAGTTAAATGAATCATTTGACATATTAGCTATACATTTTGGCTATTCACAGAGCACTATAAGTAGAATATTTTCAAAAACAGTAATTATTCTAGCAGAAAAATTGAAGGAGTTAATTGTGTGGCCTGAACCATCTGACATAGTTAAATGTTTACCTATCGCTTTTAGAGCATGGTATTCAAAAGTTGTTTCAATTATAGATTGCTTGGAAATAGAAATTGAAAAACCTTCTAACGCAATTCATCAGTCTCTGTCATGGTCACAATATAAGAAATGTAACACTCTGAAGTACCTTATTTCCTGTACTCCAGATGGGTTAGTCAATTTTATTTCTGAAGGATATGGTGGAAGGGCTTCTGACATCATTATAGTAGAAAATTGTGGATATCTAGAATGTATACCTCCAAACACAGCAGTCATGGCAGACAGAGGCTTTAAAGACTTGTCACATTTGATAGAAAAGAAAAAATGTACCCTTATACGGCCTCCTTCAGTCTTCAAGTCTACAGCAAGTACTAAGCATGAGGTGAAGCAGTCTAAAAGAATAGCAGCATTGAGAATTCATGTAGAGCGTGTTATAAACAGATTGAGAGAATTTCATATATTGTTGCCTCACGCATGTGTGCATCACAGCTTAGTTCCAATAATAGATGAAGTAATAGTAATAGCATGTGGCATAATCAATATGCAAAATGTTTTAATAAAAAAATAGATTTAATTTTCAATGTTTTATTTTTCTTCATATTGGTATGTGGCACACTCAGAAAAAACAGTCTTTTTAATATACAAACTCCAAATACAATGAATATAGCTTACAAGTAACTTGGGTCATTGACAACTATTTCAGAACAATTTTGATAACTCACAATAAACATGTTACTGTCACTTATACTACTTCACATCCTCAACTGAACACAACTATTCCAATAATAACTATGTAAAATAAATATTGAAGGATGCAATTCCTTAACTTATTTTAGGACTTAAAAGTCCATATAAACATGTCCAAATTTGCTTGATTTTCAAGAAAACTTTATAATTGGTTTGAAAAATATTGTCAATAAAAGTTTGTGCTTATCAAGAAACTCAGAAAGTCCTCTAAAGTTTTTGGCTTGTGAAATGAATGTATTTTTTTTAAATTACCCCTTGTTTTCAAAGTACATAAACATATATTGAAAATATGTCATTTTCATCTAGTAAACTATTCAAATTTCGAATATAAGGGAGATAGGTACTCATAAATAAATACATGAGTATCTTTCCGATATTCAAAATCTGAATAGTTAATTTGATGACATGAAATATTTTCAAGGAATTATTTCAGTATGTTGAAAACTTTAACAAGTTTTTTTGTGAAATCAACAATAAAAAAGTTTTCCATTTGTTGCATACTGGTTGGGACACGCTGTATAATAAAACAGGAAAATGAATTGAAAGGTCTCTGCCTCACAGTTGGACACTTTATGCCTATTGAAAAACACAAAATCCTAATAAAGTATTTTAGCTAGAATTTAAATTTCGAAATACAATGAAATAACGTGTTAGACCTGTAAAAAGTAAAATTTCAAGTTGCTTCTCATTACTATTATTTATTTGATATTCTTACATAGAATAGGAAAAATAGCATTACTCCAGAATATAATGCATTTTTCTAAAATAGTTTTGCAATAGTTCTCATCGTAATCTACAATATACATGTCTACTTCCTTCGATTTTTCAAAATCATGATGTACAACACAGAAAAGTCCTCTATTTTTATTTGAAAAATACATCTGCATTTGCACCTGAGCCATATATTTTGAGGATATAACATTTTCTTTTGAAACATATCTGCTCATGGCTTTCTCAGATGATGGACATTTGACTTCAATACTGTAATCAATACTCTCACCATCAGGAGATGCGCCAAATACGGGGTAATTAGGGTTTAAGATTAAACCACATTCATTAATTTTTATTTTCATTTTTTTTTCAACTTCTTTTAATACTTGTTTCTCTAGCAAACGCCCTCTTTTCATTGCTTCTGTGTCCTTTACTTTAATTGCTCCCATTATACTTTCAGTTAGAGTGCCTTCGAAAACTTTGCAATGTGCTGCTTCATGCATCTTCGAAGCAGTGATCCTAGCATACCGCAGCTCATGCCACAAAGGACAGTCATTCTGATCAATTGTAGCTCGATAGGCTTCATTGCAAGATGATGTGTCCATTGTATTCTTGCAATAGTTGATGAACTCTGTGGCATTTGCTGGTTTATTTGGTAGTGTATTTATTAAATGATGAATGGATAATTTTTCTATTTTGCTTGGTTCCTTGTAGTATTTCATGAGTTGACTTTCCATGTGACCGATGCTTCTGCTATGGTTTATTAGAGTTGGCAGAAGGCTTTGACTATTGGCTGATGGAGCAGGTTTGGTTTTAGAACTACTACCTAATTCTTTTGCTTTAATATACTTTAGGGTTGTGCCTATCGTGGACAATTTGGACTTCTTCCAATAACAGTCAATACTAGTAGAGGGAGGGTCTTCGCTACGCCTGTGCAGCCAAGCTATAAAAGCTATTGCATGCTTACATCCACCTGAAAAAATTAAAAACAATAATATAATTATGATATTTTCAAGATAAAACATGACCACGTTTTGATTTCAGACTTGTATTCATGAAATAAAAATGCGTAAGATACAATTTTTTTTTTCAATAAGTTATCGCCGGCTAAATAATACTTTACTCATAACTAATATCTACCTAAGTGTGCTGCGCAATCTTCACATTCAGCAGAGATAATTGTTTGTTCAGCTTCATCACATACAGCAGTTACAGAGTAACACTTCTGTTTCACATTATGTTCGGGAGTAATACGAGCTTTCACTACACATATGTTTGCTTCCCTTTTAACTTGTACATATCCAATAGCTGAATCGCCATAAGAATCTCTTTCGGACCTAGAAACACAAATATTATCACGTGTTAGAATAAGAAGTGAAATATAAATTTTTTGAATTTTATTTTTACTACATTTGAGGTTATGTGCACTTTCTCAATCTTAGTAAGCAAATAACCAGAAATCATAATGAAAAACGGAAATTGAAGACACTAATACAAAACATTTATTCAATTACCTTGCAGCTTTTACGCCTCTAATCTCAGCAGAAGTGAAATCGGGATGATTTGCGAAAAAACTTGTCATCATGAACACATCTATTCTAGGCAAATTGTCGGATTGTGCCCTGACAAATCCGGCTTCAGTCATTGTATTTATTTTCCGGGAGGTTTACAGTAACTTGATAATGAAAAGAAAATAGCCAAACACTTGCAAAACTTAAATAGACCGACCAACTACAAGACAAGAACACGGAAATAAATTTTGTTGACATAGACTTTGACGTCATAATAAGGTCCAACCAATCGCGTTGCGTTTTACCTAATTTAAATTTGCTTGTCAATTTTCTCATTTTAAAATATGGAATATTCAAAACTTTCGAAAGATACGGTTTAATGAAACAACTTATAATGATTAAGTAACAAAGTAGATGGTGAAAACAAAAATTCAAGAGATTTTGTGATACATGCATATGACCTATTGGGCAGGGAGTTAATATACAATGTAAATAAAAGTGGACCTAAGGTACTACCTTGAGGTACACCTGAGGTAGTTGTGTACTTGTTTGAAGTATTTTTGCCTATCTTCACCGTGAGAGCCCAGTTCAACAAATATGATTTTAAAATCAGAAAAGTGGAGTGTGATATTCCCATGGCAACTAGTCGATCTAGGAGCAGCCCGTGGTCAACCTTGTCAAAGGCTTTCTCACAGTCTTGTAGATGACATCCAGTTGCTTTTTGTTTTTTATTGCTTCGGAGACATATTCTGACAATATGCAAAGGTTTGAGACTGTAGATTTATCAGTGACAAAACCATGCTGAAATATAGAGATATTTGGTTTTAGAACGCTTGTTAAGTTGGTACATACAATTTTTTTTTTATCCATTACGTTAATTATGTTTATTGCTCTATAGTTGTTAATTTCATTTACGTTGCCGTTTTTTTATAAATAACCAGAGCTGTTTTTAGTGCATTAGGAAATTGCTTGCTTGATATTGATAAGTTGAAGATGTGTTGAAAAGGGAAACATTCTCAATTGAATATTGAATAGAAAGATTTTTTCTGTGAATCTAAAAATCCACTATAAAAATGAAGATGTGCACTAAAGGCTTAACTGAAAAACTCTGCTAGACCTTTGTAAATATAGGCAGGTATATTGTCTGTGCCAGTTGACTTTTTTTGTTTTAGTTTTTTTATGCTGCTAGAACATAGTTAGTTTTTTTATGCTGCTAGAACATAGGACTCGGTTACTAAAGGTAGGTTAAAGGAAGATGCATCCGAGGCTACCTTGAAACTGCTATGATTTTCTGAGACCTGATAGACAGAATGAAAGAATAGGGCAAACACATTAGCGATGTCCCCAGGAGTGCTGTAGACTGAGCCATCCAACTGCATTTCTCCGGCACTCTATATATTTTCTTTATTTATAGCTAATTATTGACATACCATATGTACATATTGTAGCGCATGGAAATAAAGTATTATTATTATTACTCCACTTGATCTGGTTTTGGAGCGTATAAATTGCCAGAAAGAGTTCGGATCTTGATTTATGTTTGCCTCAATATTATGTTTGTGTAATCTGTATTCATTATCAATTTGATGCTTTGTGTCTTGCCTTAGTGAATTGTATGAGTTTTTTTGCACAGAGTCAGCTCTATTAATTTGTGTAAAGGATTTTTATTTCTTATTTTACTCACCAAGTCGGGAGAGTACCAGAATGGATATTTGGGTTTGTGTGCAGTTTCTTTTACTACATTCTTCGGTATGGCTTGGTCTAGCATACTGTAAATTAGTTTTTAGAACACGTCGAGACAGTCGTCGACATTCCCATATTCAAAAAGATCAGACCAATTGTAATCTTTTATTAACTGATATAATAAGGTGAATTTACCCTTTCTGTAGTCGTATGCATACTGTTTCTTTAATGTGTCTTTGGTTTCAGGAGTGTCTTTCAGAGGTATATGAAATTCAATTGCTGGATGGTAAGGGTCCTCAGGTACTAGCGTGTTTTCAGCCCTATGTATATCTATTGGATCTGAGTAGATCCAGGCACCTGTCCCTAGAATTTTTTATGTCATTATATTGGATTAGATTGTTGAAATTAAGAAACTCATGCAATAGTATACTCCTATCATTATCACAGTTTTTGTAAGTTGGTAAATTAATAGATAGTTCTGATCATTTAAAAAAATTAATATACATATCTAACTTAGAATTTGGTTGGAAATATACTACAGACACATAATACATATTTTTCTTATATCTTAACTTTACTATAATACATTCAATATCACTATCTTTGGTGTCTACTATTTCATATGACATTTTTTTGTTGAAAGCTACAATGACCCCTCCGCCACGGGTTGCTGCAGTATTTCTGTCTCTTCGCACAACAGTGTATCTCTTATCAAATAGTTCTGAGGTATGGATACCTTCACACAGCCAGGTTTCTGTTAATCCAATTATGTCATACTCTTCCAAAAGTAGATATTCATAAATGGTTGAAGTTTTTGTTCTCAGACCTCTTGTAATTTGATAATAAATGTTACAGAAGGTGCTCTTTGCAGGAAGTTTTAGTTTTGGTACGTTGCAATGTACTTCGGCTGCGGAACTGTATCCTGTATCTGCGACAGGTTCCTCCTTTTCGATAAAAAACGCGAGAGTAGAGCTCCATTGGGCCAAATCTCCCTGCGCCATGCTTCACGGAAGTGTTCCTGTTTGATTGTGACCTTCATTGATGCGTATAATATTGGTTGTTTGGACGTGGGGCTCTCACAGGTGATTTCTGGAAAGTATTTTAGTAGCACGCTTCTGAGATTTTCGGGTTCTGTTGAAGGACTCAATTGTGTTACGTGTAGAGATACATAAGCTGGCACTCCTTGGACTTCGGTAACATTTTCATTTTTTTCTACAACAAATCGTCTACGTTTCCTCTTTTTGGCGGACTCCCAGCTGTCCTCATTCTGCGGCTTTGCGTTTCCCTCCGCGAGTTGTTGGACATTATTTAATACATTTTGTGACTGTACTTCAAGGATTGCGGCACCTACTTCCTGGCTAGTTTGCATTTTGATTGTTTTGTGTGTCTGCCATAAATGCGGGGCAAGGCCGAGTGTTTAGCTGTTGACAGGGGGTGGGGAGAGCGGAGGGTGTTTGTTTACCTCTATATGCTGCATTTTCCTTGATTTCTTCTCGTAGGAACTGATCACCACTTTTTGGAGGTTGGAGATATATTCCAGGTCATTTATGCGCGATTTCAATAACGTGCACTCGCGATTGAAGCACTCCACATCTTTCTTTAGAAGTTTGGAATTATTGCAGATTTCGAAACTATCGCCATTTTGACAGCACCTAACCTAACCATAATTTAATACATTGTAAGATATACATCATCGGTAACTATAGTTATAATATTCCTGTAGACTATAAGGCTCAATTTCAGTCAATAGTTTCATTACATTATTTTTAAACAAACCCTCCTTATTAATTGCCTTAATTTCCCTTGGTAACTTGTTGAACAATTTGATGCATGTTCTACATCGAACCGTTCAAAAGTTAAGAGGGGGGGGACTATAAAAAGCCGCACTGTATATATATATATATTTTTTTTTTCTTCTGATATTTCACACGCTGGCTCAGATTCACAAAAAAAAGGCTCGTACTACACTCATTCAGACTACCATAAATACTCTACTAGAAACGCAGAACAGCTTAGGCAACCAAGATTAAGATTTCAAATGTCTACACGCGTTACTCTGGACATTAAATTATATAATACTTTACCTCAAGATGTAACTCAACTAAGCTATAATGCCTTTAAAACTAGGATAAGAGAATATCTTGTAAGAAAGTGTTTTTATTCAGTGCAAGAATTCGTGATCTCTTCATATACAACTTGATGGCATCTAATGAATTATTTGTTACTATTTTTATTTTTTGTTTTTTTATCAAGTGCTGTACTCGACTTAGAACTGTTTTTATATTTATGTATATTATTAGGATAGTCTACTCAAAACGTCATGCCACTGTACGTATTATATCTCTTATTCAATGGCTTACCGATATTTATATACTTTTATTATTATTATTGTACCTACCTGTTTTGACTTGCTACAAATGCTACTTTCTACAAATGCATAACGTGGTTAAATAAAATTGTATTCTATACTATTGCTCTATATCCGAGAGACTCTCTGAAAATATTGAAGCTGCTACAGATCCACTGCTTTATCTGAATGAATTTTACACTCCCGAAACATTTGTCTTACACAAGACAAATCTTGAGGAACTGATTGGTACAATAAATCATGTACAAAAACAAAACTTCCAGTTATATTGACAATATTTCAATAAAAATCTTCCAAAATTTGCGAATCTTTGTTCTCGAACTGCTGGTCCACCTTATTAATGATTCTTTTACCTGAGGAATTTTCCCAGACTTCCTAAAAACCTGTATAATGATCCCTCTGTATAAGGGTGGTAACCCCTTCGAGGCATCAAATTTTCGACCTATCTCTTTAATTCCAACCCTGGGAAAAATTATCGAAAAATTGGTAAAAACTAGATTGATCGACTTTTTCATTTTATAAAAAATTTATACTCAAATCTAAATTCGAAAGAAGCGAGCGCCGCAATATTTTGTGATTCGTTAAAAGCATTTGACTGTTAATCATAAAATATTGCTGAGTAAGCTCCACCATCACGGGCTCGTAGACCGAAGCCATCACCGGTTTGAATCTTACCTAAGCCAAAGAACTCAAATTATAAAGACCAACAGCTTTTCCGATATCGGTTTTATTAAACATGGTGTACCGCAGAGCTCTGTGCTTGGACCTATCCTGTTCTTGTTATATTTTAATGACCTTGCGAATGGAAACCCATAGTCAGTATTGCATAATGAGTAAAATGTGTCCCCTACAATGATATTAAGTTTTTTGTTTCATAACATTTACGATAATGTCAGAGGAAACGTAAAAAAACTCATTTGATTCGTTTTTCCTAGAGTACTTGAATATCAATCAAATCTGTTGAACCAAATACCCATATAATTGCATTCAGTCACTTATAACTTAAGAACTTCATTCTCCCACTGAATGGCTTGTAGTTTATTGATCAGCATTACTCAATTAACAAATTAATACAGAGGCCAGCTGGTATGACATGGGAAAATTTTATTCACTGCCTAAGATTACAATCATTGTTTATAGGAAGTGTTATTTGGACGTCCAAAAAGGCAACAAAAATTATTTCACTTTAAATTCGATTCCACACTAACCATATGTGGTTTAATTTCTTTGTTCTCTATATTTTTTTAAAGAAATTATGGCAAAAACCTTCCACATTTTATAAACTTATGGTAATCATTTGAAGTATTTGAATTATCAAGATTAATTATATTCGTTTTATTCCAATTGCTTGAAAGCTCTCTAGATACCAATAGAATTATCCCTAAGAAACACAACAAAAATTCTGAAAGGTGTTATCATCGTTTATTAGAAATTTAATTGGATGCCCAAAAATGGCATTAAATGTAAATGTAGTGAATTTGTACCTTCAGATATATTTGTTGCAGTGAGGCAGTTATGTGAAGCAAAATTTCCTTACAAAGCTCAAAATGAAGATGAGCTTTCCTTCAAAGAAGGTGACATAATATTGTTACTAAACAGGGATAGTCAAGATCCCGGATGGTGGCAAGGAGAAATTAATGGTAAAATTGGAGTATTCCCTGATAATTTTGTTGTACTTATTTCCAATAGTGATGACAAAAGTAGTAATATAGAAGAAAACAAATCTACTAGAATATATACTGAAACAGGTGAGAAAAATATTTTTCATATAAAAATAAAGTAGATTTTTAGAAAGTGTAGGATAAGGTAGAACTGAACAAAGAAAATCCTATGTTTATTTCGGTCACAGAAACATGGTTAAAAGAATTTGAAGTAAGTAATTTCCCAATTAATGGCTATCATGTGGTACATTCTTATTGTCGCGAGATATACAGGGGTGGCGGAACTGCTCTGTGGGCGAAAAATGGATTGGAGACTACTCCCTTGTGTGCCAGTGAATTGAATGTTGAGAAAGACTTTGAATACTGTGGTTGTGAAAACAAAAATATGACTTTTTGTCACAGAAATATAACTATATATAGGTCGCCTACAGGAAACTTCCAAAACTGTTGTACAAAACTCCAAGAGTTACTAGATGAAATTTTTACAGTAAATGTTTGCTTGTGGATTACAGGAGATTTCAATATAGACTTTAAAAAATTATCCCGTGAGAGAGAGGAAGTATTAGATATTTTTGCCCAATATGGACTTAATAGCATAGTAAAACGGGATACCCGAGTAACTGCACAATTTTGCACAAGAATCGATAATATTGTCTCTAATATTGAGGCAGAGAGCAGAGTCAAAGACACTCCTCTCTCAGATCATAGATATATCACAGTAAAAGTGAATCATAACTTGTATGCTGACAGGAAAAACATAAAGGTAGGTAGGAACTATAGCAGAAAGAACAAACAAAAATTTTCCCAACTACTGAAAAATGAAAACTGGGATGTACTATATAACCAAAAAACCTGTAATGACAAATACAATAAATTTGAAAGCATTGTTCAAAATCACTTTTTTAATGCATTTCCACTACAAAAAAAAAAACAAATCCAGGTTCGAAGAGTTTGGTAACTGATGAAGTAAAACAGTCAAGGGCACAGCTTAAAGATCTATATATCCCTCAGAAAAAGTATCAAATACTAGGAGAACACTATAAAATCAGGAAAAGTGATCACAAACAAATTGTGGAAAAGTGTAAACGTAATCACTATGATAACATAATTCAGAACTCCGAAAACAAAAGTAAAACTTCTTGGTCTATTATAAATGAACTGAAAGGTAAATCCAAACCCAAATCTAACATTAAGCTGATACATGAAAATGAGGAGATCACTTCACCTGTAAATGTAGCAAACACCTTTAATAATGTATTTATTGATGCACCAAAGAAAGTTATACATAATATACCAGATGTAGATGGGAATGTTGCCCCTACTCAGAGAAATATCATGACTTCAATGGTGGTATTCCCATATACAGAATTAGAAATCAAATATATTTTCACCAGACTTAAAAACAAGTGTTCATCTGGTCCCGATGATCTGCCTAATAATATCATTAAAGAATTTAAGTTAAACCATTTTGTCATATCATAAACTCTTTGCTAGAAACAGGAATTTTCCCCGAATCTTTAAAAGTAGCAAAGGTTATCCATTTATATAAAAAAATGCGAAAAATCTATCAGAGAATTATAGACCATTGTCTCTTACATCAGTGTTTGCAAAACTATTTGAGTATTGTATGTTAGAGAGGTTAACCTCTTTCATTATAAGATTTAATCTGATACCGGATGAACAACATGGATTTAGAAAATCCAAATCAACCACAACAGCAACAACAGAAACATATATAGACATATTAACGGAATTAGATAAAAAAAGATGTCCAATTGGAATTTACTGCGACCTGAGCAAAGCGTTTGATTGTGTTCCACACGATCAATTATTAAAAAAGCTTTGGATTTATGGGATCAGAGGAAATACACATCAATGGTTTCGATCTTATCTTGATGGCAGAAAGCAATATGTACAGATATCTCACAGTGAGGTCGATGGTCAAAGCAGCATGCACTGCTCAGATCTGAAATCGGTAAATGTAGGGGTACTGCAGGGAAGTGTCTTTGCCCCTATATTATTCTCTTTATATATAGCAGATATTGTTAAATACTTAGATGAATACAAGCTAACACTTTATGCAGATGATTTGTCGATCTTGGTAGCAAAAGACTCCTTAGAAACCATCCAACAAAACTGTGATGACTTAATGACAAGAATTATACTTTGGTTCTCAACAAATAAACTATATGTCAATTCTGGTAAAACCATTTTTTTAATATTTCACTCTAGACAAAAGAGGATTGAAAACATAGAAATTAAAATGGGAGAAGTGAATCTAAAACAACGCGAAAATATAAAATTTTTAGGCATAACTATGAATGATACATTAGATTGGGAAATCCATATCAGAGAAACAATGTCCAAACTAAACAGCAAAATATACCAACTGAAATGCCTACGAAGAGTTCTCAACTTGTCTGTGGTGAAAATATTTTATTATGCTGAAATTCAGCCGCGACTCACATATGGGATCTTATGGGGTTCAGCATCAGCAGCTCAGAAATTATTTGTACTGCAGAAAAAATGCCTTAGAACATTATTAAATAAAAGTCAGAGAGAATCATGTAGACCATTATTTTCTAAACTGAAAATTCTTCCTCTCTCTTGCCTGTATATTCTAGAAATATCGTGTTACATATTTAAAAATAAAAAAAGCATTAGCACTCATAGCAATGATCACAGTTATTCAACGAGATTTAACCGCCATCTAAAAACACCTCGAAATAATTTGAATGTAACTCTCAGGGGACCCATCTCCAATGGTGTAAGGATTTACAATAAGCTCCCGGAGACAATTAAAAAGGAAGTTACTGATTTCAAATTCAGAAAACATCTCAAAACTTTTCTGTTGTCAAAAATGTTTTATAGTACCGAAGAATTTTATGCCAGCTAGATAGATACTTTCATTCTATAATATATATTTTCCATTACATAATTTACACTATCTTTTGAATTGTCAATTTTAATGTGAACTAACTATATGTAACCTATGACGTGTTTTATATCACTTTATTGTGGTCCTTGAAAATCAATAAATTTTTACTTACTTACTTAAATCAGATAAATGTTTTATTGGTGACAAGTGATAATTGGTTACTAAACTAGTAGCACATATTCCCCATTCTCTTATTTTCCATCTTTGTTAACTTTAAAATCCCCTATGACATGTCTAAAATGATATTACGAATCTGAGGTTCTTGGCTTATTAAAATACCCATCTAATTATTGTTCGTTTATTTACACTGCACAAAAGCTACACAATAATTCACTCCAACAATTAAATAAATCAATCACAATTCACTGTCTAAAATACCGCACACTACTATTCAGATTCTGAATCAATCTTCCTTTGAATTTGTACTATACTCCATCTGATGAAACAACTTACTCTCTATCGCTCGGATGCGATGCATTATATAGAGCCCATTAGTACTAGAAATCTCTGGATTTCGAGAGCCCACGATATGACATTATCTCGCATGGGCTAGAATTGAAACAGCATGCAGAGACTTATAATTTGTTTCTGTAACACTACTCTCCCTCTCTAATTTTTATTGTACCGATCAAAAGCCATCGGTTCACCATGATAGGATTTCAGTCTTTCCATATGAACAATTTTCATCTCAGTCCTATCTTCCTATGTGGATTGCACAACCAGACCTGGTCACCGTCTTCCTCCTGAATTAGCTTTCAAATCGTAACAAGCTTTCATCCTGTCGCTCGCCAATATCAATCTCTTCCAAACAATTTCATGGATTTTCAAAATGCTGTCCCACAGCTTATCTGCATAGTCCCGCACGTAACCTTCTTCGGTTCTTAGTGTTCCGAACACCAGGTCACAGGGTAATTGAAGTTCCCTTCCAAATTTAATCCTAGCCGGGGTAAGCTTGGTTGAATTATGGGCAACTGCTCTGTATTCCATCAGAAATAGTGGAAGGTGTCTGTCCCAGTCCTCTTAATGTTTTTCCACAACCTTGGAAAGATGTTCTTCCATAGTTCGGTTGGCCCATTGTATCTCACCTGATCTGCAACACAATGTGGTATCCATGGTTCCTGACTAAGGGCCACTTCGATGTCCCTCATAGCAACTGCAAGTAGTACCGTGGCTACCTTACAGTACTGAGGCTCATCTGAATGACTCTGTTTGTTCAGTACCCAGAAAAGTTGTCTTCCGATCCTGTGGTAAGCTGGGAATTGCATACTCTCCAGTGCCCTGAAAAAAACATCATCAACCGAGAAAGCCAAGAGTTGTCCTAATTCCTTTTCGGTATTTCGGCTCAGTGGTCATTTGTATCTATGTGTGAGCGGAAAAGGGTTGGTCCAGCCCTTGCAGTGCCCCACACACATGGCTAAGGCTGATTACTCCGAGATTTCGCCCTATTCTTGGAGGCTCCATTGCGGCACCGTTTCTTTTGAGACCCTGGTGCCATACCTCCGTCGCCACAACTCTCGCAGTCGAGTCGCGGCCGCCCACACAAATGTCTACAAGAAAAAAAAAATCTTATTGGCAAAGCTTTCTATAATCTAAAGTGAGTATATAATTAAATTTGACAAATACATAACACAAGTTGGCAAATACAAAAATTTATCACAACACAAGAAAGTGAGCATCATCGTAAAAATATTCTTATGTACATAGCTTTTTATAATCTGAAGTGAATATATGTATAATTAAATTTGCAAATAGTAGTCTAGTACATAAAACAAGTTGAAAAAAAAAAAAAAAAAAAAATTATACTAAAACTCCTGTAGGGTATAATAGGATTTGAGCAAAAGTATTTCTTTGACTTTTTTTCGAAAAATATGGTGTTTGGAAATTTCTCTCAAACAGGGTGGCAAATTGTTATATATCTTTTTACTCTCATACATTATTGATTTTTTTGTCAATTCTAAGTGGGGGATGGGGAGAGGTAAGTTTTTTCTCGTTATTTGGCGAGTATTATGGTTTGTTCGAGTGCGCTCAGTATCGGAGACGTTAGACTTGTGCTTATGCTCCAAACATAGAGTTTCAAGTATAAAAATGGTAGTTAGTGTCAAAATTCTGTGTTTTATAAATAACGGTTTACAATGGTCGGTGTATTTAGCTCTGGACATGAATCGGACTGCTCGTTTCTGCAGGACGAAAACAGAATCGAACAATTGCTTGCTGCAATAACCCCAAAATGCAATACCATATCGCAGGTGTGATTCGATCAGAGAAAAATATGTCACCTTACTCATTGGCAGACCCAGTTCCTTAGACACAACTCTCACTGCGAAGCAGCCCGAAGCCAGTTTCCTTTTGAGACTTTGGATGTGGATATGGAATTTCAGGTTACTATCAATTTCAATGCCAAGAAATTTGGCACAGAGTTTATTTTCAATGGTTGTAGTGTCAAATATAAGAGGTTCATGAATGTATTTGAAGGTTACAAGGCTAGTTTTCTTTGCATTGAAGCAGAGATGGTTTGCGTCGCACCAGTGTTTTACCTTCTTCAAATCATCTTCCATTTTTTATTTTAGTATTTCAAAATTTGAATCCTTCCACATCAGTGTCGTGTCATCAGCAAACATTGTGAATTGTCCCTGTATATTAATACTGGCTAAGTCATTTATATATCATAGGAATAGTATTGGCCCAAGGACTGAACCTTGTGGAACGCCACTCCTGATATTACATAATTTGGAGTTGGTCTCTTTCATTTTCACAAGTTGCTTCCTGTCAGAGAGGTATGACTCGAACCAATTGTAGCTTACATCTCTAAATCCATAACACTGTAGCTTTTTGAGCAGTACCCTGTGATTGACGCAGTCAAAGGCTTTCGACAAATCACAGAACACTGCCCCAACTGCTGCGCCCTCATTCATCCCTAGATATACCTTTTCCAAAAAATGGAAAATAGCGTCATTTGTGTTTTTGCCGGTCTGGAATCCAAATTGTGCATTATTCAAGATGTTTTGGTCTTGAAATGTCCGCTCCTACCACATCTGAAGCAGTATACTCATGATTGCTTATTACCGCTACTATTCCTGGATTCCAATTTTTTTAGTTAGCCACTAAAAATCTGCTTCAAGCTGTCACTTTGTGCCTGTTCCTGATGTGGCTCTTTCAATCAATCAATGAAAATATGCTTTATGTCGAAAGAATACAATTCTTATGGACAAAAAAGAAAAACAAAAAGTGGTATATTTACAAACAGATTAAAACTTGTATAAATAAAATTAACAAAACATCGTCACTAATAAAAAAAAATAAGCATTTTGAATATGAAGTGTAAAATGGCACTAATACTTACACGTTAAATAATGTATCGAGAGAAGGGTTTGCAACGGTGAAATTCATCTATATTATAAAAAGGATGGTCACAGAACAATCCCTTAACCTTTGTCTGACCGAATTTCTTTTAAATGTATGGTAAGCAGTTTTTTCCTTGTATTTGATAGAATCCTAGATAAGGTTATTAGTGGGTAATGGTAATGATAATTTCAGTTATTGGGATGAACGTGTATTATAATTAAGTGAAGCTACAATATATATGTCGCGATTCTTGTGGATTAAGCATAATATTTCTAATATGAAAATCTACATTAGTGTGAGAATCCTGTGTTTTTTGAATAGCTCCTTGCAAGAATCACGCCGCTTTACTCTGCAAAGAGCCCGAATTGCTTTTTTTGCATATTTTATACCATCTGCATCATTTGCTTGCTTCGCACACCCCAGAATACTATTCTGGCCGATTTTGCTGCAATAAAACCCACTTCCTGGGATATAACCCTAATGGCTTGGCAGCCGAAGGAGAGTTTCTTGCACAGTTTTGTGACGTGTTTATTGAATTTTAATTTATCATCAATATATATGCCAAGCAATTCAGAGAACACGACATTATCAATGTTGTTTGAATATAAATTAATGGCAGAAAGCTTGAAATAGAATGTTAAGGCTTGTTTTTGATATGTTGAAAACATTTAAGTTTTGTAAGGTCATTAATATAAAGCAAGTATGGGACCCAGTACTGAACCCTGTGGGACCCCGCATCACTGGCGGATCTAAGTTATAAAATCCATAGGAATGAAATGAAATATATATATATATATATATATAATAAATATAAAAAATAAAAACTTGACCAAAAAAAAATATAATCAAAAAAAACATGCAAAAAAAACTTTATAAAATTATTTTAAAAAAAATTTTTGCAAATATACTGAAAACAACTGAAACCAGTGAACAATAATACTAATAAGATGGATAAAAGTGTGATGCTTTTTTTTTCACCATGACCAAAAAAACAAGCATAAAAATAACTTTTTTAGTTGAAACTTGTAAAATTTGGGAATATAGAAATTAAATGATTCTCGAGAATGTATTGAAAAATTTTCTGGGGCTCTAAATAGTTTTGTTCATCCAAGTAATTATAATTTTATACGTATACACTGTTTATCGGTTTTCCAAAATATGCAAAAATCAAACTTGTTAATAATGTCAGTGTTGCACTTACCATTTTTTACGATAAATTCAATTTCACTTGTCACTATTTCTATTTCAATGAAAAAGATCTATAACTATAAACTGAACCTTACACTCACTGATTTAAGAACAAATGTGAAATGACAAATGACCCTTTCTTTAAAAAACAAGTGGAATATAATAATTTTTCATTTATGTGCGGTTTCCGACTTCCGACAAAAAAACAACTATTTTCTACTTACTCCTTTGTTTTTGATTCTTACCGCTCACGGCTTACCACTAAGATGCCTTTTACTAAGAGCACAGTGCCCAAAAACAATTATCATTATCTGTTTTGCCGCACTTTGATTTAGCCTCCTGTGATTTTTTGCATACATTCGCACTGCATAGAAGAATATTTCTGTTTCATAGTTGTATTGGATGATGAACGACTCCTATGAAATTTAAAAACGAGTAGATTTGGGATGTTTGAGTCTTTGAGAGAACATTTAATACAACGAATAATTTTGGTTTGTATAACGTATGTTTTCTTCTTGTTGAAAACCAATCAAAGGTTTAGTTCCATATCCAGACTCTGGTTGATGAACCAATATCAACTATTCAGAACTCTAGAGGGGGGGGCATGTTCTGATGGTTTCTTTTAATTCAGTCACATTTATCGAATCGAAGTGGAAGTTTTCTTCAACATGGAGATTTGAGATATAGGAATCTAAGTTGCTTGTAGGAGTTAGGTGTTTGGTAAGTTTGAATACTATAGTACAATAATAATCATTAAGGATATCTGGACTTGGTGATATTTTTTTGTTTTCCTCTAAGGTCACTTATTATTTTCCAGCTTTCTTTGGTTTTGTTAGCAGCTCTATCAATCCTAGTATTGTAATACTTCTCTTTTGCCGCTCTTATCACTTTGCGATAAATGATTCAATATTCAGACTAGCAATCATGAAAAAGTTGGTCATTCCTATATTTTTTAAGTGTGTGCAGGTATCTTAAATTTCTGTATGAGGTAATCTCAGGTAAGAGTGACCACATTTTCAATGAGTTGATTTTTGTTCAGTATTTACCACGTTTGGGGCGATTTTTTTTTCAAATATGCCTTAACATGTTTTTATCTTGCATTTCACTGAGGAGTTGTTTTCCATCCTAGTTTTATCGAGTTTTATTTTAGTGAATTTCACACCATTTACGTTTTGACAGCAAGCAACTCTGTTTTCATTTATTACTTTGATTTGTGGGTTCCATTTCAAACAACTTGCAAATCAATTGCACAGCACTCCATTTTTGGTTATTTTTTGGCACTTTCGTCAGACACACTTTCACTCACGTCTTTTTTTGCCGACATCTTGAAACTGAATTATGAAGTGGTTATAAACAACCACCATATATTCACAACGAACGGGCCTCAACTAGAAAGGAATGCATCAGTTTGGTATACTGATGGATCCAGTGCGAGTAACTGGTCCTAGTTTCAGGCTCTGAAAACCCCAAGAATGTCTTTCAAGAAACAATGAGGAAGCAGACAGCCTTGCCAAGGAAGGGGCAAACACTCAGTTTCCTAGCTCAGAACCCTTCTGTGCAAGTTGTCAATTTCTCCACAGCATCATCAAAATGGTAGTCCTTGTCACCCACAGTGTCTTTGCGGTCACAACAACTTATTATTATCTAACACTAGCACATTTCTTAATTGATTTACTCATACTTTATGTGTCACAGTTTCACATGTTATGCATTTATACCCAGTTTGGGCAATAGTTTTGCATCTAATACTGGGTTCTGGGAGATTGAGTGAATAACGACATTGCTTTGATATAATTGGTTGTTTGGTCTTCCTAAATTGCCCAGGTGAAATTTGAGAAAATTAAACATAGTTTTGAACAAAATGAGATTCACTGCAGAATCCTGTGATCATATGTATTAGCCCAATTCTTTGTAGAGTCAAGAACTCAAATTATGGATTGATCAAAATTTCATAAAAATGCTACCCCCAATACGAAAAATATTTAAATAATGTGCCAGTTTGAATGAATGAGTTAATTCACAATGACAGTATAATGTTCATACATTTTGAGTGTTGAATAGGTGCGGCTAAAAGCACTTGAGACTCTGAATTTCAGTATTATCCCAGGTAGTGATTTATTTATAGGGCAATTAGTTGTTAGCAATGAACCACTCATGTACTGGATACAACTGTATTACTCGTAAACATAAATATTCCAATAACAAAAGGTATATTTAAAGATGCAAAATAAAACTCGAAATAACGTGGCTGTCGTTTACAGTCCAGCCCACCACTCCCCGAACAGATCGGCACTCCCCACTTGTCACTCACGTTGCCATAGTGACCATAGGCGTACGGACACAAAGGGTAGAACCACTACATGACCCCCCCAACTTAAACAATAATTTTACAATACAGATTGTATAAGTTTAGCACAAAATAATATTATCAGAACATACAAAATAATAATAGTAATACAATTCCTTTTTGATTATATCGAATCAAATTAAGATATTTATGAAAAATTACTAGACTGATGGATTCAAATCGTTCAGCAGGACCTTATAAGCCTTCAAATTAATAATAGTTTTGGTAGATAACTCGACACCCTTCTCATCACCGATGACATAAGAGTTGGGGCCGGCTCTCCGTAAAATGTAAAAAGGACACCCTTATATATCAGGAAGAATTTCTTTATAGTTCTTGCTCTGGCTGGATATTGGTAATGGGTTGTCACAAGGATCTGGTTACCAAATTCAAATTTTTCCGGGTTTATTTTCTTATCTGCCTTGTCGAATTGCCGTTCAGCTTCCGATTTCAAGTAAGGGTATGTCAATTGACCTTCGTTGAAAGTGGAACTGGTATAAGCTACCACCTCTCGTTCCCCCTCATTACTCATCTGGTACAAACTATTAAGTTCCTGTAAATAAGCAGTACCGGATGGGATGGTGCGTTGAAAACACTTTTATCATTCAACTCCATTTCGTGATCGTAACAATTTTTCTGTCCCGGATCCGGACATTCTAAGAGCACGCTCCTATTTCCAACTAAAATATGCGATAATTTTTGTTTATTCGAATCTTCAGTACAAGCCTGACTCACTGCCGACTCAAAATCCACTACTGTATATGCATGTTTAATCATATTGTTTTCTTTTTCATCCAGAAATTCCGAATAGACATTATCTACCTCGTTTTCACACAAATTGATATGTAGATTGGAATTCAACTTGAAAACAATATCAATGGTATGAATATTTTCTCCACTACGGAAACATAAGGTTGACTTGTCAAAATCAATGACTGCCTTGCATTTGAAAAACCAATTCGATCCCAATAAAACATTACAGTTCAAATTAGGAACTACCAAGCAGATGACATCCATGTCAAACTCTGCAATCTTGATTGGTAATAAAATTTGATTTTCAACACGCTGGATTTTACCCCCCACAGCAACAGCTATAGATAAATTTGACACCGGTAGAATAGGATGTTTGGCATCTCCTGCTTCAAACAATCATAAAATCGTTCTGAAACAGCGCAGACGTCCGATCCACTATCAAGCAATTATTCAATTTCTTGTTCTCCTACACGAACCTTTATGGTTGGCGACACCATTTCTTTTTCTTCCGCTTCGCTGTCCGAATCGGTTAACAAATTTTCAGTGTCCCGATTGAAAGAAGTTATAGAGCACACGTTAGAATTTTGATTATTATTCGAAGAATTTTGATTGGAATTATTATTTTGATTTCTAGTGATTGGGGCACCGAAATCCCTTGACGGTCCTGCATTCGAATATCCCCTGCGCGGATTATTAACATTATTCCTTGTTTCTTGCCGTGAATCATATTTATAAGTATCATCGACTTTCAGAAGAAATTCTTCAACCTCTTCAAACTTGGTAAAACCGTTAGTTATTATCCCTCTTTGAACATCCGCGGGAAAATGTTTAGCAATCATACATATCAATTTTTCATCTGATATTTTCTCGTCTAGAAACACAGATTGACACACCAAATTTAAAAAATATTCCGATCTATTACCGGATTCAAATCTACCATAAGTAAGCTCTAGAAAAAGTTCTCGCTGTTTTTCCACACCCCAAAATCTATCTTTAAAAGCTTTTTCAAAATCTTCATAAGTCGTGAAACTATCCTCTTTAATCGACCCCCAATCTGCAGCTGTGCCCTTGAGACATGCTAAAGCGAGGCCCTTTTCACATTCATCGGGAACTCCTGCTTCCCTCAATATATTATTCAATTTATTCAAAAATATCATCGGATGCATTTTTGAATTCGGATAAAATGTTAAATTACTACCCCCCAATCCACTCCAGTTTTTAATGTATCTACGATCATTAGTTATGGGTATCATAGATGACACATTTTGTTGAATATTTTGCTGACCCGGCATAGAGGTGGATGCTTCGTTATCCGCGACCTTCGTTCGTCGTTCTATATTATCAACATTGACAGCTAAATTTGAAACGGTCTGCTGAAGCTCAGTAATCCCTAAAGTTAATTTTTGTAAGTAGTAGTAGTAATTTTATTTAGCCTTTCGCTATACATTCCAACAATACATATATAATATGTCACTACAAAATTATAATATTACATTAATATGTTCACTTCTGATAAAATCCTTGACATGATTATTAAACATATTCAGTGGACTCATCTTCAGTTCGTTTCCTAGTTTATTATATTCCACCACACCTTTGTAGAATACTGAACGCTGCGTCTGTGTTTTCTTTGCTTGCTTCACAACAAAATTATCTTTACCTTTAGTATCATAGTCATGAACAGTTTTGAATTTTACTAATATATTTTCTAAATATTGAGGACATGTGTTTATGCTGATCTTGTGGATGAATACCATAACATTGTACTTTATGAATGATTTGACATCCAACCAGTTCAGGGTGTGTAACATAGATTGAACCGAAGTTCTATAATCACACCGTAATATAACTCTAATGGCTCTATTTTGCATTTTCTGCAATCTCTCTATTTCACTCTGACTTGCCATGTATACAATTGTGGGGCAATAATTGAAATGAGATAGAATAATTGTGTTATAAATCAACTTCCTAGAATACAATGTCAAATATTTACTCACCCTACGCAAAACACCAATTTTTTTAGCTATTTTACCACTAGTATAATCTATGTGTTTATCGAACTTCAGTTTACAATCAACTATTACCCCCAGATATTTAATTTCATCCACAAGTTCAATTTCTTCATTATAAATTTCAAAATTCAAATTGTTTTCTTCGAATTGTAAAATGCTCTCGAATTGTAAAATGCTCTCGAGATCCGAATTTAAATCGAGATCGCCAATCTTATTTTTCCTAGAACTCATTTTTATAACCTTAAAATGAAGTATCTCTAAATAAACAATGCCAGTTTATAAAAATAAATGCAAAAAATCTCATCGATATCGAACGTCGATACAGTTTTCAATGTCAATGAACCCTTCCTGAAGGATCACAATGTTTAAAATTGGAAAGTTCTCACCGGTTTTCCATCGATGAACGGATGAATGCGACAACTGGCAATGCTGCCTCTGGACCTGTTGTGTATGTATACAATTCTTGACCTTCGACCGGTCTCGACCAATCAGCGTGATGCCTAGCTGCCTGCCACTGTTTCTATACGGCCTCGCCAACAACGATTCCCGCCACACAGAATAATTTGGTAGTATGCACTTGCTTCGTATTTATTCAGACGACAATTGCACTATTTCCAGCATTTCAGATTCGTTGGATTTCCTCCACTAACAACTGAATCACCTCTAGCCACGAGTTGAGCGCCAAAATGAATAGGTGCGGCTAAAAGCACTTGAGACTCTGAATTTCAGTATTATCCCAGGTAGTGATTTCTTTATAGGGCAATTAGTTGTTAGCAATGAACCACTCATGTACTGGATACAACTGTATCACTCGTAAACATAAATATTCAAATAACAAAAGGTATATTTAAAGATGCAAAATAAAACTCGAAATAACGTGGCTGTCGTTTACAGTCCAGCCCACCACTCCCCGAACGGATCGGCGCTCCCCACTTGTCACTCGAGTTGCCATAGTGACCATAGGCGTACGGACACAAAGGGTAGAACCACTACAGTGTGTTTAGTTAATGTTGAAATGTTGCTAGTTTTTAGTTCAAACTGGACTGATATAATGTATAACAAGATACATCCCATTTAAACTTTTTGTTTTAAGCAAATTTCAATAATTGGTTAGCAGGTGTTTGATGATTGTTGTCATAGTATTTTTTCCAATCCAAAAGTTGATCTTCTATAAGCCTACTCTTTTAAAAAATATCAATTAAGAGCAAACACAAAAAAATATGCTCTATAGCATAGCTATATGTATGTGTTGAATGCATCCTGATTAGTTTTTTCCACCACTTTTCTACTTTTGGAAACATTTTTCAAATATTATGATTAGCTTTTCTATACTTTTTTTTTGTAATTTCAAGGTGCCATCAAACCAAGTTCTATAGCTTCACAACGAAAATCATTGGAAGTGAAAAATGAAAAAGCCAACAGCGATACTAGCCTGAACTCAAGCAAATCTCCACCGATACCCAGTAAAAAACCTGCTATATCCCTTAAGAAATCACCTTCAGGATCAGGTAGTGGCCTATTTTCCGAATTTAAGAAAAAATTGGTTGATGTTGTTGATGGTGCTACGGCTAGTAAAATTTCCACCTCGAAGACTGAATCATTAGAAACAAAGGACAGCATTTCAAATAATGCATTTGATCAAGTAGAAAGGAGGCCACTCTTGACTGATGTGAGAGCTACTAGAGTGAAAGCTCCTGGTGAGTTGTATATATATATATATATATATATATATATATATATATATATATATATATATATATATATATCTATTTATTATATATATATATATTATTATATATATATATATATATATATATATATATATATATATATATATAATATTATAAACGCGAAAGTTTGTAAGTATGTTTGTTACTCTTTCACGTAAAAACTACTGGATGGATTTTAATGAAACTTTACAATAATATAGCTTATACATCAGAATAAGATATTGTGTGAGTTGTCCAAAATATGACGATAAGTGTCAAGTAAGTAGGAAAAAATCTACCATCTGAGAGCTATTCTGGTGACGATGACAAACCGAGTGCGCGATACTACGGTACGGTCCAGCGGCACTATAGTATATATAAATATATATATATATATATAAGGCAAAAGGACTTCGGTCGATAGCCTATTGAATTGAATTTTTGTTCGGTTCAATAAAGTTCCTTTTATTATTATTATATATATATATATATATATATATATATATATACATAAATATACTTGAAATGGGAGCTCACCTTCTATTGGTTGCACTTGGTTATGAGGAAATGTGGTTTTATTGTCTCATACTCTATTCCCGTCATCTTAGCGAGATGAAATACATACAGGATAAGGGGCTAATGGGATAACGCGAAAAGCAAAAACGGGATAGCGGGATAACAGAATACTGCGATAATGGGTCAACGGGATAACGGGATAACGGAAAACGGGATAACGGGATAACAGGATAACGGGAAACGGAATGACGGGAAACGGGATAATGGGTGAGGTGGATAACGAGGAATGAGATAACGGGAAACAGGATAAAGGGAAGCTGCCAAAGCCACAGGCATAAGCTAGATAGAAGGAGACAAAGTGAAACATAAGACAAAATATAAATTCCACGCGGACGAAGTCGGGGGTATCAGCTAGTATATATATATTTATATATATATATATATATATATATATATATATATATATATATATATATATATATAGTGCAAACATAAATTTTTGAACAGATCAATATTTTTCAACCAAATTTGGACCAACTGTATGGGACCATAATTACAACTTTTTACGATACTAGTCTCCGTTATGACGTCATCCGCGCATGTGTGACGTCATCCGGAGGGAAAAAAACAATATAGGAAGGTGGGTTTTGTGACACCTTGTTTGAAAGGTATTTCAATTCTGTATCCACCAGGGTATACATTAATCATTTCCGCTAACAGTTAGGGAATATACGGACGTTTGAATCTTGAATTGTTTCTCTACTTTCACTCACTCACCCAATATGAGAATGGACGTGCTATTAAATGGTAAAACAATACGCTTTACATTTTCCAAAGAAAGTATGATTATGCCTCTACAAATTACACTATTAAAAACTATAAAAAAAAATCCAAATCACAAGCAAAGAGTTTTATAATTATTCAATTATTAGCCATTTAATTCATATTCGAAATCATACTCTCCGAATAACACTATCTGCTTCCCTAAGAATCAACATACCTGAAAACTTCAATTACTTTTATTGTCATGAGTGAAAAACTGTCAGTTTATTGTAATCAACTTTAAATAAGGTCTTGATTTTGTGAGTTTGAATAACATTTGTTGTTGAGTAAAGCTTGATATCCAAAAAATGGCTCGATAGCGTGCACTGTTAGAAAAAATCAAAGCGGTTATGATGGAGAAAGCAATAAGAATTTTCAACGAGAGGTTTTTGGAAAATCCTATATGTCGGAAATATTTATAGAGTTGGTACAAAAGTATACTCCAACCAGTAGTGTTAAATGGGCTAGAGGAAGTGGCAGAAAAGCAATTTCAGAAATCATACAAATAGATATTGTCAGTTCTGTCGTTAATAATCCACATTCGACAACTCAATCAGTTGCAAATGATTGCAACTTTTATACTTCTACTCTGAAGAAATATTTGAAAAAACATAAATTTCATCCTTATTAACTCATTATTTTACACTAGTTATTTGAAGATGATGCGGACAGAAGAATAGTATTTTGTTAAATAACTTGTAATAGAATCAGGAACCATTCGAACTATATAAAACACATTTGTTACAGTGATGAGTGTTCTTTTTCATTATGTGGTACTTTTAACAGACAAAATGTTCGATACTGGAATGATACTAATCCACGTATGATTAGGGAGGAGCACACTCAGTATCTACAAAAAGTGAATGTGTGGGCAGGTGTTTTAGGTAACCATATAATTGGTCCCTTATTCATAGATGGCAGTTTAACTGGAATATAGCTAAATATACTGCAAGCCCAAACCACATATTTCATTCATGGAGTAGTAGAAGCAAATCCATTGGACTTTGATATGCCAATAATATTTCAATAGGATGGAGCCACTCCTTATTATTTTAGACAGGTTCGTGAATATTTGAATGAAATATATACGTATAGATGGATCGGTAGAAGGGGTCAATTGAAAGGCCGTCATGTTTCCCAGATCTAACTCCATTAGACTTTTTCCTTTATGGATATCTAAAGTCAAAAGTATATGAGACTAAGCCTTTGATAACCGATGAATTGAAAAATCGTATAAGAAATTAGTGTGCTAATATAACTGCGAAATATAAGAGGCAAGTTCAAAAACAGATTTTTCTATTGTCAGGAAGTAATGGGAGAAAATTTGGAACACTTATTAAGATGATAATGAGTACATAATTATCAGTGAGTAATAAATACTGAGTATTTATATTTTTCAAAATCTGACTGCTTTTTGTCGTTTCGTGTTTTCGAAAATTTTCATCCATAGCAGGATAATGAATGAATTCATTTGGAATTGTTCTTGTTTGAGCAGCATGCAATATTTTAGAATGAGTTCGGAGGAAGGCACTAGTGAATAGCAGCTCCATTTCAAACTTGCGTAGGTGAGGTGAAAGTACAGAAAATATTTCAATATTTCAAATACCCAATATCTCCCCCAATAGTAAGCAGAAATGAAAAATGTGTACACTGTTGGATACGGAATTGAAAGGTGGTGTCACAAAACCCACCTCCCCATTTAATTTTTTTTCCCCAAATTACGTCACCCTTGTGCGGATGACGTCATAACGAAGACAAGTATCGTAAAAAGCCCATACAAGTGTGCCAAATTTGGTAGAGAAATATTGATCCGTGCAAACGATAAAATGGGGGGACGTGTCCGCACTGTATTTATATATGTATCTGATTATTTTAATGTATTTCTCATACATCTAAAACTCTACTATAGCTAAATGACTGTTTTATAATCCTGACAGGAATTAAGAATTCATTAGCATTTTTACAGATTGATTTGGAATATTTGATCTCTGATTAGGTTGTTGTGATTAATGTTATGATTCACACAAACAAGGCCGTACCCAGAGAAAATTTTCGGGGTTCTAAAGTAAATAATGCAATGTACATTTTACCAAATTTTATTACACATCATTAAACAGACAGATGGAATCAGATTCTACAGTGTAGAAAGAACCACTAGGCCAGTAGATATAGACCAATTAACATTAATTCCAAAAGTTTTCAAACTTCAATGGTATGTTAGTGTATCATTGAAAACAAACTATAAAATTTTGCAGAAGTCTGCGATGAACGGAACATTGTTTTACTTGCAAAAACGTTTTATGCTTTATTATTGCACTGAAATTTGCAAAAGTTCTGCAAACTAGGCATACCTATAGTAATGGTGTTTTACAACATGCATTAAGTTTGCAACCTTGTAAAAGTTACAAAACCTTGTAATTTGTAGTTTTTTTAAGTTTTTTATTTTAATTTGTTTAAAAAAATTACAAAAGTTCTGCAAATTGGATAAGTGAACGGAAAAAAGTTTTAAATATCCACTTACATTTGCAACCATTTCTGAAAAAGGCATCCTTTATTTATGAAACTTGTTTATCGACTCTCCCATTTTCAATACACACAAGCATTGAAATAATTAAAAAAGTTTTTTGTTGTGGTTGCAAATAAAGAGAATATTGGTCTTAGGGGATATGTAACTTTGCATCCTTATACGAAAAACGGAACCTATTTATCCACAATTATTTTTTTTTCATTTTTACAACTTCTGAAATAATTGCAAAAGTTATGCAAATTGCAATTAAGATTACGGCTAATATTTTACGTGATTCGAGAGATTTGCAACCGTCATTGTTCAACGGACCATTTTTTTTTATTGTATAATTGATTTGTTTATTTATAATTCGGCCATAAATGCTCTGAATTTTTTTTTCAATTTTGGTACATGCAAAGTACGCATAAAAATACATTTTTCCATAATAAAGGATTTCTTAATTTTTATCAGTGGCGTCCCTGTTAACATGCCCTGCCACATTTTTGATCAAAATACTGATACGCCACTGCCTTTTTTCCAAATAAATATTGTTTTTGTAATTGTCCTCTATCTTTTCATGAAAATGGTCTCCTGCCTTTTTTTCGTCCTGCGAACGGTTTTTGAGTTAGAAAATGCATTCATTTGCTTACCGGCGCTTACCCCTATGCGAAATTAGCCGTTGAAGAGTAGTAGGATTATCTTGTGGGCTAGAAACATCTAGTATGCTAAGAACACATTTCGTTGTTTTCAACATAAACAATTTTGACACTTTTTAGCTAGATACATGATATTATTTACGTTATAAAAACTTTTTTATTAAAAAAAACATGGTAAATTTTACAAATACCGAATTAGCAGACATGCATTACTTGTAAGGGCTTGCTGACGGCGACTGCATCAAGAGCGCTTCCCAAATAGAATAGTTCCTGATGCTCGAACGATTTCAAGCACCCACAGAAGGTTATGTGAAACAGGAAGTTTTGAGCCAAATCATCACTTGAAAGAAGCACATCGGACTGCAAGAACTCCAGCAATTGAAGTAGATGTTTTAAATTCAGTTAACGAAAATCCCGAAATAAGTACGAGGCAAGTTGCCAATAGTTTGAATATCGCCCATATTCTAGTATGGAGTTTTCTTCATGGTTATTTGTTATATCCCTATCACATTCAACGGGTTCAGGCTCTACTTCCTCGAGACTTTCCATTATGAGTGAATTTCTGCCAATGGTGTCTCCAAAAAGTTACCGAAAATCCTTTATTTGATAGCGAAATTTTATTCACGAGCGAAGCTAGTTCCACTAAAAACAGGATCAGAAATTTTCATAATAATAATTTTTGGGCCGAGGAAAATCCGCATGAAATCGTGGAATCTCATCACCAGAGTAGTTCTCATTAAATATCTGGGCTGGAATTATTGGAGATTACCTAATTGGATATTTTTTTTACCACGCAGATTAAATGGACATAATTATCGCCGATTTCTTGAAGATCATTTGCCAATTCTGTTTGAAGATGTTCCTATTTTAATGCGAAATCGCATGTGGTTTATGCACCATGGTGCACTGCTCATTTTAGTGCTCTGGTACGCGAATATTTAAACCAAAACTTTCATAATCGCTGGATAGGTCGTGGGGGAACAGAGTCATGGCCAGCTAGATCCCCAGACTTAAACAGTCTTGATTATTTTTTTTGGGGACATCTTAAGACTTTGGTGTACAGTCAACCAATTCTAACAGAGGAAGAATTGCAAAACCGCGTAAATTTAAATTTGAAAAATAAAAAATGTATTTTTATGCATACTCATTACAAAAACTAAATAATAGTTTCCATAAAATTATGAAAATCTTGCCTAGATCCTTTGGTTACCACAATTGTGAAATTAAGACTAAGAGAAAAAATCGAATAGGGACAAGCAAATGAATTTATTTTATTTTCTAAATCGGAAACCGTCCGCCGGACGAAAAAAAGACAAGAGACCACTTTTATGAGAAAATAGAGGAAAATTACAAAACTAATATTTATTTGGAAAAAAGACAGTGGCGTATCATTATTTTGATCAAAAATATGACAGAGCATGTTCACAGGGACGCCACTGATGAAAATTAAGAAATCCTTTATCACGGAAAAAATGTATTTTTATGTGTACTTTGCATGTACCAAAATTGAAAAAAACGGCAAAGCGGTTTCAGAGATATTGGGGAAGAACAGATTTTTTTGTTAAATTTCAACATCCATCCAATAAAGCGATTGCAGACCTATGTTCATATGAAGAATTTTTCTTAAAATCATCCAAGGATTATCACCCTTTAGGATCAGCATTCAATTATGAAACACCCTGTATATTAGACCGACATATCTACATTGGTCCAGTTAAATACTTTATCATCCACGTGTATATCTGTTATATTTTGTACTGGTTGATCGAAATTGCATCCGAAGAATAATAGGGTTACGTAGTTAACCATTAAAAAATTTGAAACTAATTATTGATCTCAGAAGCAATCACTGTTTTCGACTAATCAGCAAAATAAATTTAATCTAATATTTTCAAATGCAACAATCGAAAGAATACACAATTTTTCTAAATTCTGCTAAAATACTATTGGAAGACATTAATTTTTCATTGCATTAAAAATGACATGCAATCATTCTTTATTTAAAATGTTCACTTGTCACAACTTGACTTTATAGCACTCGATGAGATTTTAAAATGAATAATCGATGCTCTATGGAAGGAAGGATATCAAAACGTTATCGATTGTATATCTCGCAAGTACATAATTTTCATCATCAAACAAAAACGTTGCTGAAAAATTAAAATTTATGAAATCGATATTACATCTCAAATAAAAATTTTACAGGTATGTATTTCTTGAATTGAATAAAATGATAATTTACCTTTCCACTCGACATTCTTACTCCAATTGTGGTTTCACATGAAAAATTCTATTGAATCCAAATCGACACGTATGAATAATTTTCTTGATTTATAAAAATTTTTAAAATAAAGAGGGAAAAACATGTAGGCAGTTCTATTTCAGTTATAGATCCAGGCCTATTAGATGAATGTGCATTGTTTTTGATTAGTTGTTAAATAGTTGTCTGTCATAAAAATACAATTGTCAGTCTTCTTTTATTCTAGTAATAAATCATGTTACAAAACTGCTGTGCATTCATTACTCTGTAAACAGAACACTGTGACGTAACACAGTTGTAGGTTAATCGTACTAATGTACTAGTTTTTTTCAAATCTCAATATTTCCTAAATTTTTTTATAAATCAAGAAAATTATGAAAACGTGTCAAGATTCTCGATCCTCCATCAAACGTACTCAAGAGTATTTTTTATTCAAATTCCTCATTGTAATATGATGTTTTGAATTCTTATCGAAAATGTTAGCTTTCAACATTGAATGATTTCACCTACTGTTGACGATCTTCTTGGTCGATAGTTAATTTGGTAACACAATGAATGTCATTTATTAGGTATATACAAATCTTTATTATTCAGATAACACAAATGTTGCAAAAATAAATATTTTTTTAATTAAAATGAGTTGTCTGCCCATTTAAATTTTTTTTTTTTTAAGTACAAGAGAAAATATTTTTCTTTTGATTTTACCCTCATTTCCGTGTTCAGACGAGGTTGCAGACGAGGTTGCAAATCAATTAAAACATTCTACGTCAAGACATCTCCACTTGCAACCATTATTTGAAACTTTTGTAATAATTCCGATACTTATTTCAATAAAAAAAAATCAATTTAATGAAAAAATATATTTTATGTTTGACGCAAGAGGTTGCAAATAAAAACTCTTGTCAAAAACATTATTTTAGTTATTTTTTCGAGTTTGCCGAACTTTTGCAATTTTCATGGAAAATTAGGACTAACAACAATGTTTTTTCGATAAACAGACATTTCCGTTTTGTATGAGTGGTTGCAAATTTATCAGAGGATGAAATTGCTATTTTTCAAAACATCGAAAGTTTGCTGAACTTTTGCAAATTTTTTCGCTCTAATAATGTGAAAATTCATTAAATCCTGATTTTCAACATCTTCCGTTCAGAAAAAAGGGTTGCAAAATCAGACTACATATCATATGAAAGTCCTCTTCACTTCACTGATGTTTTGAAACTTTTGTAATTATTATAAATTTTGGGAAAATCATGTCTATCTCTACTGGCCTACACTTACAAAATTGAAAAATGAGAATTGGTGTATGGGATGTACATAAAACTACTTGATTTTCATCTTATTCCAGATATATTTTACAGAATTCGGGGGGGTTTTAACCCCCCTGGGTACGGCCTTGCACACAAGTACTATTATATCACACTCAATTCTAATTTCTTGATGAGTTTTTAGTTAGGAGTTTTCAATGAATTCAATTTGAATGAATAATGTATACAGGGTGTTCCAAATTAAGTCGGCACCATTGCCAACTCCGTTATTATTGATGCTACGATTTCGGTTAAATGGGCAAACTGGTAGCATTTTTAGTGGCCTTCTCGGTGCCGAAAACAAACAAAAAATTGACAGTCGCGTTGTCATAATATTTCATAAAATGATATTTTTTTCAATGGAACACCCTATATTTTTTCATGCATTTCGATTCGTAATAACATTCTCAACAACAAAGCTCATTTGACTTTTTTTCGTAAAGGTGAAAATAAGACAGTTGTATTAATAGGAAACATTTATAACAAACGGGTTTGATAAAGTGGTGTCAATTGAGTGGTGCGACATGATGATCACGGGTTTCACGAGTTCACATCCCAGCGCAATTTTTTCTTTTTACTGTCTTATTTTGCAATTAGTAACAAAATATTGTCATTCGTATAAGTACAAAAAATGGGTGTTTGGACAATCATGAGGTTTTATTCGCCAAAACAAAGAAATTTTTTGTACTAGTGAAAGAAATAAATATTTCCACATAAGTCGCTCATTTTCCACTTTAGGAAGAAAAGTGATATGAGCTTTGTTGTTGAGAATGTTATTACGAATCGAAATGGATGAAAAAATATAGGGTGTTCCATTGAAAAAAATATTATTTTATGAAATATTATGACAACACGACTGTCAATTTTTGTTTTGTTTTCGGCATCGAGAAGGCCACTAAAAATGCTACCAGTTTGCCCATTTAACCGAAATCGTAGCATCAATAATAGAGAGAGAGAGAAGAGAGAGAGAGAAATATACTTTATTGTCGAAGAAACAAATTCTTATTGACAAAGCTTGTAGAATTAACTAAATACTAACAAATAAATAGCGACTTAAACACAGTTTCACAAATATGACATAAAGTTAAAAAATATTAGTAAGCACCTATATATGTAACAACAAATAATGTATAAGGTAAAAAATTTAGTAATTTATGGTTCAATTCAGAGAACCCGTTGTCTAACAAACGTTCAAAAGAACAGTACATCTTTATAACATTACAGATTAAAAATAGAGGTGAGCAATTGTCATAGTCTATAATGAGAAAACTATTAGTCATGTATAATAAGGTTATGTCAGGGTTTCATTAAAAAATTATTTCGTATCGTAAAATGCTTTTTTCAACAGAGCCTGTTTTAAAAGTTTTCTAAATATTTTATGATCTTGGATTGTCCTTAGTTCAGTGGGTATGTGATTATATATTTTTTTACTCTCGTAGAACAGAGAGCATTTAGTTAGAGTGGACTTTGGAATGGGTAGAGCTATTTTCCTTTCTGTTATTTGACGGGTCGCATGGTAAGTTTGCGTTGTAGACTCTGTCATATATTTTTTATGCATCAAGCATGCCGTTTCCAATATGAACAAGCAGGTCAGTGTAAGAATTTCCTTTCTCAAAAATAATGTTTTGCATGGCTCACGTGCACCCACTTTGGCTAGATATCTTACTGCTCTTTTTTGTAGCACAAACACTGAATGGAGGAGCTGTTGGCTACAATAACCCCAGAAGGCTATACCATATCTCATATGGGATTCTATCATTGAGTGATAGACCATTTTTGCTGTTGCTGCGCTCAACTCGTTTGTGACCACTCTGAGGGCAAAGCATCCCGATGCCAATTTTTTTGTTAAAGCTAGGACATGTTGGTCAAACTTCAGTTTCTCATCCAAAGTTATTACTAGGAATTTAGTTGTTTCTTTGTATTCTAAAGTTTGTCTGTTCAAGTTTAGATTCTGGCAATCAAAGTTAAAGCCCATTATTTTAGTTTTCTTGTGGTTGAAGCATAAATAATTTGCATCGCACCACTTTTGAATCATTTCCATGTCTCTATTTATAATATCTTTCATGTTGTTGTAACATTTTCCGTGCCAGAGTATGGTAGTGTCATCCGCAAAGATGGTGAACTTTCCTTGAATGGGAATATCGGCCAGATCATTTAGGTATAGGAGGAAGAGAATTGGACCAAGGACAGATCCTTGTGGGACTCCCCTCGACATATCCCTGATGTCTGACCAATTCCCATTTGACTTTACTATCTGTTTCCTGTCGTCTAGATAGGATTTAATCCAGTCAAGACATACTCCTCTAAAACCGTAGTGATGCAGCTTGTCCAGAAGTATTCTATGATTAACGCAATCAAAGGCTTTTGTCAAGTCGCAGAACACTGCCGCAACTGCCTCACTGCTGTTCAGATTGGTGTAAATATGTTCCAGGAATGAGAATATGGCATCATTTGTGCCCTTGTTGCTCTGAAATCCAAACTGCGAATCTGACAATATATTATTGAGGTTTAGAAATGTTACAATCCGTTTTTTTACAAGCTTTTCTATTATTTTAGATAACGTTGAAAGTAGAGAGATCGTTCTAAAATTGCTAGGATCTTCAGATGCGCCTCCTTTATATATTGGGATTATTATTGCTGACTTGAGGCATGGTGGGAATTTGCCAAGTTCAAAAGACTTGTTGATACATTCAGCTAGTACTTTTAAGGCTGTATCAGGAAGATTTATTAATATTTTTGCGGAGATTTCATCAATACCCGCTGAGTTTTTGTTTTTGGTGTCATGTAAAATTTCTTTCAATTCGAGTAAATTGGTGTCCTCTATGTAAAAATTATCTGTGATGTTGAACGCCCTCAGATATTCCAAGGGTTTTGTCTGGGGGACAATAGTAGCTGTTAGTTTCTGAGCTATTGTGGTTGTTTTCTTTACTTGTTTATTTTTTCGATATTTTTGAAAGTTTTTTGTAATAGGTTTCCTTGGCATTTCTTATAACTTGTCTATATATTTTGCGATAGTTGTTAAAGTATTTCATGAAAAAGGGAACTTGTATTTTTTTCTTAGTGTATGTAAAGATCTTAAGTTTTTTGTGGATATTCTTATGCCTTGCGTTATCCAGGGTTTTTTTTTTTGATTCTCTGGTTGGGAAAACATTTATCAATGATTTTAACTAGAAGTTTTTGAAATTCACTTACAGAGTCGGACGTATATAGTACATTTTCCCACGGGACTTCATCACACTTTTGTTTGAATTTATTGAAGTTTTTTTTGCTATATAATCTGCCAATTTTATGATTGTTATTAACTGCTTTATTTTTCAAAGGGAAGTTTAGTATGATTGCTTCATGGTCAGACAGACCAGCTGGGATAATTTCGCATGTCAACTCGTCTTCATCCAGGTTTGTGCATATGTAATCAATTGTAGTGGCAGTGATTTGTGAAATACGTGTTGGACCTTGTACTTGCATTTTTAGGTTGTACGATAGCAGTAGGGTGTCAAGTGTTTGGGATAATATAGTTTTAATATTATAATTAATATTAAAGTCACCCGTAGCATGATTTTTGAATTTACTGGGATTCCTGATAGAAGTGTCTCTAGTCTGTTTAAAAATAAAGTAGCATCGCTTGATGGAGCTCTGTAGATGCATAAGAAGTATATATTGTTTGTGCTGTCGTGTATTACTGAAATTAAATTTTTTTTTTTAAATTTAAAATTTAATTTTTTTTTTAGTATCATAGTACCCCCATGAGTAGATTGAGTTCTACAATATCTTGCAGCTATAATATAATTTGGACAGTCGAAAGGTTCTTCTGGTTTCAACCAGTGTTCGGTTAACATAACAAAATTTGGCCAATCTAGGTGTTCAAGAAAAATAGTGAGTTCATTTTGCTTATTCCGGACAGATTGAATATTAAGCAATAACAATGAACCCCATTTGTCCTTTTTGTCATTTTTTAGATTTGTAAGAATTTTGAGATGCTGAGGTTCACAGATTTTGTTATTATTATTTTTTTTTTTTTTGAAGTGGGATTTATCTCTATTTGCTGGTTTGATTTGGTCCTACTCCTAAAAAAGACGAAGTCTTAATGCTACTATTTGTTTTTAGGTCCTCTCATGTTTTGTTTATGTTGTTTTGATTTGTCCCCAGCTTGATCCCTTCTTGATCTCTTCTATTTGTTGTGAACATCTTGATTCTATTGAATATTTCATTACACAGAAAGCGTGCTGCCTCAGGTTTCAGCTCATATCCGTTTCTTGGGTAGTTGGATTTTCTTAATATGTTGTTGCATTCCATGAATACGGTATTTTTCAACCCCATATGATGAAGATTTTTTTGGACGTCCAAGTTTTGTTTATATATGATTTGGTTTACTCTGATATCGTATATGTATGGCTCGGAGATGATAATTGATTTGGTGTGTTGTATTTCATTTAGAAATGTTTCCAGTGAAGTTGAGCTTATTTTGTCCAGCCATATCACAATGACATCCATTTTTGAGAAGTTTTTGAGTTTGCAATTGCCGTGTGAACCAATTCTTCGCAGCTAGCCCCAGGTTTCCTGATTGACTGGACTGAGTAGATTGAGCGCAGTGTTAGTTGTTGCATTAGTCCTCTCCCATGGATTCCCGATACTAACAGTATTTTGTTATTCGCGGGAGTGTCGAAAGGGGATGGTTTCTTCGTTATATTAACGCGGGTTGTTGATTCTCCGGAGTTTTCTAGATCTCTGATGGTCACTTTCTCAGTGACAGATATTGGGGCGTGGTTTGGATTGTTGGTCCCTTTGTTATAACTCTCTTCTTTTAGGCAGAAGTATTTATATTCAAGTGTCTTTAGTTGTTCAACATAGCATTCTTTCTCCACAGTTAATGTTTCGATTGAAGTCAGCATGTTCTTTTTTATGGTAGTACGTTTGTTGTTATTGTTTCTAGTTCTTCTTGTAACCTCGTATTTTCCTTAATGAGATTTTTGATATCGTTTCTTTGATCTACTATAACTCCCTTCTGTTCATCCAGTTTGGTCTGGTCTTCTCGTTCTCTCTCCGATGCTACTAGCTCAAGTTCAATTTTTGAAATTTCTCTGTCCTTGTTATCTTTCTTAAGAGCTTCAATTTCTTCCAGCAGTTCTTTGGTCTGGTCTTCTCGTTCTCTCTCCGATGCTACTAGCTCAAGTTCCTTTTGGCTTAGTACTTTATTTAATGTTTCGATTCTGGCCCCAAGTTTCCCTCTTTCAACACTTTCAGTTTTGTTATTTATTGAGGCACATTCTTTGGAGCACAGAATTTTATGTCCCTTTATTATTTGAGCAGTCTTTTTCCTTTCCACACAGCTTTGGTGGAAAATTCCCAGGCATTGAATGCAACAGTAGTTTGGGCATTCTTTTTTTTTGCAGCAATTGAATGGTGATTCCATTTTCCTCAGTTTTATTTGAAGTGTCTTTCCTAGTTTTGGATGACTTTTTCCTAGTCTTGGAGGACTCTGTGCTGTGTTGGAGATGTTCTACATAAGTTGATTGAATATTTTGCCTAATTGCACTGGACTATCAACACCTGTGTTTATATTTAAGTTTCTATCACCACTTTTTACATTGTTGAAATTCCGGAAGCCTGCCCTGGTATCCAAAACTAAACAGGCGAGGATAAATAACTTTTTATAGTGCGAACTTTTTATCACCTCACGCGTTTTTGTTCAGTTTTTATTTAGGAATGAGGTTTACTTTATTGCATTTAACTGCAATTTCCGATTACAGAAACCTTTGTAGTTCTGAATGATGGGCACTAATAGATGTAGTAGACTAATCTGCAGAGTTTGATAGCACTTTTGAATCATTCAATGATAATAAAACCATGAAAATTCGCAAAATTATCGGGAGCAAACTGATTCAGTATTCACACGTTCACGATCACGAATAACGGAGTTGGCGATGATGCCGACTTAATTTGGAACACCCTGTATTTGTTGAAAAAGCGGTAATATGAACATATGTTCCACCTATTATCATATCTCTAAAATATCCACTCACAATTATAAAGAGGTTTGATTTGTTTGGAAAGTTATCATTCATCTATATCACATAAAATAGAATAAAATGGGTAAACCTTATCATTCATAACTGAGAATGTATGAATTGCCATACATTTATAAAGTTTTGAATGTTCCCTTCATTCAACAGCCATTTTACTTATCAAAGGCCTTGTATTTTATTTATAGATATTTTGATATCTCAATATGACTTTTATGTATGATGATGAAAGTATTTTATTGCGATTGTTACCAGTGACTATCCTCATATCGTTGATGTTGATGAAATCATTAAGTAAACACAAAACTAGGCTGTGCTTTATTTCCAAGAATTATTAATTTTACTCACAAAAATTGTAAGTCAATTCTACTTTGTAGTTTAAAAGAAAATAAATATAACAATGAAACATCACAAAACAATGATGGTTGAGAACTTTGAGTTCAAAAATATTTTCATAAAACACATAAATAAGTAGAGTACACATACACACATACAGAGACATATATATATATATATATATATATATATATATATATATATAACATCTAGCGGTCAAGTTGGCATCTCTTCATGTTAAATCTGGAGTAAGTATGGCATCCGCGGTAAGTTGACATCTAATATATAGATGCCAATTTACCATCTCGAGAAACTCTCATTGAATAGTGTTGAATGACATTTTCTCAATACTGCACCAAAAATCAGCTGGATGCCAATATTTACCCTTCTCGGCTGCCGTATATATCAGAGGTTCCACATGAGTTGGTGTGGCGGCGCTCCTGTATATTATGTATATTTTTTTGCCCGTCCATGTAATGAATAAGTTGGCTTTTGATGCATTAAGCAACATTGTTCATCCTATTCGAAGGGAGGAATATTTATTTACTTTTGAGTAAACTCAGTAGAGAATATTTAAAATTGTTAAACACTGAGTATTATGTATCCATAGTCCATTTGCTGATGATCACAAGTAATAAGAACATATCTGTATGTGAATACAAATTTTTTTAGAATACATTTTGGAAAGTTAATACTAAATTTAATTTTTGATATATGAAATTGCTCAAATACTCAAGAGACAATATCAATATGAATAAAATTCGTAAAAGTACTCAACATAGTGGTTGGTTCCATTTGATCTGAGATTGGCATGCCCAATAACTATTAGTGTATTTGGGTATGTATCATATATTTCTAGGTCGAAGGCTTCCTACAAATATCCATAAAGATGAAGATCACTCAATACCCAATGGCAATGCAGATCATCTCATAGAAGTATCAGAAACATCTTTCGACTTATCTTCAGAAATTGATGGGGAGAAGCCACGTTTGAGGGAATGGGAAAAACACAAAGCACCATGGCTGGAGGAAATGAAACTTAACCAAGCCAAGAGAACGTCAGTATCTCCTGGACCAGAAAACAAAGCCAGCAAATTGATATCAATAAGTGATAGGAGTCTAGATGTTGAAGAACCGAAACCCAATACGTTATCACCTTCAGAAAAAGAGGTATGTTTTTCCACTGACCTTCTCTTTGCCTTTTCATTTTTGTGCAGCTTCAAGATTTTACATTAGTTTCAAGTAAAGCATCAAAGAAGTTATAGCTACTTGAAAATAATAACTGCTATTGATTATTCAGTATTAATATTGAATTTGTTTATTTTTACCCATTCATGGTAATCACAGATGTAATTGCTATGAATTCAACAGTACGTGTATGTATGTATGAAAGTTTTTCAATGCATAGTGTCTGAACTACTAGACTGATTCAAATAAGAATTATTGGATGATCTGCTTATTGGAGGCTTTGAATTTTGGAAATGGCAGCTGTGATGCATAAATATCAACTATGAACTAACCTTTTAAATTCATTGGTAGAATTTTCAATTACAAACCTTTTTTAAATCTCTTGTTTTTAGGTATTAATTAGTATTCAGGTCACACAAATAATTATTGCCTGTAACTTGTTAGTAACGAAGATTCAAACGGCTTCAAGTTGGTCCAAGAATTTTGAAAAATAACAGAGACAGATAGATTGTTACTATACAAGTTTGATTGAAATTTTAATTTATTTATTGCACATAAAATATACAATTATGACATATATATATATATATATATATATATATATATATATATATATATATATTATATATATTATATATAATATATATATATATATATTTTATATATATATATATAGAGATGTACACGGTCATTGTGAATCCCATGAAGCATATGAACAAGACGCAGTTTAGCCCGGAGTAACCTTGTTAGTCCCGATATCGGGCTCAACAAAGTATCACCCTGTATCTCTTCACTGGGTGATCAGAATTGAATGCAGGTCATTTCCCCACGTTTTAGATCGGGACACACAATATACCATTTCCATAACCAACATACGCCATATAGTTCTTTGGTTCGAACTGTAGGGGGCGCTTTCCGTATATAGGGATATACACTGCAGAATTATATACTTCTTTGTAGAGCCCACAAACTTTTGTAGCGTTGTGTAGCCCTAAGTTTGGCAAAATCGCAATCGCTGCCTTCATGAATGTAATATATATGAATTGCTGGATCCGTGATCTGTCCTAGCGCAAGGAGTAGTTCATAATTCAATATAAAAAATATTTATCGTTCATTTTTCAGATTAGGGAATTTGAGTTTGAAATAGTTACAATATTTGAAGATATATTTACCAATTCTTTTTCTAAGGGGGATGTTGTGCGATCAATCCATCTACATAAAGGATGGTTGGAAAAAAGTACAAAATAAACAATATTGGCTTGAAAGCCTTATTCTTCAGTTTTCATCGTAGATTCAATTTTTGTGCATCAAACGATAAAAATACATTCACACTGATGTAGACCATATAGGGAAGACGGTCCACCAAGAATATTAGGCAAATATAATTTCCAACTGAGGAGCAATATAATGATTTCAACCATCGTGAAGATTGGATATCGAAATTCTCAACAATTTTTCGAGGCAATGAAACGTTTTCATTGACTTTCTTGAAATGCAATTTTGCGTTCTTTTGAAAGTAAAATTTATAGAACTTTTCATGTTTTTTTTGTTATTAAGTCCACTTACATTAATTGATCAAAAAGGGGCAAGGAAAGAACAGTTCACCTATACAAAATAGGTTGATCCACCTGAAATCATCACATTAAATTCAAGCCCAGATTAGTCTGTTGATGAAAGAGATTTTGCTTTGTACACAGGGATTACTCTCATTAGTTCTGAATTCTGGAAAAATATATACACATAAAGTTCCGGTTCATTTATTTATTTTTTCAATCTTAGAAAGCTGCAACATCGACAATATTGAAGTGATAACTCGACAATATGCATCTTTTTGTTGGTTATCCAAAGATCTGATTGAATGTTCTGTGGTACCATATGGGTACCATTGAAAGAATTATTTGTTCTCCACAAAATCTGATTTTGTAATGCTTGATTAAGATTATCCCCTGTTTTATTTGGATAATAAAAATTATTAATATCGGGATGAGAGTTTGGTCATCTTATCTCCATATTTGACCCTGAATGGAAATAACATTATGTTCTCATGAATATCTGATCGGTGCTATTTCATGAATTATTCATAAAAATAATGTAATTTATGCCGAATAGGATTCAATCATTCAGAAATACTTCCCGAAAATTCGGACCTGAAATAGTAATAGGTATGTTTCTTTGTAGAGGAGAAAGACACAAGGAGTTGTATATTCCAGTTTCTGATGAAGGTACAGATTTTTTTTGATTCTCAAAACTTTCAGGGAATTTTTCATCTATTGATATTTCATTGCAAAATTTTGGAGAAAAATATTCGTTTGGGAGTAAAACTTGAAATTATCGAAAAAACAGTTTTGGTTCAATATTTTTTCCTCGGAATCATTTGCCGAATGATAATGGAAAACCTCATTGAAAATATATATATATATATATATATATATATATATATATATATATATATATATACCACTCTATTGCCTGTTGCTTAAAGAAACTCCTTCATTGACTTTCAGAATTTGACTCTATTTTTAGATCATTTATTATTTTTTCTTACTTGAACTCCCCTGAATGGGTTCATTCTTGGAGTATATGAAAAAACAATTAGCACAGATGATTTTCGAACAAAAATCTTATATGAAATGAATTTTCGAGTTGAATGAAATGATTTGTTTATCATATATTTCTTCAAGAATAATGTTTGATGCGATATTAGACACTAATGGAAATGGTAATTTTTGGTGGTGGCACTTTCTTCTTGCAAATTTAAATTGTGTTAATATTGTTTTTCTCAATATTGTACACACAGTGGAAAAACTTATTCATAGTTATGATTTTTGAACCCGTAAAATGAGGGAGTCGCCTGAATAAAAAACACATTCATTATAAAAACACATTTATTGAATTTAACATTATAAAAACAATTCAGAATGAAATAAAATATTGATTTGTTTGAAAATATGAACAGGATGTTCATAAAATCAAATGTTGAATCATCTGCGACTGAAAGATGAACTTGAGTCACTATCTTCCATCGTTCAAGATAACCTCTTGTGAGGTATTCATGTTGAAAAGGAAAATATTCTCAATTGAATATTCAATAGAAATATTTTTCTGTGAATCAAAAAATCCACGACAAAAATTAAGTTATTTTTTGTGAATGACTAACAGAAAACAACTACTCCCCCGACTAATGCCACACTGGACATTGAACTACATCTGATAGATATTCTAAAAAGGCCCTAACTGAAAAGAAAAAATCTGAAATTGAAAATTTGCCTTTTCATTGAGTTTATCACTTGATTTTCTATTCCAGTCTTGATTAGGAACTCATAGAGATGAATGAGACGAATAACAATGTTTTCCAAAAGAGAGAACCCACCAGAAATTATTTGTAACATAGACGCAAGAGAGGCATCGCATTCACTAGGTTTTCAATACATTTTTGTCGACGAAAATCTATTACACGCTTCCACGATCATCAGGAAGACCGGAAGAAATGGAAAACACATTTTTGGAAGCAATCTCACTTTGCAAAGATGGAAAGTTAGAAACATTTCTTTCGGAGAGACACTTTGAAATCAGTGTTTTTTGTCATTGAAACCTATTGTGGGGTATGATTGATTGATTTGTTTGAAAATATTAACAGGATGTTTAAAAAATTAGATGTGGAATCATCTGCGACTGAAAGATAAACTTTAGTCACTATCTTCCATCTTTCAGGATTACCTCTTGTGGGGTACTCATGTTGAAAAGGGAAATAATCTCAAATGAATATTGAATGGAAATATTTTTCTGTGAATAGAAAAATCCACGATGAGAATCAAGTTATTTTTTGTGAATGTTTGACAGAAAAACAACTACTTGCCTGGCTGAAACCACGCTGGGCATTGAACTAAATCTGATAGAAATTCTGGAAAACCTCTCAAAAGGAAAAATCTGAAATTTTAAATTTGCTTTTTTACTCATGTTGAAAAGGGAAACGCTCCCAGATGAATATTGGATGGAAATATTTTTCTGTGAATAAAAAAATCCACGATAAAAATTAATGAAATTTTTGTGAATGTCTAAGAGAAAACAACTACTTTCCCGGCTGAAACCACGCTGGGCATTATACTACATCTGATAGATATTCTGAAAAGAATCTCAAAAGAAAAAATCTGAAATTTAAAATTTGCTTTTTCACTCATGTTAAAAAGGGAAACACTCTCAAATGAATAATGAGTGGAAATATTTTTCTGTGAATAGAAATATCCACGATAAAAATTAAGTTATTTTTTGTGAATGTCTAACAGAAAACAACTACTTCCTCAGCTGAAACCACGCTGGGCATTGAACTACATCTGATAGATATTCTGGAAAAACTCTCAAAAGAAAAAGTCTGAAATTTAAAATTTGCTTTTTTATTCACATAGTTATTTGATTTTCTATTCCAGTCTCAATTAAGAACTCATATAAATGAATGTGGCAAAGAAGAATGTTTTCCAAAAGAGAGTACTCACCAGAAATCATTTGTAGCATTGATGCAAGAGAGGCATCGCATTCAATAGGTCTTCAATACATTTTTGTTGACGAAAATATATTTCATGCTTCCACGATTATCAGGAAGCCCGGAAGAAATGGGAAACACATTTTTTAGAAGCAATCTCACATTTGAACCTAGCATGGGATATGATAGATTGATTTGCTTGAAAATATGAACAGGATGTTTATAAAATCAGATGTGGAATCGTCTGCGACTGAGAGATAAACTTTAGTCACTAACTTGAATCGTTTTGTAGTGCAAGAGCTGATGATATATTTTTCCGAATTATCTGAGCAATATGCAGACTCATGTAAGGAAGTGAAGGATAGGTATATAGGAGTTTACCCTTGTTGAACATGCAAGGAAAAATTCTCTGTTTGCCCAGTCTGATCAATATTAAATTAATTTACGTTTTGTCGAGGGTAATATCATATGTGCTAGGGGTTTTATCGCTATTTTTTTTTGGAAATTTTCGAGAAAGCATTTTGCCTGGAAATTTTACTGATTGTGATTTGCGGTCTCATTATCTGGTCGCAAATTGCACGAGTTAAATTTCCTAGAGGCAAAATGCTTGAGGGAAAATTTCAAAGATTTTACGATTAAATCCTCTAGCACGATGATATTTGATGAGAATATTTCCCAAATAACATTTGAAACTAGATAAAATTATCAGAATTCATGTTCTATTTGAATTTTCAACGGTGAAAATTACAACTATTCTTCTCGTTCCAAAATTGAAGGAATCGTGTGTCCGTTTCTAAATGCTTGACCTTTGACTAATGTGGCCATTCCATAGTTATCTTTGGTCAATCTATATTTTCAACAATTAATTCGAGAATATCGAAATTTATTCAGCTATTTTTAGTTTTGTAAATGAAAATATTTTAAAACTGCTGTGCAATTCGTTCATTTTTATTGCATACTTGGGAGTGTTTATCAACCCATACACTGAACACTGAAATATGTATGTCTTCATTTGTAACGAATACTCAAATTCCAATTTTTATGAGCCTAATTTGAAAAGTAACGAAACCCCCATAGAAATTTCCAGCCCCCTATATCACCCCTTCAGGGTTAAATTTCGGAAAACACTGAAACACGTATTCATGTATTTGTAACAAAGACCTTTAATTTCAATTTTCATGAACTCCACTTCATAAAACTAACGGTACTCCTATACAAACTTTCAACCTCACTTTAACCTTTAGTGTTTTCCTTCCCCCTCCCTCTCCCTCTGAGGATGGAATAAGAATACGCTGAGGTTCATAATTCTCACATATCTAGTTTCTCCAGATCCGAGAGTTTTCCTGAACCTGACGAAAAATCCACATTTTTGGAGCTATTAGGTTTTCTCATACGATAATCAACCTGATAATACAAAAAAAAATATATTCCTCAACTTCAAAGCGAGTCGCTTATTATTCAATATAAACATTATACTGAATATGAATTATGTGCTCACCTTTCTGCCGTTTCTCAAGTTATAATTTTGAAGGGTCATCGCCACAATTTGTTTTGCTCTGCTGGACAATTCCGCAAGTCACCGCCCGCTCACTGATTAGAAATCCCTAAAAAATATTTTGAACTGAAAAACGCGCGAAGCAGTAGAGGCAACGCCGCCGGGACACACAGAGGCCGTTCCAATATAGGCAATATACGTTTGGGATTCATAGCGTAGTGAAAGAATAATTGGCTCTACAACGTTTCAAAGGAGTATATTTTTTTAATATTGAGAATTGTTACCCCTCTAAGTGTGCTTCGACGAAAAATGATGGAATGATGTCATTGCACTGGAATATACTCTTTGCCCATCCTGAAAAGTGCGGGTTCAAGAGCGACCCTTGTACTTGCAATGCTTAACAAAAACTATATATATATATATATAATATATATATATATATATTATATATATATATATATTATATATATATATATATATATATATTATATATATATATATTATATATATATATATGCTATGAGTGTTATTATAGTTATTTTTGCACCTAAGTGTACAACACTTGTACGTGCAATTATCAGTAAATTGTTACTAGTTTGAGATATAAGTCGATAATTTGGATATATGTGTGTGTGTGTGTGTAATATGCTATTAAAGTATTATATAATATCTTCGTATGTGCAAATAGGTAAAAGAGGTAAAAAAGAATAAAAAACATTTCTAGATGTTCAAATGCATTACAATGCTGTTATTTTAAGTGAATGTTTTACGATAGATTCATTACAGCAAATTAATATTCCGGGTTATAAAACGTATTATAACAATGCCGATTTCAATAAAAATGACGGGGTCATAATATTTTATAAAACAATTTTGAATATCATGATTACTAGTTTTAAACTTGTTATCTGTGGAGTTACATTAAGTATTTCAAATGCTACTGTTGATGGTACATCGTTTCAAATTATTGCATTATACCCACCAAATCCATCTAATGTAATATCATTTTTAGAAGAGATTGATAATTACCGTAAATTAAACCCAGAGCACATCCACTTTCAATTGCTTGAAGGAGATATTAATATAGACATTTTGGATAAAGATGTAAATACTAATAAATATATATCTGTAATGGCTAGACATGGATTTTTATAGATACACACTAACTAGCTCGGATCCAAAAAAATAAAAATGAAGGATTTCACACAATCAAAAAAATAAATACCGAAAAATTCTTATCATTAATAGAAAGTGAAAACTGTACAAAGGTCATTGCAGCAAATGATGCTCAAGTAGCAACAGATGTTTTTACAGTTTTTTTAAAAAATGAAGGTCTTACAAGATCCATTATCACAAGAGATAAATTAAAAAAACGATTGTGTAGTAATTTCTCGATAGCTTTAGAAGAACAATATCTTTTAAAAAAATATAAACATAACTACTATAAAAACATAATAACAAAAAATCAAAATAACATGAAAAAAGTATATCAAGTAATTTCTGAGGCAACAAATGAAAAATCTAAAAAAGTACAATATGCTTGGATATATACGATGATAATGGACAGACTTTCAATAGCAATAAAGAAATAGCATATTTTTGTAATGAATATTTCACTAATATAGGAATTAAAATGATTGAAAAAATAATTATATACCACGATTGCTCATTAAATAATACTCCCATTTATAATAAATATCAATTTTTAACTCCTGTTACAGAAAATGAAATATTCCTCTACAACAATTCATTAAAAAATGGTAGTGCACCTGGTTATGAAGGAATCACCCCATTTTTATTCAAACTAACTGCAAAATATATTCCCCAGACAGCACAAATACATCTTAAAGGCGTCTTTAAGATGTTCGGGACGTCTTCAAGACGTCCAGTGAAATCTTAAAGACGTCCAAAGGATGTCTTTAAGACGTCCAATGTTACAAAACGGGACGTCTTAAAGACGTCAATATGGACGTCTTCAAGATGTCTTTAAGATGTCTCTCGAATGTCCAGTTTATGTCCAATACTTACCTGAATGAAACCTTTTCTGGACATTTAAAGGACTTTAGTATTCAGTACATTTAAGGTTAGAAATAGAATTGAGAAATACAAAATTTGTACAATTTTTTTTATTGGATTATCTAAAATTTTTTGTTATTTTTGTATTATGTTCGATCTCCCGCTCTTCTCAACCAATCCTGTATGGATTTCTCAGTTTCCTTTCGATCTTTGAATATTCTTGTCATTTTACTGGCACCTAGAACAATAATAAACTCTTTTAAATTATGGAATAAAATCAGGTTTGTCAGAACGTTCTTGCATCACATGGTAAACTCAGGATGTTTAGGTTATATTATGTTTCAAAGCCCAATTTGATAACAAGAGTGGTGTTATTTTCGTTTCATTACAGGAGTCATTACTATCATCTGAAAAACAAAAATGATCAGCTGATGGCGGATCAACAGCTTGTGTTGTGGTTCGTTTCTAGGCATGGATAAATGATTAAGTCTATCACCTCTGGCTCAAAGTTATAGTTATGGTTAGCAAGATCTAACAATAGGTTCTATGACCTCTTGCTTCCATATAACCATAGGCTGAAGTTACTCTGACCTAAGGATAAAGTAACAGGTACTTTGAGTTCTTGTTGAGGCAGTGACCATTGGTTAACTAAACATTTTGACGTTTGACTTGACATGAACAAAAATTGTTCGAGGTTATCTTCCCAGTGTTTTTTTATACGGTGTATTTACCACATACAGAAGTGCGAAATATTTCGATTTGAGACAACTTGCCAGGGAATATTAATAATAAGAGAGATACAGGGTGTCAAAGGTGAGATAGTATTTTTGAAGTTTTATAATAATGAAAAAGAAATTGAATGTATTGGACTCAAAATTGTCACGATAGTTTTTAAGGGCGAGAAATAAGAATTTGTTATCATTTTTTATGGTACTCCTAGAGTTCGCTAGTTACTGTTAGAATTGGGTGAATCCACACTTCGAACAATGGTAACAAATTCTCATTCCTCCCCTTGAAAACTATATCGCACCAATTTTGAGTTCAATACATTCATTTTTTTTTAATTATTGCAAAATTTCAAAAATAACATCTTATGATTGACTCACTGTATCTCTCTTATTATTAATATTCTATTGAAGCAAGTAGTCTCAAATCGTAATATTTTCAAGTCAAGAATCTACCATAGTCTATGTACAATTACTAGGACCAACCTGTATACCTTGTTCATTGTTTATTATTGTTGCAAACTTTTTTTATCCCCTATATAAACTTGTGTTTCTTGAGATTCGAACAATAAAATGAAACAAAGTTCACCAAAAATGTTTATTTTAATATTATTACAAAATTACTTTAATTATGTTGTTTTAATTGTCTCAGCTCCTCCCTTAAAATCTCCATTCTTATTTTATGTTCAGCCCTAGCCCAGTCATGCTGTTCCTTTTTATTTTTCTCTTCCTGAACTTGTATTTCAGTCAGTTTTAAAAAATATTTCTATTGTAAGTCTGCAACCTCCTTTTTGGCATTTACAAATTGGCCATCTGTTTTAACAACGTTTTTGGTATTTGTTGTATATTTTCTTTTTGCTAAAATATATTAAAATTTGAAAAAGATTTTTATATTATAATGTAATTTTATTACCTGGAGTCTTACTAATATTTAATGCAGGATGGATTGGCTCTTTTAAAGATGCCGGAGTATACGTTGCCCAATTATTTTCCGGAACTTTACTATGTTCTTCATCTGATTCTTCGTGGTACTCTATGACAATATTTTCCTAAAAAGTATTTACATTCATATCCATGAGTCATTAAGAAATCGGGTACATAACAACTAGAAATTACAATAATATAGTGTCTAGCATATAACTCAAATGCTCACCAGGTCTAGTAATTCCTGCACATTCTCCACTTCTAATGGTTGTGGAGAAGAGGGCTCTGCTGGTTGATTACTACATGCAGCTTGTGGTTCATCTAAAATCAAATAATGTCACGTCTCCCTTTCGGATAAGCAAATAGCAATAATATGTACCTTCAACTGTATCACAATCAACCTCGTTTGTTCCCCCTTCTATGGTTTGGGCACCCAGTTCATGGATCTTCTTTGACACATCAGATATTCCTGGTGCTTTATATTCACCTCCACCTGTACCCATTGCATATTTTTTTTCTCCAACATATTCTCTTCTTGCAGTCTTTTTCAGCAAGTTCCATTTATTATGGAGTTGTGTGGCCGACCTTCTGCCATAAATGCCAGCACTATTGAATTAAGCTGAAATTTTCTCCCAACATTGCTGCTTCGTCTTCCACGTTACAGCATCGTTCTCTTTATTTTCAATTACACAGTAGTATTTTTTTACAAACTCTAAGAGAGTATCGATTTCTTGTCTTAAAAACGTTCTCCCTCTAATTTTTTTATCTTTCACATTATATTGTCCTTTATCTTCCATTTTATTCTTTTAACTAATTTCTAATCAAATAATTAATTTTTAACTAATAAACAATCTCAGACAATCTACAAAGCAACCCCATAAAGAAAAAACACATGTCTTCGACAATAAAGCATATTTTTGATTGATTGATTGATTGATGTAAATAACAATTAAGGACATACCCAAAACAATCACACAACACAAGTTTTGGGCGGAAAATTCAAAATTTGTATAATATTTTTATAATGGTTAGTACAGTCACGAGGACGATCGAGCAGAAGCAACCATTAGTCAAAAGTAGCTAACACATTGTGATAGAACACATTTCTTCCTAACCTTGAGATAAAAATCTGACCAGTGCTTGACAAACTCTCACTTTTAACCAAAGGTGATAGAACCCGCCCTAAGAAGGGTAAAATTATCATTTTGACTGTCTGCACCTGTCATTGCATTATTTAGAATGGAAAAACTATTATTTTCATCTTGTGCAAACGTCCTTGTATCTTTGGTCAGATTTATATTTTCCAGGGATGACATTCGGTTTCCATTACTATCCGCCATCGCGATGTTGGTTGAACTTACGCAATCATCCAAGTATAGACAAAAATTGGTATGCCTTTTGGCACGCATATAATATTTCTGTAGAGCCATTATAGTATATGGAGTCGACTTACCTCGAGTGACACATAAACAACGCAACCACAATAACTATTACAGTCCGAAGTCCAAATTGCTCGAGAAGAAAAGACGAAAGAGGACGAGAAGTCCCGATGCTCGACGATAATTTGCTGCATCCTTTTTCATTGTGCTTTTATGATTGGTTGAAAACTGACATTCGTCAAATCCCACCAATTGAAAGGTCGCTTAATCATTATTCGTTACATGATACGGAAACCGGTGAAAAGAAAGCTTCAACATCAACAAGCGCTCAATGAGATCGCATATATAAGAGAAAAAATAAGGAATGTTCACTTCTCGCATGATAAAATTTCAACATAAACTATATAGTTATTCAAATTATAATGTTGTACATTTCTAAATACTTATTTAGGATTTTGTTTTCACTAAACATTATATACTGCCTCTTTTAGAAAAGCTTTGATATCACTTTATTGGAAAAAAATCAACATTCCTAACTTCTGCGGGATGTCCATTCATGTACGTCTTAGAGACGTCCATTTTATGCCTCTGGGCGTTCAGGCATTATATGGACATAAATTGGACGTCTTTAGGATGAACAGTGCTGTTTAGGTCTGCACCCACTTAGCTATATCTTTTACTTAATATTTAGTAATGGAAAATTCTCCAAACAATTTAATAACTCTGTGATAACCCCTATTTATAAAGCAGATGACAAAAATAAAATATCAAATTATCGCCCAATTAGTTTAATTAACAATTTTGGAAAAATTACTGAAAAATGCCTAAAAACACGTTTAATATACTTTCTAAATAGCAACAAAATATTAAGTGAATATCAGTACAGTTTCCGAGAAGGTAAAATCACGTCAGATGCCAAGTATAAGGTTATTAATGAAGTTTCAAACAATCTTGATGACAGTAAAAAATGTATCGCAGTATTCCTAGATTTGGCAAAGGCCTTTGACACGGTACATCATGAAAAACTACTACAAGTGTTAGAGCGGTATGGAATTCGTGGTTAAAGATTGTCTAAACTGCTTACAATATGTAAAAGTCAATAAAGGTCTAAGTGAACCGCAACTGGTGAGAGTGGGTGTGCCTCAGGGGACAGTTCTAGGGCCTATTCTCTTCACCATTTATATAAATTATCTGTTAACATTTGACATAGATGGCAAAGTAGTATCATATGCTGATGACACTGTTGCCATATTTAGTGGATATGATTGGGAAGTTACTAAGTTGAGCGTTCAAGAAGGTATGAATGTCATAAAGATGAGATTGGATGGGTATCGGCTGTCTTTAAATGCAGATAAAACCAATTATATAGAATTTACCATCACAGATATAAACATACCTAATTTTCACAGCATTCATATTTAGGGCATTGGAGACATAAAAGAAGTTGAAAATACTAAATATTTAGAAATTATTATAAATAAAAATTTAAAATGGAATTAACATGTAGCATATTTAACAAAACAAGTTAGAAAACTAATATACAAATTTTATCAGTTAAGGGATATCTTGAGTAAAAATATATTAATTTTGGTATACAAATCCCTAGTGGAATCACTTTTAAGATATGGAATACTGGTTTGGGGAGCGTTATATGACAATTCATTAAAAATCTTGTCTGCAATTCAAAATTATATACTGAAAATAATTTACAAAAAAGGCAGACGATACTCAACCAGACTACTTTATGGAAGGGATATATGCAACATAAGATCGCTGTACTTTCATACATTGGTAACATTAACTTGTTTCTAATTATATTCCTGAAATGTCCAAATGGAACAACAAAAATATCACATTCTGGATAGAAGTTATCATAAGTTTTACAGATATTATAAACTGGGGATTTCACTAGAACGTTGATTCTTGGTAGAGGTAGATGAAAGCAAATTTCATTTCTGCTAGAATGATGAAATACTTGAGTTATTTGATGATTATTTGACATTAGCTTTTGTTGGTAGGTGGATATGTCCAAATCAATGCCTGCCATTGATTTATCCAAATCTCTCAATACCAAACTGAAAACTTCGCCGAGCGAAATAGAAAAAGTACCTCCAGTGAAATCCAAACCTGCCATTGCCACAGCTATAACAAACCGACATAGTGTCATCAATAATATCAAGGAAATTTCAGTGGTTAACAGACATTCTATAAACGTACCAAGCATGGCAGTGAAAGATACTGCACCTATAAAACATCCTGCTCCTGCAACACCAAATATGTCTTCAGTCCCATCCATTACCAGTAAAAGCCCTATATCACCTGAAAAAATTGATAATAAGCCAAGTTCAGACACTCAAGAGACCATAACAAGTGCACAGTATGTAAGTTTGCTGGAGAGGTTACAGAAGTTAGAAATTGCAGTCAAAAGGCAGAATGAAACAATTGAAGAGCTGAGAAATAAACTACAGGTTGAAACTGATATGAGAATGTTGCTACAAGAAAAAGTGTCACAGAGTATACAGGTTTGAGTTGATTTTTTCTCTTATATTGTTTGCCATAAATACTGTGGTTCAATATGTTCCTTTAATATTCATTTTTCTGCCACATCCTAAATAGTTCATTTTTAAGATTCTGATGGTTTAATCTAATTTCAAGTATTATTTTTTATGAGGTTGTGATGTCTATATTTATTAAATTTCATTTAGTTATTCATCTAGCATTTATTGGATGGTATGACTTTTGTGCCATCTAGAATATTATTATTATTATATATTTATGAACAATTTAAATATCTTCATGAGATCATATACATTATTTTAACTTTAGGTCGTTTATATAAATAGGTTTTAGATTATTTTTAAGATATTCGTTGATATCAACATTTTTGCAAAATTCTAGTTTTGTTTGTATTTATACCTGGAAATTTCAGTTTTTCAATGAAATCAATTCAAGAAATAGATTTTCATATTCACCAATAAATTGTGAAAGTTGACTGCTTCATTTTGTATTTTATAAAATGAATTTTGATTATTTTTGGAACAATGACCCCATGGTTCATGAATAAGATTAAAAATGGGATGTAGGCATAGTAGATTATTTTTATTAGTTCCAAAAATTCCATATCTATCTAAAAATGTTCAAAGTTTTACAAAAAAAAATATAAAAATGTTTTTATTATTTTTTTATAAAGTTGGGAAAAATACATTTGAATCAGTCCAACCATCTGTACTAGCTCTATTGCGCAAAGAAAACAACTACACCATTAGCCATCTTAATTTTTACCTGAAAGAAGTTTCATCCAAATTGGTTATTTCAACAAAATCCTGTTTGTATAGGAAAAAAATATTTAAAAAGAAAAACAAATTTTGTGGCATTGATCCAACTTCAAAAAAGGTTTTTTCTATAGTTAACTTGCAGTGTTTATTTCAAATACATTAATTTTTTCATTTATCTAAGAAAACAAGACATGTAAATCGGTTATGAATAATTAAAATTACACGCCCCAAATGATAAGCAACCTAAAAGTGTGCTAGGTAAATTCCAGCTCTTCGACTTCATATCAATATATAGCGTTCGAGCTCTAGCAGGTACCCTCAACAATTCTCATGAGATTTTAATCAATTTGAGATATGTTATTACAACCTCTTTAATGTTTTTTGATACCACATTTTCAAATCAAATGTTCATGCAAGATCTCTTTTGGAACATTTCAACTGCAATGAATCAGTCGTGTATTATGGCAAGCAATTTTGAAAAAAGTAGCAGCTATGTTAGGTAAGCACTTATATTATACGCCACTGTAAGATTTTGTATATTTTATTATATGCCATTGCTATTTTATATAAGCTTTTTTACCATTCAAGCCTAATTATATATATATATATATATATATATATATATATATATATATATATGTGTGTGTGTAAAACGCATTGCTCATTCAATTGATTTATTTTTTCAGAGTTAAGTGATAAACTCTTGGGGTAAAAAATGTTATGTGATCCCCCATAAATTATAGTTGAAAATGTATTATAGAATTGGAATTCAAATTAGAGAGCAAGATCACTTAATTCTGACGATTAACAAATATATACTATTATTTTTTCAAAGTCAGACATGTTTATTCAATAATGAAATTTACTATAATGGTAATATTTCTATGAATATAAGTAAATGAAATATTTTAAATTAATATTTGTTGTTCCAAATGCTCATAATTTTTGAAGATTTAAATTGGTCATCTCATTATTCATAACTTTAAACCCATTTTTGTGATTTTTTTTTAATATTTGAACTATTACTCTGAAAAAACGAAAATATGTGCCAGCATTTATAGGTTTTTACGAATTTTCTGAAATTTTGTAGTAATTGCGGATTTTTAAAAGAAATGATTTTTATAAATATGAAGTATTATGAAAATACTTAGATATATATAATATATATATAATTTTCCTGTACATCTAATTGTTCTAATAACCCAAATCTATTCTATCAAGGCAAGTGTAACATTCCATTTTATTAATTTAAGAGTTGGTCATGGAATGTGTGATAATTTTATTTCTGTATGTATATTGTTCTTAATATTAATTATCATAAAAAGAGAAATATTTATTAATATTTATACTTTCCGAGATAAACTTTGTTTTAAACAAAGATAATATTGTACTTAGGCATATTTGTTGACTTAATAAATTTTTGAAACTGAATCTGAGACAATAATTATTGTAAGTAATCTAAAGAATATGTATAAAAAAAGCACAGTGAACTGGAGATTCATCTAGTCACTGCAAAAAAAACTCCCGAATTACAAAAGTTTCAAGTATATATATATATATATATATATATAAAAATTCTACGACATTAGGTCTAAGCTTCACTCACAGATTATAGGTGTCACTATATAATTTGATGGTCACTATCTATAATTTGATGCTTTTCACATTTTCGTACTTGCCGGTAGGTATTAACACTACGAGATATTTGATACGAATTTGAAAGAGACCACAAGCCGTCCTGATGATTGGGAAACCATGAAACAGCTATTGGCGGATGGTGGACTCTCTTGGATTCGTAACAAATTTCTCTTTATCTAGTTATTTGTTTTGCGTTACTCTGAACGCACTAGGAGTACGACTATTGGTGTCGTAGGTTGGCCTATGCTGACATCTGTTGTTGACCTATTAATGTGCACGAAATTTCGTGTCATTAAATTTCCACGATAACAGGTCTAAGCTCCACCGCACAGATTATAGGGGTCACTATCTATAATTTGATGCTTTTCACATTTTCGTACTGGCCGGTAGGTATTAAACTACGAGATATAAATTATTTATTATTATATAAATTAAAATTGCAGCATCAATTAAACACGAGAAATGCATCTCAACAAAATGTACTACTTCCATCTGTCAAAATTTTACTGGTCCAAAGGCTTTTAATGCCTTACCCCTGCAATTGAAAACAAAAACATACAAAAGAAATAAGCTCAAGATTGATATGTGGATTAAAGAAAGCGGGTTTAAGTTTAATTTTCGCTGAATTTAATTTGATCAAGTATTGCTTTAATTTCCTTCTAATACAGATTTAGACTTAGTATAACAATTTTTCAAATTTATAGTTAGCTTAAGGTAAGCGCAATTTAAATATATAATGCTTGAGAGATTTTTGTACATACTGGAGAATATATCTCAAAGTACGTCATCAATTTCAATATACCTAGATATAGATAATATATTCATTAAGTTAGGAGTTACTGCACACACAGTTTGTTATATTCTATCGTGCAGCTCATTGGATATAGAACATAATGTAATGTAATATTGTTTGGTGTTCTATATTATTAAATATTATATTTGATACGAATTTGAAAGAGACCACAAGCCGTCCTGAAACCATGGGAAACCATGAAACAGCTGTTGGCAGATGGTGGACTCTCTTGGATTTGTAACAAATTTATATATATATATATATATATATATATATATATATATATATATATATATTATCATTCGTTTAGTTCCGTGACATTTTTGAGAGCCTTTTTTTTCTGCATACGTTAACCATATCCGAATTCATGTTAGATTTTCGGTTAACAATGTATAGACGAGTTCCAAGGCACTTTGAAAAAAGCTTTCTATATACTGAGGAAGTCAACATGTGCAGTTTTTTCTGCGTATCTTAACCAAACATTTATCATACATCAATCAGAATATCTGCTGGTTTGAGATATTTTTTGAATTCGTGATATTTCTTGGGTTTACTGGTTGAAGATATATGAGCAAGTCTAAGATATTAAACATAAAAAAATATATCTACTGTGATCAACCATTTTTATTTATTTATTAACTAAACATAACATAAGCTAACCGCTAAAATGTGTTTTTATTTTTGATTATTGGTAGTTTTCCAATCGACGATGTAAACACGAGTTCCGGGACACTTTATGAAAAAAATGCTCAATATACAGGGTTTTAACAATTTGTCTGCATATATCCACCATAAATATATCTATTAAGCTATCCGCTGGTATTTGCATCGATTTCGAATTCATGTTGAATTCTCAGTTAATAATGTTCAGACGAGGTCCTAGACACTTTCTATTTAGTGATGAAGTTAACATATTCTGTTTTTGCAGATGTTTACCATATATAACTCGAACAAACTGCTGGTTTTAGATATTTTTTGAATTCGTGGTATTTCTTGGGTTAATGGGTTGACGGTATATAACCAAGTTCCAATAAAATAAATTGAGAAACCATTTTTTTACATTTATTCATCAAATTGCTAACAGTATTGAATATGAAGAAATATGGTCGAGCCAAAACTATCCCCATATCAATGAGTCACTGAGTGAATTCACATTGCTAAGTATGAGCCATCTCCGTAAAATCATATTCTCATTGGACAACAAAATAAGCAAAGACAAAATTATCAACAGTAAATTCTTGAAAGAAACTTTTGATTGTTTTGGACCCGTATTGCTAAACCTTGTTAATACGTCTCTAAAAAAAGGTATATTTCCAGATCAGTTTAAAATTAGTATCATTATTCCTATTCCTAAAGTTAATATGAATTCTCAGTTAATAATGTACAGACGAGGTCCTAGACACTTTCTATTTAGTGATGAAGTTAACATATTCTGTTTTTGCAGATGTTTACCATATATAACTCGAACAAACTGCTGGTTTTAGATATTTTTTGAATTCGTGGTATTTCTTGGGTTAATGCGTTGACGGTATATAACCAAGTTCCAATAAAATAAATTGAGAAACCATTTTTTACATTTATTCATCAAATTGCTAACAGTATTGAATATGAAGAAATATGGTCGAGCCAAAACTATCCCCATATCAATGAGTCACTGAGTGAATTCACATTGCTAAGTATGAGCCATCTCCGTAAAATCATATTCTCATTGGACAACAAAATAAGCAAAGACGAAATTCTCAACAGTAAATTCTTGAAAGAAACTTTTGATTGTTTTGGACCCGTATTGCTAAACCTTGTTAATACGTCTCTAGAAAAAGGTATATTTCCAGATCAGTTTAAAATTAGCATCATTATTCCTATTCCTAAAGTTAATAACTCAATAGATTCTTGTGATTTCAGACCAATCAACACATTGCCATCACTTGAAAAAGTTCTTGAAATAGCGATCTACGAACAGATCGAAAACTATTTCAATATCAACGAACTCTTTATTGGTGCTCAGTCTGGCTTCCGTAAAAATCATCAGTGTGAAATATCTCTTCAATATACCATATCAACCTGGAAAAGGGCTGTAGATGTTAATAAGTATACTATGGCTATTTTTATGGATTTGCGTAGAGCTTTTGAAACGATAGATCGAAACATTCTATTGGAAAAATTAAAATATTATGGCATATCTGGCAATCTGTTGAACTGGTTTAGAAGTTACCTAAGTTATCGTTTTCAACGGACCAAGATAAACAATGTTCAATCTGACAAAATTCTAAATGATATGGGAGTTCCCCAAGGAAGCGTTTTGGGACCACTTTTATTTATCATATATTTAAATGACATACACTACACACCAGGTTCACACTCTTTGAATCTTTTCGCTGATGATACCTTAGTGTTTGAGTCTGATAAAAATCTTGAGAATGCAATCATAAATATAAACAACTCACTGAAAAATATTGAAAAATACCTAAAAGTGAATAAACTAAAACTAAATGTCAACAAAACGAAAGCAATGATCATAGCATCTGAATATGAGCTGCGTAACTTGGGTAATTTGAATACTATCAACATAAATATAAAATGGAGAAAATATCGAAATTGTATCCGAAATTAAATATCTTGGTTTTATTATTGATAGTACTTTGACATTAAATAACCACGCTGAGTATATTATTAAGAAAATATCAAAAAAGCTCTTTTTCTTTTTTAGAATTTCAAATGGTTTGAGCACATATTCTAAAATAACAAATTTTAATTGCATTATCCAACCTCATTTCGATTATTGTGCTTCCCTACTGTTTTTATTCAATCAAAATAAAGTGTCTCAATTACAGAAACTTCAAAATTGTGGAATGCGTATGATTCTTAAATGTAGTCGCTATACTTCAATTTTGTATATGTTAAATTCACTTCAGTGGTTGACAGTAAAAAAGAGGCTTTATTTTTCAACAATGGTTTTTATTTTTAAGATTGTTAAAGGTTTTCAACCAACTTATTTTATTGATTTTGTGATTTTAAATAGAGATATTCATCATTATAACACTAGGCAAAATAATGACTTCCACATTGATAGAACTAGTTCGAGACGATGCATGAATAACTTATTTTTCAAAGGTTTGAATGAATTCAATGAACTCCCCATACACTTGAAAGAGTCCAATACTGTTATAAGTTTTAAGAAAAGTCTATTGGCTTTTTTAGAACAATATTTTATTACTATTATTATTTATTTTAGAATTATTAGATTATCTGTATCTTTAATGATTATGTGACTGTTTGTTTGTAAATTAGATTTATCTATTTCAATAAATTACTACTTACTTATTAACTAAACATAACATTAGCTATGGGCTGGTATCAGTTTATTTTTATTTATTAGTTGTTTTCCATTGATCGATGTATAAACAAGTTTCAGGACCATAAATCACTCAAGCTATCCGCCGAAATCCGTTTTTTTTTTCGAATTTTCAGTAATTTTGTAGTTAACAATATATAGACAAGTTCCGGGACACTTTCTAATTCTCAAAGGATTATCTATTTTCCTCGTTGTTCCTTATATATCACTTAGGCTATCCGCTGGCATTCGCATTGATTTCGAATTCATGTTAGATTTTCAGTTAACAATGTATAGACGAGTTCCAAGACACTTTGTGTACTGAGGAAGTCAACAGTTTTTTCTGCGTATCTTAACCAAACATTAATCAGGATATCTGCTGGTTTTAGTAATTTTTTGAATTCGTGTTATTTCTTGGGTTAAATGGTTGGAGGTATATGAGCAAGTCCAAGATATTAAATCAAAAGAGAAAACATCAAGTGATGCTGACACGCCTACGGTTGGGCCACATCAGGTTAACGATTAGATCATATATGCTAAGCTAGATACGGCATTCTGTCTTGTTTGTTTGGTATTAGAGAGGTACAGATGAGAGGGGGTGAAGGGAATGTTGGCGCGTGTAACTGTCAATAGCTTGAGTATGCTGATCCCTCCCGGACCTATCAAAACAATAACCTTGTGATACACATTCTCTGTGATTTCCCACTTCACTATCAAGAGAGAATGAATCACCAAATTCCTGTAACACTGAAGGATATTTTAGGGGAAAAGTGTAACATTAACCCTCTGATATCAGTCCTCAATACTATAGGATTATCTAACCGTATCTAATATTGTATGTTACTATTGTTAATTTTCTAACTTGTGATGTTCCATCGCTAATATCTGTAGTGGTTGACGCGATTTGAAATAAAAAAAAACAAATTAAAAACAAAATATTTGCTGTGATGATCCGTTTTTTTTATCAATTAACTAAACATAACATAAGCTATCCGCTAATATGTGTTTTCATTTTTTATTATTGGTACTTTTCCAATCATGTAAACACGTGTTCCGGGACACTTTATGAAAAAAATGCTCAATGAACAGGGTTTTAGTGATTTTTCTGCATATATTCACCATAAATATATCACTTAAGCTATCCGCTGGCATTCACATTGATTTCGAATTCATGTTAGATTTTCAGTTAACAATGTATAGACGAGTTCCAAGACACTTTGGAAAAACTTTATTCACTGATGAAGTTAACATATTCTATTTCTGCTTTTGTTAACCATATATTACCCGAACAATCTGCTGGTTTTAGATATTTTTTGAATTCTTGGGATTTCTTGGGTAAACGGTATATGAGCAAGTTCCAAGACATTTAATGAAAAATAAAAATTTATTAACTGTGATCAACCGTTCTTTTTTCATATTTATTAACTAAACATAACATGAGCTATCTGCTGGTGTTCGTGTTTTTTTATTTATTATTGGTAGTTTTCTAGTCAATGATGTATAGACGAGTTCTTGGTCATTTTCTGAAGAAAAAATAAGCGCAGTGTTCAGGGGTTTACCGATTTTTCTGATGCATACATTCATCATACATCATTTGAACTATCCGCTGGTATTCGCATCGATTACAAATTCATGTTAGATTTGCAATGTATAGACGAGTTCTACAACACTTTGAAAAAAAGATTCATATCTACTGAGGCAGTCAACATATTCTGTTTTTTTCTGTCTACGGCTACCATACATTACTCGAACAATCTGCGGATTTGATAATTTTTGAATTTGTGGTATTTCTTGGGTTAACAGGTTTATGGTATATGAGCAATATGAACAATAAATTGAATAAAACTAATTCATTTACGGTGATCAACTTTTTCTTGCATTAATCAACCAAACATAACATGAGCTATCCGCTGGTATTAGTTTATTAATCAATGGTCATTTTTCAATCAACAATGTATATACGAGTTCCAGGACAATTAATCAATCAATCAAAAATATGCTTTATTGTCGAAGACATAAATCTTATTGACAAAGCTTGCACTACAAATACTAAAAATATAGATATTTTACAATTGTTTGTTAGATTCTAATAAAAGAAAATAACATACATTTAAATATTCAACATAGGACATAAAATTAAATTAACAATAAGCATTAAGTACCCACAATATAGTTGAGAAGAATTAATAAATATTTTTAGAAACACAAACAATCAAAAATACATCTGTGTTACCACAAGGATAACAGATAACACAGGGTAAATATAAAGTAAAAAATAAATATAATTGAATATCACATTGTCAAGATTAAAAATAACTAAGCACATTATTTATTTTAAAATAATTACATTACTTGGTTAAAAATGACTCTTCCAGTCGCCATACAGGAGGTGTAATAATATATGTTAGAGAAGACTATAATTGTAAAGTCTATAAAAAAATTATCAAAGATAGAATGTACTGGTGTTTATTTATAAAAATCAATGTTCAGGGTGAAAACTGGATTATAGGCTGTCTTTACCGCTCACCTAGCTCAGATATTCGCAGCTTTATGACAGAATTTGAAGACTTAGGTGAGAATATCTTTAATGAAAATAATAAATGTATTCTGGTAGGTGACTTCAATCTCAACCTTCTTGACAATACTAATAATTATGTTCGTGATTTCAAATCACTTGTAAGTATAATTGGTGTAGATCAACTTGTAGATAAGCCCACAAGAGTAACCAATGTTAGTAGTACTATAATAGATTATGTTCTATGTAATCAATCTTTTGTTAGTTGCAAGGTACATGATAGTCCTAAAATTAGTGATCACTCAATTATCACAATTTCTATGTCAAAAGGTAGAAGCTCTACTGAACAGCAAATTAGACACTTTAGAAATTACAATCAGGCAACACTGGATGAAATAAATGTCAAACGAATATCTTGTGAATGGCACTTGAATTCCATGGATGTCAACTCTATCTACACCAACATTATTGATAATGTGCGATCAATCATTGAAATAATTTCCCCATTGAAAACATTCAGCTGCAACAATAAATTGCCTTGGTATGATCACGAAATATACGATTCTGCTAAGAACAGAGATAAAGCATACCGATCATTCAAAAATTGCACACTGGTTAATGAGAAAAAAAACATCCTGGGAAGAATATAAGTACTTCAGAAATAGAGTCGTTAACAATTTAAAAATAAAAAAACGCGAATACTATGAAAATAAAATAGACGGCAATATGTCTAACCCAAAAAAAATGTGGCAAACTTTAAAATCCTTACTAAAACCTCAAAATATTGGACTAACACAAAATATACTCTTTATAGTTGATGGTACACGCACAATTTCCACAACTGATGTTGATAAAGCTGAAAACTTCAACTCATTCTTTATCAACAGTATATTAGAAATTAAATCAACCATTCCTAATTCAGAAAGCTGGTCAAATACTGATCTTCCCATTATTAATAGTCAACTCAATGAATTCAGACCACTTAGCCTAAATGACTTGAAGAAAATAATAACTAGTTTAGATAATAAGTGCGGTTATGATATTATGAATAGCAAAGTTTTGAAAAGCGCTTCTCAAGTCATTGGTCATGTTCTATTGAATCTCATAAACACCTCACTTCAAACAGGGACATTTCCTCAAGAATTAAAAACTGGCACAGTTATTCCTATCCCTAAAGTGAACAATACGAAGGAATCAAGTAATTTTCGACCCATAAACACATTACCACCATTGGAAAAACTTCTTGAATTAGCTGCATACAACCAAATTAAAGAATATTTTGAAAGCAACCATATAATTATGGAACATCAGTCAGGATTTCGTCAAAATCATTCTTGTGAAACTGCTTTACAGTTCACAATGTCCAAGTGGAAACAAATAATGGATGAAAATAAATATATAGTAGCGGTTTTCCTTGACTTCAAACGTGCCTTTGAAACCATTGAAATCGACATTTTGCTTGAAAAAATGAAATACTATGGGATAGGTGGGACTGTAATAAAATGGTTCACAAGCTATCTCACCAATAGATCACAGAGGACAAAAGTGAATGGGAAAATATCATCTAATAGGGATATAAACACGGGTGTTCCTCAAGGCAGTGTTTTAGGACCTTTTTTGTTCATACTCTACTTGAATGATATAAAGACTATTGGTGATATTGAATTCATGAAACTTTTTGCGGATGACACACTTGTTGCAGCAAGTGATGAAGATCTGAATATTGCTATAGAGAAAATGAATGGCTACCTGGAAAAAATATCCTTGTTTCTGAACGTGAATAAATTGAAACTTAACCATCAAAAGACTAAAGCTATGATTATAACTTCAAAATATAAGCACAATCAAATAAATGTCCAAGATTTGAATATAGAAATTTATGGAAATAAAATAGATATAGTAACAGAAATAAAATACCTTGGTGTAATTGTAGACAACACACTTGATTTCAAATCACATTTGAACTATATTTACAAAAAAATTGTTAAAAAACTAAATTTTTTCTCAAGAGTCAGAACACATTTATCGTTCCAATCTTCTACCACGGTTTACAGAACAATCATACAGCCACATTTCGATTATTGTTCTAGTTTGCTTTCTTTGCTAGATAATAATAGTATCTCCGCATTGCAAAAACTGCAAAATCGTGGAATGAGGATCATACTTCAGTGCAACAGATATACCCCTGTTAACTATGTTATCAGTTCTTGATTGGATGGCAGTAAAAAAGAGGATATTATATTTTTCCCTGATATTCATTTACAAGGTGGTTAATTGTGAACTTCCAACTTATCTCAATGAATTCATAACATTTAATAACCAAATTCACAACTATGAGACTAGGGGTAGGTTTGATTTTCATATTAATCGTACTAGAATGAAAAGAACTATGAATTCATTATTTCACCAAGGTTTAGTTGAGTACAATAAACTTCACATGGAAATCAAGATGAGTCCATCTATTCAAATTGTAAAGGGGTTTCTCCCCCTATTATCAAACTTTGGCGCTTTTCACTATTATCGGTTTTCCTCGGGCGCCACCTTTTGGTTTATAGTGGAAAAGGCCACTTTTGCTCCGGGCAGTCTCAGTGAAGAAAGACACTCCAGGGGTCAATATAGTCGTGACACTATAACAGGGCCAGCAAGGCAGGCTTTAATTGCCTTTAACTGGGTTTCGAACCTGGGTGGCGACTCGCCTAGATGTTTAAATTCTACTCAAAATAGTCAATGAAAGAATACTAAAACAGGATAAACAGGTATATTAATAATATCAAAATACAGTAAGGGCTGGCTGAGGCCTGAAGTTATCACAACAAACAAACACAGGGCAAGCACTAAATAGCGAGCGGAAAGGGAAGGGTGTGTTAACGTAGGGATACACGTAATAACCATAAGCTCTTGTGAAAAGGGGGTCGAGGATTCGTAATAAAGCTCAAAATGGGGGCAAGGCAACAGAGGGTATTAAATGTGAGTTTTTAGGGGGGGGGGTCGTACGGATTAGTATGCAAGCTCAAAAACGGGTGCAAGGCAACAGCGGGTATCAAATGCAAGTCTTTACGGACGCCAAAGCGACTCATTTCAATAGCAGTCGTAATGCTACATGTGGGGCTGGCTTAACCTATCCTGCCTAACTTTTATTCTCCCTCTCTGTCTTTCCTGATCAAGACACGCCGGGCCAGGAAGCTGAGACGTGAGAAATGTCTACCCTTCTATGCGACCTCCGACCGTGTTTTACTATTAATTTTATACCTTTTACTTACGACACGCGGGCGCAGGAAGCTGAGACGCGAGAAATGTCTACCCCTTCTATGCGACCTCCAACCGTGTTAACTATTATTTTTAACTCCTACTTACGACATGCCGGAGCGCAGGAAGCTGAGACGTGAGAAATGTCTACCCCTTCTATGCGACCTCCAACCGTGTTTACTAATATCTGTATACCCCTGAAAACCCGACACGCCGGAGCGAAGGAAGCGGAGACGTGTGAAATCCCTACCCCTTCTATGCGACCTCCAACCGTGTTTACTAATCCCTTAAAAACCGACACGCCGGAGCGCAGGAAGCTGAGACGTGAGAAATGTCTACCCCTTCTATGCGACCTCCAACCGTGTTTACAATCCCTTAAAACCGACACGCCGGAGCGCAGGAAGCTGAGACGTGAGAAATGTCTACCCCTTCTGTGCGACCTCCACCCGTGTTTCCTATCTCTGTCTTAACACCAAGTCACGTTGAGCGCAGGAAGTTGAGACGCGAGAAATGTCTACCCCTTCTATGCGACCTCCACCCGTGTTTCCTATCTCTGTCTTAACACCAAGTCACGTTAGAGCGCAGGAAGTTGAGACGCGAGAAATGTCTACCTCTTCTATGCGACCTCTACCCGTGCTTCCTATCTCTGTCTATAAAGTCACGTCGGAGCGCAGGAAGTTGAGACGCGAGAAATGTCTACCTCTTCTATGCGACCTCCACCCGTGCTTTTTAACTTAGCCAAACGTATCTACATTGAAGCCCCATTTACATTATCACATTACTAACCTGCTTTTGTTGTAAAGGAAACTAAATGACTCACCGGATCTGATATACTGGTCTGACGGTCACGGGCTATCACTCGGCGTACGTGGTGGTTCGTATCGGATCTCAAACACGACTAACATTATCAGCGCCGCAATAAAGTGAACATGGGCCTCTGACGGCTATGGTTTGATCATGCGCAAATCACACCTGGGGTACTTACAAAATATTTCCGATATACAATATTTACCCAAACTCCGATCCTACTCCTTCGGCAAAGCTCGGGACGGTCGTGGACTGCTTCGGTCTTTGGCTCTCACTCTGGATACTATTCGGACGCGTGACTGCTTCTGCTGGGCTCGGCAAGCTACTACTTCTTAGAAATATGTCGAAACGGAACTACAGCCGGCTTCCCCTTCTTTTCCGAATACCTCTCGACCGACTTATATGCGCGCGCCGTTTTGTGGACTCTGTCGATTTCGATACAAAGTATACTTTCACAGAATAATTACCCAGCTCGTAAAATCCTTCGTGCTGTGACGTCAGCTCGGTGCGTGCGTCTCTGTCTCGACTCAACTGTACTGGGTGGCTTCTATCGTGACGTCAGCTCGGTAGCGTGTGCTCTTGGCTCGACTGGACTGCTGTCTCGGGCTTCTATCGGAGGACTGAAACACAAAACACACACAGATAGAAAGAAAACTGCCATGATAAGGTCTGAAACACTGTTTGTGCTGCACACCGTGTCTGTTCAGTGAACTATTATGCTTCAGTGGCGACATCTTCCGACAAGCATATAAGTCAGTGCGCGGCAATATTTAAATAATAGTATCCATTCTAAACATCAGAATACCACTAGAAAGTTCACTACATGAAAAATATATACTGGACATCTGTTTAAGATTACATCTTGGAACAATATGAAAATTTAAAACGAAATATGAAAACAAAGGAGAAAATTATAAAATATTGAAAGTACCTGAATATTGTATTTTTCAACATTTTCCTTACATTTGATATTCAAAATAGGAGTAAAAAGAAATCCATTAATTTTTCATGCATTTTGAACCTTCTGGCAGGCAATGTTTTGAAAAAATAAGGCAGATGGGCAGAAGTTTGTTTCTTGGTAACAAAAACTCATTTGAAATGGTCTGAGAAAACTTGTTTATTTTTTTTAATTCTTTTTACAATTATTTAGATATTTTTTATGTGCAATTATCTTTATTGGATCAACTGCAGTCGTACTTTTTTTCAAAAAAATACTAAATTTTGAATCCCTGCCCCTAATTATTCTATTTACTTGTTTACACCAAAAATAGAGGCAACACCTTACAATCAATTGTGCCAGAAGTGTTGTGACTCTTACAGTTGATCGGATTGAAATTAACATTCTTTTCCAAAATAGTTCTCAGTACAATGCTAATGTTTTTTACATGACACAATCTAGGAATTAAATAATATAAATTTGGGAAACATTGACTCACAAGATAATAAAAGAAACTGCCTGGTTTTACCAGTTTTGATCCTGCTGTATATTTTCTTGCCTCGATAAAATCAACATTTGCCAAATTTTCATTAAAGAATTGTAAATTTTGCTGACAATCTGGACATTTCAGAAGTTTTACAAGTCTTTTCACAAAATATCCAGCTATATACACTAAGGTACACTCTCCCACTCTTGTTTTTTGCTTCAAGTTCACGGGGGCTGGAATTGAAGACATATCAATAGTTTCTGTAGAGCTGCAGGAGCTGCTACCAACCTCATCTGGGGATGATTTTTCCAACAATACCCTAAATTATTTAGTGCCCCTTTTGAAAAATCTGTTTCACAATTTGCATTGGGAGAATGATGGGACAGAAAATTATTTATCAACAATGCTTTGAAAGATGTTTCAAAATAAGAAATATCTGGTGAAACATGTCTCACTCCATGACTCCTTATGGCCCCAAAAAAATTCTCAAGAGGATCTTGATTAAAAGCTCTCATCAAAATATAATTAAATTGGTGTTCAGACAAAAGTGTCTGTGTCAGCCTTGAAAACCCCCTCAGAGTATATATTAAATTCCTTAATGAAGGTACTGTAACTAAACAATTTTTCTTTCTTGAAAAAAACCTCATCTGCTTCAGTATGACAATACATTTTTTCCAAAATTCCAAATGTGATGAATCCTTCTTCACACCCCCTTTCAATGGTTTACCACTTGGAGCCAACTTGTTGTTTGAATTCAAACTGTCAAACAGTTCATCCATCAGTAAGATTAGCTCTGCTGTGTCTTCGGCTTCTGGGGGCAACCTATTTTCATTGTCAATGTCTGTAACATAAAATTTAAATTGCTAGAATTGGTTGACACTCACTTTTTGTGAGGGAATACTAAACACTTTTTTTGAAACAATTACTTGTATAGATTACCTCATTCATTTTGATTTTTTTCCAGGTTGAGGAATGTTATAATTCCCAGAAAACATATTGAGAACGAAAAGTGACACCTATTAGATTTTTTGTATTTGAAAAAAAAAAAATTGTACCTTTTCCCATGAAAGTGGGCAAGGTGACAAATGTAAACCATAATCAAAGTGCAGAAAGCAGATATTTTCCATTACCCAAATGAGGGTTTACTGGGTGATTTGAATAGAGCCAATATGTTAGTTTGAAAATAACATATATGGAATCTTGTATAGTTATTTACAGTAATTATTTTTTTGAACAGAATGATGACATATATTTGCTAAGAGGACAGTCCTAATTATACATTAACTTACTACATTAGCTTACTATTGTTGATAAAATGCAGCATGCATTCAATAAAGATGAGTTGGTCCCTGTTAATTAATTATTATAAGGAACACAAATGTTCCTGACAGTACCTACTTCCAGCAGCCATATTAAAAACACATATATCCTAACAAGAGCAGCAGTGAAAGGGTTGATATAAGGCTGCAAAAGCTCTGAGGAAAAAAAAAACTGTATACTCACTCCACTGTGAGATTCTCTTCATCAAGGATCCCACCTGGTGGCTGAATACTTGTGTGCAACATGATACCTTCATTTTTCTTATTTTTCCTTTCACAATATGCTGATCTGTAAGTTTGGGGCAGATGCGGACCTGCTCTGAGGAATCCAAGAAATAAATTTTTTCAATATGTCCCCATTTTGCTATTCTTTTTTTTCCTTTATAATTGAAATGTAGATCTTTTGTTAATAAATTATTCCTGATTCCCTTTAGCAGGTGTGGTACATCGAATAATGGAATAATTTCTTCTTTGTTTATGAGAAATCCAAAATGTTTATCTTCTATTCCTTCTCTCAGGCAATATTCTTTTCTCTCTCTCAACAAAGCATTGATAGCCGCTGAGTTGGCACCTCCTTGGTCACAAACAGTACACCTAATTTTGAATCCCGCTCTTTGACATGCAAGTATGACGTCTTTAATGGTATTTTTCAAAACAACACTTTTCATGGGTCCACTGCTATAGGTGAAACAAACTGGTTGCTTCCACTGTTTATGAATACCTTTGAGCATGAAAACCGTAGCATGATCAGCAATGTCAGGTGTTCTAAGAGAACCTGTATCTGGCACTCCTTTGATCACATCAGTTTTTTTATCATACTGCATACCACCAGTTAATGCCATTTCATCAAACATCATAATACAGAATTTTTCTTTTTGTGACATCTTGGAAACTGTTTCTTGTAAGGTGTGAAATATTGTTTCATTGATACCAGGAGTTAATGGAACCCTATTCAACAAATTTGAGAGTGTTTTTCTTGATGGTAAAGCGAATATTTTGATAGTAGATTATAACCCGTCCACTTGCTTTCCAGTGACAATGCCAAAATTTTATCTTCTTGTGTGAATCGTCTACCTTTGGATTTGGCTCGTTGGTTTCTTATTTGTGAAAGAATAAAGTTGTATGTTGGTTCAAATACGTGATTCAACAAATTTTGAAAATTTGGTTTTGCTGCTAACCTTTCTGCTATTTCAATTTTTTTTTTCATTGATGTTATTCGAGTCTGTAACTTTGTCACTCTATAACTCCAATACATCACTTTACGATACATAAAACGTTCACGATCAGTTAACTGACTACGTTTCAAATTCAGCTCTTGTAAAATCGATTTCTTCCTTTTACCTGAAACGAAATTTGTTCATCAATTGACGGTGGTGAAAATTGCACCCGAGATGGAACATTCAGGGTGAGACATAATAAGACTGACAAACTCTGACTACAGATTCCTCATCTCATTTTGAGCTGAAAAGTTTCTATCAAGGTATGTCCCTAAAATGCATCCCCTCTGAGATACAGGGTGTCAGAAATACGAAAAAAAATTAGTTTTAAATTCTTGTCTCCAAAATTTCTGGAGGAAAACATTTGAAACTTGGTACACTAATCAAGGTTTATCATCGTGATAATTTACAGTTTAATTTTCGTGAACCAGTGGCGTAGTTACGATGGTATGTGGTCACACCTGAAAAGGTATTTTTGAAGGAACTAATGAAGAATATCTATCTATTTTCCATCATATTTTCTTTCGACAAGTGAATGGACAAATGAGGGTTCGACATCAGTTGATAGGTACTGTATTATAGTTACTTGTTAATGGTTGGAACCAAAACGGCCTAAGGAATAAAAGTTATAGTGGAAATAAGACAAAAGTTATTTTCTTTATCTCACATTCAATATGAATTTCCACAAAATAAATAGATCATCAGTCGAACATATATAGACATGGAAACAATCCTATGATAAAAACTACTTTCCCGGCTAATGCCACACTTGACATTGAACTATATCTGATAGATATTGTGAATGGACCCTAAATTGAAGATGTCAAAATAGTGACTAGTTTTTTCTTTCAGCCACGGATGATACCACAACTGATTTTATGAACATCCTGTCCATATTTTCGAATACAAATATATACACACAAGGCCATTTGTACTTCAGTGAAATATTAAATTCATTAATACACTTACCAACTATTAAAGATGCACATGATGAACTATTACCAACAGCATTATGGCTATGAATTTCATGTAGCTCCAGTCTAGATGTTGAAGTTCCTTCCCCAGGGTTTATTATTGGTACTAAAAATTCCGATCCTTGTTCTTGATCTATCGTAACTTCATCAATAAGGTTATCCACTTTCGCTCTTTTGACAGGAATTTGATTATCTTCAATGTTTTCATTTGAAGATTCTGGAAATCCAAAAGTTAATTTTAACATTATCAAAAACTTCAATAGTGGTGCATTTTTGAATCTGTATCACGTTTGAAGATCCAAATAGAAGAAACTCAATCATTACGTTGAGTATTAATTTTTACAGATGTCTTAGTTATTGTGTTTAGATTTTAATCAGAAGAAGGTCCTGGAAATTCAAACAATATTTCCTAATCTTTCGAATTATTTTCACTTTGTTTCTTGAGTATTTTTTCAAGAAGCTTCCATGGAAATATTCAGGCATCCAAATAAATGACTTATATTGTAAAAAAATGCAATCATTATGGTGTCAAGAGATTTCATCACTATTTCCATGTAAAATTCAACTAAGAAATAAAAAAAATCAACTTACCCAACAGATATAATGTAGGAAATGCAATTTTGGAAAGTCCTCTGTGGCTAACTACTTTGAAGTCATTTCTGAAGTGAACATCACACACAAGATATGTCTTGTAAATTTGTTCATCGGTTTTACCATTGAACAATGGGTTTTTGACTTTATCAACCCAAATTTTGAATAATTCTACTTCCCGATCTGGTCTTCGAAAACGATGGCGTTTACTGTACAAATCTTCACAATCAGGAACGCAACACTTCTTGGGGTTGAAATTTTCACTCTCCATGTTCAAAAAGAATAAAACAATTTTCAATTTTACACTCTTCACAAGATCACACTAAAGCTGGATTTATAGTTAGACGGACTGTAAACGTAGACGCACTGCAAAAAGATCAACTATAGATTTTATGTACTCTTGTTTATAAATGAACGTAAACGCATGACGTAACGTAAGTGAAACGGACTGGAACGGAAGAGTTGGCCAACTTTCATCTTTTACACTACGTTTCTTGCGTCCGGCCAATCAAAATAAAGAATTATGTGTGATTTTTTTTACAAGACGTAATTATTCATTAAATACTGGAACAGTCATTCACGTATACTTAAAAAATTGATCTGGATCAGCAGTCTTCATCTTTAAAAAATTATTGTAGGCATTCTCTACTTTTCTATTACGGTTTATGGGTCTTGTTTTGTAACGTCTTAGTCGCATAATTATTGTTCTTCGAGTTTGTCGACACTTTTCCAATGCTACTGCATACAACAACAGTCCCACGGCACCAAGAAGCATACCTTCATGTATTTCATAATCCATTGTGACACAGAAAACGAAGTATAGATAAATATTTAGAATATAATACAAATCCAAACCAACACAGGCTGTTTATGATTCGTGTAATGTGTAGGTTATGTTGAATATCACTATCACTTCTACCCATGCGCAAAAATTCCGTTCCGTCGATTTATAAATTCAATAATATTTTACAGTCCGTTTGTTACGTATACAGTGCGTCTACGTTACAGTCCGTCTAACTATAAATCCAGCTTAACCGTTGAAATGAAATCTGAAATTGAAATTCTAACCACAAAACACATGTGATTCTAACCAATATCCAAAGAACATAAACACGACTACCTACTCTCGCCATCTATCTAGTTTCATTATCGTTAATTAATTTTATCCCGAGCATCAGCGCTGCAGGGATCCGTTCAGTGAACTAAAATCGATTCCCAGTAGTGTCATCCCTCTTTCCATTCTTTGTGTATGTGTTTTGTGGACTGAAATGTCTCGTCGGCGTTTGAACATAGCCCAGCTTGTTTTATAAAAATGTTTTCTCGAGAGTGGATAGCCGGCGCAGGTTATACTGGTGCGTGCTATTTTAGCTACGCCTGGCGTTATTTTCCCGGAAGGCGTTTAGTCTGTTTATTAGGATGTATGTAATCCACGGATTTATCACGAACACGAATGGCATTTCTAGACCTATTATTACTGTCAAGCGGGGTTTAATTCCTTACAGGGAGCTTTTGGCTGATAAATATAGCGGGAAAATAGTAACTTTGTTACAAAATATTCAAATCTAAAATAAAAAATTAATTATTGATTAGTTATTTACTTATATCAACACTTACATTGTATATCTATTGTAGTTACGTATTGTGTAATGTTAAATACCATGTTCACATTTTTTATTTTTTTCTTAGATTAGTAAGTTATCTATATATATTTATTTTGTTTTTATTAATGATTTTACATCATATATTTTTTGTAAACTAGGATTTCCTATTTAATAAAGATTATTATTATAACTAGTCAATCAAAATATCACATACAAATTTATGTATGGTTGAATAATATATATTAAAAAATATTTAAATGTCAACTAATAGGACCACTTATGTTTTTATTGAGGAAATCTTGAACTTCGTAAAATACTTCATCCATAAGAATGAGTTTCACCGATTTCCTGAATAAATGGAGGGATTCAATGGTTTTCATGGAAGATGGTTATATAGTTTTGCAACATTATAAATAATGGAGTTTTTCATCAAATTGGAAGCTGGGATGGGTAGCCTTAGGTTGTTATTTTGGTAGGTAGAACAAAAAATGGTATCATATGTTGATTTATTTTTATGTACTAAACATACCGATTCGAGAATGAAAAGAGATGAAATGGTGAGGAGTTTTTGCTTTCTGAAAAGTTCTTTACAAGATACTCAACGTCCAACCCTGCAGATATAGCGTACTGCGTGTTTCTGGAGAGTGAAAATTATGTTGAAGCACTGTTTGTTGCAGGTACCCCAAAAAGGGATACCATACCTGACATGCGACTCAAATAAGGCATGGTAAACTATTTTTGCGGTTGTCTCACCCAATTCTCTTGAGATAACACGTAGAGCATAGCACCATTTGGACAGCTTTTTACTAAGAAGACGAACATGATCTTCAAATTTGAGTTTACAGTCTAAGTGAATCCCTAGAAAGGTGTTGGAATTATTAGATGAAATAATATTCCCCAGGGAAATATCCGGTATATCGCATTGAAATGATAAGAGATTCGTTTTGTTAGTGTTGAATGAAAGCTGATTCGAGTTACACCACACTCTCACAGCGTTAATATCCCTAGACATTTTGCTAAAAAGTTAATGAAAACAAAAAAATTCAGAAGTTTAGGATTTGAAAAAATTATTTTCCTATACGTCATTTTAGCCATCCGCTGGTATTTGAATCAATTTCGAATTCATATTTTTCAGTTAGCAATATACAGATGAGTTCCAAGACCCTATGGAAAACAGGTCTCTAAACTGAGAAAGCTGAACATATGTATTTTTTTCTGCATAACCATACATTACTCAAGCTATCTGCTGCCTATTCCTTGAATTTGTGGAATTTCTTTGTTTAGCAGTATATGGGAAACTTTTAGGACAGAAAATTAAAAAAACTGATACATCTACTGTGATCAACCATTCTTTCTGTATTTATTAAAAAAATAAAACAAGAGGTGTACGATGTTTTTTTAAATTATTTATAGTTTTCCGACGAACGATAGACCAGTCAAGTCACTTAACAAAAAACCTTGATCTATAGTAGTGAACTACTTTTTTGCACGAGTTATCCATACATTATCCAAGCTACCAGCTGATACCTACATAAATCATACATGACATAACTTGTCTGACACTATTAACTTTTTTCGCATTATTGGTAGTTTTTTAGTTGACGATGAGTTAAATGTGAAGAACTGTTGTTTTATTACATTGATCATATATATATGACTCAAGATATCTACCAGTATTCGATTTTTCTCGAATTCTACGACACTTCTTGAAAAAAATTTGAACTATGGTGGTGAAACTCGTCTTTTTGCATGGATCAAACATGCATGATTCCAGGCTGTTGTATTCGATTTTGATCCGAATTTTCAGTAATTTTTAAGTTCACGATGTATAGGCTCGTTCCGGCACACTTTATCAAAAAAAGTCTGCAGTCACTGGAATAAAATATGTTTTATACATACATCAACCACACATGACCCAAGCTGTTTACTGTTTTTTTCGAATATTTGATATTTATTCAGTTAACGATATAATCCTAGAGTTCCAAAACACACAAAAGTAAAAAGTTGTATAACCATTTACCATACGAAGTCAGAAAGGAAAAAAGCTATAAAAAGTTCAGAAACATTGTTAAAGAAGCCCTTGAAACAAAAGCGTACTACAATCTTGAGGAATATTACAATGAAACCTTGCTGTGATTAATATTTTTATATTGTTAACAATTACACACCTATATGTTGAAGCTTATCTTGTCCGGTAATATCTTATATTTTTATTCTATGACATGTGAACCTATGTTCAAATTATGTGATTCTTGTACTTGTGCTTTTTTCTTCTTTTGTTTGAATTATACAAACTATATTTTTTTAACAAGCTTTGTCAATAAGAAAGTTTTTCTTAGACCATAAAGTATATTTCTCTCTCTCTCTCAATTGGAAGTAAAAGTAAACCATTGTTCTTCTATATATCAATAATAATCACTTAAATTAAACAGCAGGTTTTCAGTTACCGATTGTAGAATAATTCTAATGAAAAATTCCATACAGAACTAATCATTTATTACATCCTCACTCAGTAGCATTGAAGAGATTTTTGAGCACATTTTTTTTTTTTTTAATATTTCATCTTGGTTTCTTCAAAACATAAAACTCACGTTATATTCACATTGTTTTGTGGAAAGTAAGATTTTGCTTCAAAACAATCTATATTTCAGAAGTGTATGTTATCTATATTTCTATTGAAAAAGTGTTAAAAAAACTTGCTGGATTATCGCAAAGAATGATATCGTTCTCGCCTCAGAGAATTCTTGGAAAAAGCAGCAACACTCTTAAAAAATGGGTCATGTCATTATTGAAATTGCTCATCTGTTATTGAAAAATTAGAAAATGGATCTCGCCAAGTAATTCCGGGACACCACAAATGCATTTTGTATAACTGAGTAACGCCTTTATCCGGGACATTTATCTTTTGTGGTTACTGCCTCCTCGGAAATATTTTGAATTTTTAATCATATTATTTAAACAGAGCAATGGAAGTTCTGGGTGGGTAAAAAATGATCATATAACCTTTTTTGTTATAACTATGGTATATAATTGTTTGTCGATCAATCATCATCGACCCACCCAGAACGTGAGCCATCGTCCTGTTTGGAGAATTAAATTTTTATTTTTTCGAAAATACTCATTTTTTTTCCCACGGCCCTACAAACAATTCTGCCTTCAGAAATTGAACGCAAGAGTTTTTTTGGATATTTTCCACCCACTCAGAAGCACTCTTTGAAAATTATGCTTTTTTTATTATATATGAAAAATTCACAACTTTTCTTCTGTGGCACTATAAACGATTCTGTGCTTGAACTCTGGAGAAAAAATATGATTTGAAGACTTTCCACCCACCCAGAACGCGAGCCATTCACATATTTGAAAAATATGAATTTCTCCCTTTTTTTTCAAAGTATTATTTTATAATTTTTTGTCCCTATTAAAATCGTGGTTATTAATTTTTTCAACCCTAGAAATTCCTACATACTTATTTTCTATAGAATCGGACCATAATCACATCGTTGAATTCTTACAAATATATACTGGACAGGTTGAAAAATAATGATAAAAAAGCAAATTGTCACTTTAAAATAAATAAATTTTTAACAATTATTTTGCTGGAAAATAGGAGGAGGAAATTTTGTTGATGGTGGTAAATGAGTGATAAAACAATTAATACCACAGGTATTCCATTAACAATGATATTCCAATTTTTTATATTTGATGTTTGTTGTTAAACTTCAATGAAGATTAATTCTATTTCATCAAGTCTGACGGTAAGGCCATCAAGAGATACTACAATTAAATCACCCGTGTAGATATTAACCTGATTTTTTCTTCGTTTCCAATGTACTGAGGGAATAATGCTGAAATATTATACGGAATATTTGAAACATATCAAATGATGGCAAATTATTCCATAACAGCTGAACAGCACCAAAATTGACATTGGTTTTCTTGTCGCTGATAGTGTTATTTTCAAGAATTCTCCAAATCTCAAAAACATCATCCAAATTGAAAATCCAGGAGAGCAAAAATAACTGTGACCATAAAAGACTTCATTGACGTTATTGAAACAATACATTCGTGGTATTGTGGTGCCCCGGAAATACCTAATCATATCCATTTGCAAGTTATACCATAATAGCAGCACAGCTCAAAAACTGACCAGACCTTCAGAGATATTGCTTTTTTTAAGGATTCTCTATGGCGAAAAAAGATTAATCGGAAAAATCCAAAGGAGCAATTTTTTTTATTGTTGCCTTTGTCAATTCAATCAGCTTGTCCTTCCTAATGGAATGAAAGTGAAGTTGTAATGATATAAGTTAAACTCATGATCATCGAATGATTCACTTCAAAACCCATTTTTCGGGATGATATTATTGTATTTTCAAAAATTCGAAATACTTCTTTCCATAAATGTTTCACAAGAGTGTCCCAGAATCAGGACGGTTTGTGGTCTTTCTTTAATTCAAACCAAATCTTTCAGAGTATTAATACCTACAGGCAAGGATAAAAATGTGAAATGCACAAAATTATAGAAGTTACACCTATAATTTGTGGGGTGAAGCTTAGACCTAATGAAGTGGAATTCAATCATACGAAATTTCGTGCAACATTGATAGGTCACTATAGATGTCAGTATAGGCCAATCCACGACACCAAAAGTCGTACTTCAAGTCCGTTCAGAGTAACGTAAAACAAATTCTATTAGGTACACAGTAATAATTAAACTCAATGTAACTCAGTTGTTTATATATTTGTATGCAATAAATTATTATTATTATTATACTTGTAACTTGGTCAAATAAATCTATCAATCTCGGGTGTTTCCCATTTGTTTAGTTTTCATGCCTGACAATTTGATACTTTCAGAAGAGGAAATCCAATGTCAAAATAGTAATAAAATATTATGAAAAAGTATTGTACTTCGAAACAACATCAATTTGTATATTCACCTCTTGCCAGCCCTCATTGATTAATGAATTACAGAAATTATCCAAGTTTTCATTGGTGAATTGTCTTTGGTAACCAGTGAATGACTCTTCGACAAGGATTGAATGAATAAACCCAAATATCTGTGCATAATGATCTAATATATCCTTTTTGACTACATTGCATGTGCATAATTCCGCGATTATATTGGTGAAAATATTATCGATTAAGGAACATGAGTAGCTTACTAGTGAGTAATTGTCTAACTTATAAATAGCAATTTCATCCTCTCTCAGCCAATGTTCATTAATAGTTACTATTTCAGCATCCACTTTATCGAAAAAAGCATTGAACGCGTTCATTTTACTTTTGATACTACGTATATTCAAGTTGATTATTTCAATGGCATTATTTTTACCAACAGGTCTTTTTTTCTACGGGGAGGTCGGATTATATTTATAGTACATGCTTTTTCAAATGAGAGATTGCTTGTTGTTGGGGTATGATCGAAAAAACTTCAACTATAACATTTTTCGGACACAACGGTTCTACAAATAAGTCATTTTCTAGTTCACATGGTGCACCTACTTTAAAAGAAGGATTACCATTTCATCGTAATGCGTGCACACTGAACTGATTATTAGGAAATTTGTTCTCTAGATATCGTTTAATATTATCTGCTCTCACCTCTGGTTTACATCTGTCGATGTGCAGCCACAATTTTTTCACATCACCGGAAAAGGATGGGCCATTGCTATTGTTGAACAGTTCAGACGTATAGTATTTCTAATCCCAATTGGACCGACATAAAAAGTTTCGAGAAGGAATTCTCTTCCACACGACTGAACTTTTTTATGATTGTACCAGGAACGCTTTGAAAGTAAAAACACTGGTAGTATATACATTTTCCATTTGCCGGGCAGTGCATATGAACACTCCTCGTAGTGTTCTTATTTTTATTGCCGTTCCAATTGGGATTAGAATAACTATACCACCATCCGTTTTTATAGTTTTGTTTGCAGACACATTGTTTTGTCCGCTAGATGATTCATTTTTGTTATTTTTTCTCGCTGCTACAAGTGAATCCGTCTTCGGTTCAATCGGTTTTTGTTAAACGGTCATTTTTGCCAATGTCTGTACACATCACAGTATTGCCTGGTGAATCACTGATATCAAAATTGCTCTTGTACTTCTGTTCATATCTATCTTCATAGGTATGGGGTTAGTCAGCATTTTTACCAAATCTATGTTACTTTCGCGAAGGATTTGCATTTCGTTCTCTAACTCTGCCACTCTATTCAGCAACATTTGGGTCTCATTGCAGTTTTCATTATCTCCATAAACTCTTCACTTTTCAAAAAACTTATGATATCATTTTGATGAGTATTGCACGTTATTATTTTACTCTTTCAGGTCATTTCTACTTTTTGTTGCACTTTAAATCAGGAACCCAGATTTTAACATCCGTACTCTGTGAACACAAGACTAAAAAAAAATTTAAATGTGTTCAACCTTATTTGAAAATTACGGCCCTAAACACTTAGTAAAGTGTTATGTATATAGAAAAATAAGATGGTTTTTAGATTAGTGTGATTTGAAATAATAATTTGATTTTATAATTTATTGAGAGATTTTATGGTTCAAAGGAAATAATAATTTGAACCTTTATATGGGGTTATTGTATAAATAACAACACCTTTTTTTTTAATTTTTAAGGAAAAATTTTTTTTTCACTTGAAATAATGTCTATAAAATTTTAATTAATTTTAAAAATAAGAAAAACTAGAGTTTGGGTATAATATAAATAGTTGTATTTGAAATTTTTGTTGAATTTTGATTGTTCTATTGAAAATTGCAACTATGAACTAAATAACTCTTCAGTTTATAATACACGTTTATGCCACCATATTCCACTTTCCATCCCTACTTCAGCTCTTACTCAAAATTCCCTTATTTATAAGACCAAAAAATTGTTCAATCACCTTCTTAAATGATTAAAAAAATACAAAGTGTTCAGAAAAGAAGTAAAAAAGCTCTTGGTTGTGAAAGCCTATTATACTCTGGAAGAATTCTATCAAGATCAATTTACTTGACTTTTTTGAATCAGTGAGCAAATAAAAAGTTTTTTTTTTTAAACTTTACCTTTATTATTAGTTTATGTATCACATCTAACTTTTCAATTACTGGTATTATTGTTTTTTATTTACCATCAACTTTTTTATGTTGTACAAGACTTTGTCAATAAAGTATATTTTGATTGATTGAAATATCCCTCGATATGGTAGTCACTGATAGGCAACCATCAATCGTGGGTTTGAACGACTAAAAATGTTTCTTATTTCATGATGAAACTATCGTCGAGTTTAGGAGTTCTATAATAATAATTCCTTATTCTCACTTACCTTTATTTTATTTTTATATTTTTGTTAGTGTCCGACCGAAAATGGATTTTCAGCCGAAAACAAAAAAGAGGCTTCAGCTTTAGTCTTATTTTCGGCCGAAAATGATTTAGACATTAATAAAAAATATTAATATTTCCGCTGTACAGTAAAATCTTGTTTGTTTTTTTAATTATGAAATAATTAGTCTTTACAAAAATTGCAATAATTTGTGAACAAATCAAATGATTAATAAACAAATCATTCTTAATAAAGTACGAAATAAAAAAAAAACAATGTTTTACAAGCTTTGGCTATTATTAATTAAAATTAAACAGTCGAATATTATAAGCTAAGAAAAGCAGTTTTTCCACATTTTCCCCGAGCAAATTACACTGCAGAAGTCATCACGAATTGCTTTTGCCAAACATATCATTAATTCTAACCATTTTGTCAATCCTGCCACTAATTGAGAATTTTTACAGATTTGAACAAAGGTTAACTTTTTCAAATGACCAAATTCTATTTGATAGTCTTCCTTTCTTCAGTTCATATAATGAAATTTGTCACAAACATATATTGTGTCAATGCCTCAGCTAAGTTTAAAGATGGGATAAATCGGTCACGTAGTTTTAGAATGGCAATTGTTTGAAGATTGAAAAACCACAAGTATTTATTTTCATAGAAATATTTGCAAACTAATCTATTGTTTAATAAAGCTTTTTGAGCCCCAAAACTTTTATTCGAAACCCACAAACAATGAATTACAGACGTTTTTCAATGAATCAGTTACTTTTGTTTGCCTTCTATGCCTTTTTCATGTGAGGATTGTTCGTGCGAAATATTTAGATTCTTTTCGCCAATGTATTTTCCTTCCACACACATAAATCACCAGTCTTTCTCTTTCTAGAATGGAATATTATAGAACAACTCATCTATGACAAACGAACAAGCAATATGTCAGGTCAAAGCGTCATCCATTTGCAACAGAAATCTACCTCTTCTGATTGGAAGCTCCATCAGATTTTTTAAATCTTCTACCTGAATTTTTCTTGGATGTTTAAATCATTCAATGGAATGAATGTTAAAGGAGGAAATATTGCAATCAATAACTAAAGGATGAAGAATCTTCATTACTTTAATATAAACAAAGATAAAAACATAACACTTCCATTCACATGGTCACATATTTCCATTTGGAAAAACAATGATAACAAAAAAATAAAATAAAAGATTATTCATGCTGCTGGTGCTGCACTTTTTCGTCAAATACAATCTTATACACTTCATCAAAGTTTGATACAAAATGAACCTCCAAACCTTCTGTGATGAATTTGGGCAGATCATTGAAGTCTTTTTTATTTTCATCAGGAAGAATAATGCACTTGACGCCAGATCGTTTAGCCTGAAAGAAAGTTTGTCATTATTTCATGGTATATATTTATTTCAATTCATATTTCTAATTAATTGTCAAAATATCAGGCAAATTGTCCCATTTTTTATCAAAAATCCTTTGATTGGGAATTCTACTCCCTTTATCAAATGAAAAAGTATTTATTGTAAAGGAATACTTTTGCATCTAGATACCGTTTATATCAGTTTTATTAGTGAAAATATGCATTTGCTTTCGTATATCCAAAATGTTACAATATACAGGGTGTTCCATTTAAAAATTCAAAACCAGAGCCATTTCCGGTGAAATCGGAAGTGACCAGAAAGTGAAAAATATGCTAAAACTCTCCTCTTCACAAACCATTCACGTACACCAAATCTCATTTTGATACACCTAATATTCTAGAAGTTATGACTTGTCTAATAGATTCATTGACACCGGGTATATATACATATATATATATATATATATATATATATATATATATATATATATATATATATATATATATATATATATATATATATATCCTTAAATTTGGCTGTACCAATTTTGAAAATATTTTATTTGCTTAGGCACATTTTTGTCCCAGAAATTCTGATTTCTTTCAAGTATTGAAATTCACATAGATATTGTCAATGCATTAGGCAGAATGAACGATGGCCCTAGGTGTTAACATAAAAGAGCTTCAGAATTTTTAGAGAAAAGGATATTTTCAATACTTTTTTTTTCTCTCTGTGAGGAAGTAAACATTGAAATCTCTAAACAGTACAATGTTTGCATGTTTTCTAGTAAACTTACATATTTTTCATGGAGTTTAAGAAATTTTCAAAATTCCTATTGGTATATTTATAACTATGAATCAGGTTCAGAAATGCCCAACCTTGAATTATTATGAGGATAAATAATTTTTCACCAAAATAGCTTGAATATTTGCCTGTGGTAAAAATTTAACAATTACCTATAGCAGTGGATGGAATTGTTAACTGTTTCTCCAAATTTCAGCAAAACACAACACATGGTATGAATTTTCAGATAAAAATATATGAATAATCTATTTTATTGTTGAGACAATTAAAATTAAGGTGAAGTATATAACTGTTCATGGATTATTGATGCTTTGAAAGTAGAAGACAATATGACATGAATTCAGACAATAATAGTTCATCTCCTGGTGTATAATATTTCGTGTTTTTACAATGCATATTTGGAAAGCATAACAAATCAATCCAAAATTGAAAATGCACAAACTGTTGAAATATTCAAATAAACCATATCTGAAGGTTCAATCCTTATAACACCAAAATCTTCAGGTATATTACTGTTGAAACACACAATATATGTCATTGAATGTCAATCTCCTTAGTTTGTACAGCAGGATGCAACTTTATCAGTGCAGTCAATATAACATGAATCAGGTACCTGTATTTGTTATCTAAAAGTGCTTAAGAAAAAATCTTACAGGATTGTGAAAAACACTTTGATAGTAAAAGAATCAAACATGAATCAAATATTTAATTACTATATGCTTACCGCAATTGTTTTCTCCTTAATTCCTCCAACTGGAAGAACTTTTCCCATCAGAGATATCTCTCCTGTCATAGCAACATCTTGTCTGATTGATTGACCCTTTGCTAAGGACAATAATGCCGTGACAATTGTACATCCGGCACTGGGCCCATCCTTGGGGGTAGCCCCTTCAGGCACATGTAAGTGTAAATGACTGTAAAAATAAATGATATTGAAAAATGTTGGGATATATATATATATATATATATATATATATATATATATATATGTATTTTGCTTTTTTCTTGAATCCTTTTGTATACATTTTGAGGAGTTTCTTGGGTTATTGGATTCGTTTAGTAATAAAGGTCTATTTGTTAATAGAATACGTTTCGTCCCCGGCCGGGGACATTTTCAATTCTTTATTTTTCAGGGCTGACATTTTCTGGAAAGAATGTATAATGTAATTTTGTGAAATAAGTAACTCAACAGGTAACATACCTTGGCATAATGTTTCATGTAGAACAATTTAAGTTGACGAAAAATACGAATATATCATGCTTCTTTTATTATTCTGAAACGAGTGTATTGCTTTACATCTGGTTGTGAACGGATGTTTTGTGCGGGTGGTTATGAGTTTGCTTGTAAGAATAGAATAGAATAGAACTTTATTAATCCATAAAATACCATAATTACATGGTGTTGGACAAGTCAACTATAAAGTATCATAAAAGATAAAAAGATATTTTACAATAAAAGCATGTGTAAAAAATAGATAAAATACAATACAACAAATATCAATATAGTTAAAAGCTCATTGAGTATCAGAATAAAAGAAAAAATAATTAATTAGGATCTATTCCTGCTCAAAAACTCATTCACTGTGTAGAAAGTTTCAGATACTAAAAAATCCTTGCATTGTCTTTTGAATTTTTCGTATGAATTAATGCTTTTCAGTTCGCTGGGAAGTGCATTAAATATTTTCATAGCGATGAAGTGGGGCGATTTCTGGTACATTGCAGTTTTATGTCTAGGTATGTCCAAGTTAATGTGGCGTGTTTGATATTCATGCTGTTTTTGGGAAACATTATTAATATCGCTCTTAATAAAAGTGAGGCATTTCAAAATAATAAGGGTCGGAGATATTCGGAGGAGAAGTCAAGTTTACAAACGGTTATTGTTTAGTTGTGTGTTTGATGGTAACATTAGGGGTGAGTGGTTTTTTTTTCCTATATTTGAAATTCGTTTAATGTAGTTAGGTATGATGCTTTTTTTGGTTTTTTGTTATTATTGCTTATGGTGGTTATAAAATGGTGTGGTAAATTTTACTAACAATGTCTGTTCTGTCGTTCATTGCGTTGTTGTTTTTGGTTTTTTGTTATTATTGCTTATGGTGGTTATAAAATGGTGTGGTAAATTTTACTAACAATGTCTGTTCTGTCGTTCATTGCGTTGTTGTTTTTTTTTATGTAAATCATCTCCTTGATGTTAATTTTTCTTGGGTTGGTTTCTATGCTTAAAATGCTAGTTTTATTGAAATTAGGGTTGTGGTCTTCATTTATGATGTGTTTGTTTAGTGCCATGCTTGACTTTTTCATATATTTATGCCCTTTCAGTCTATTTTTCTAGTAATTGTTACCATCAAACACACAACTAAACAATAACCGTTTGTAAACTTGACTTCTCCTCCGAATATCTCCGACCCTTACAAGCAAACTCATAACCACCCGCACAAAACATCCGTTCACAACCAGATGTAAAGCAATACACTCGTTTCAGAATAATAAAAGAAGCATGATATATTCGTATTTTTCGTCAACTTAAATTGTTCTACATGAAACATTATGCCAAGGTATGTTACCTGTTGAGTTACTTATTTCACAAAATTACATTATACATTCTTTCCAGAAAATGTCAGCCCTGAAAAATAAAGAATTGAAAATGTCCCCGGCCGGGGACGAAACGTATTTTATTAACAAATAGACCTTTATTACTAAACGAATCCAATAACCCAAGAAACTCCTCAAAATATATATATTTTTTTTCGTTCCCAACCGAAAATTTGGTTAGAAATGTCCAAAAAAAAATCCCTGAAAATTTGAGCTCTTAATAAAAACATTAAGTACTTTCCCAGACCGTGGAAATATTTCTCATTCGAAATACACGCAACTTTGTTTGTTTTTTTAACCGACGAAACCAAAAAGGAGGAGGTTCTCTATTCAACCCGTATATTTTATGTTTTTCCATCATATTTTTTATGTATGATGACGCATAACTTTTTACTGAGGCGTCCGATTCCGATAATTCTTTTTTCAGTGGATAGGGTGTACTTCGAATTTGGTCCCATTTGAATTTAAAAGATGAAATCCACCCCTAAGGGTAGCGAAATAAAGGATATTGATCACTCACCCTCTGAATTCTGGTCCGTTAACCGATTCTATGAGGCATAACTTTGTACTGGGTTCTTCGATTTGGATAATTCTTTTTTTAATAGATAGGGTATACCTTATATTTGGATTTTAAAAGGAATTAGCCACCCTTACGGGTAGAAAAATAGGGGATAATTGATTTTTCACTAGTGAACATTGGCACACACATACGTAGTTGACAATGACAGATCGCTACTGACAATATTCTTGTTCCGTCAAAATCAGTATATTTTATGAGAGGATGGAATGATATACAAAGTAATGAAATAAACTAACCAGAACAACGAAAATAATTTATATTACAACAAATAGTAAAAGTAGATAATCATATTATTCAACTGGTAATAGTTGAAGTAAGGTGGGTAAGTAAGTATTTTGGAAGTAATCAAAAAACAAGTAGGTACTAATTGGTAGATTTTAGCCACAAAAAATTGAAAAATAAAAACTTTTCAACAAAAAATTAAACCGACAAAATACGGAACTGAAAGTAAAAATAAAACTTTTAACAAAATTAAACTGACGAAAAATCAACTGAAAGCAAAAATAAAATAAACCTTCTTAGTCTAAATGATAATTGAGCTCCTAAACTAATGTAAGTAACTGATTTTGAGTCGCGCCAAACAAACTAGCAATTGAATTAGGTGAAGCGTAAAATGCGTTTTGATGACTTCTTTCATAGATAATGATCTTCGATAATTGTTTGTTTGGCGCCGACTCAAAATCAATTACTTACATTAGTTTAGGAGCTCAATTATCATTTAGACTAAGAAGGTTTATTTTATTTTTTGCTTTTCAGTTGATTTTTTCGTCGGTTTAATTTTTTGTTAAAAAGTTTTTATTCAAATATTTATAACTCAATGGCATTTCATGCTATCATATCGTACCAAAGCGAGATTTACTCAGGATTACATGCTCTACAAAAGTGCATATTGCTGTTATCTGCACCTGTAAGATTGTACGGATGGATCACTTAATCTGATTTTCGTAAAAAATTCTTAATTTTTTGGCTTTATTTCATAAATGACTGGATTTATGGAAAAAATGTAAATGACAAACTTGTAGAAAATTTAATTTCCTACAAAAAAACTCCCAAAAACTAGGATTGATATTTCTCGAGATATAAAGCTTTAACTTTGTCGTAATATGAAATTTTTGAGAATTATCGAATCTCAAAAATAATTTAGAAAATAGTTGTAAATACCCAACGCTACTGGAAAGATCATAAAACCAAGTAAAAGAATGGGCTGGTTTTTTTTTGCAGAGTACAAAAAGGATGGAAGACATTAGGCCTGTTTTTAGTGGAACGACAAAATAAGTTAAATTCGCGATAGTAAAAACTAGTAGTTTTTTTTAACCAAGATACAAAAAGTCAAGCAGACTTTTTGCCCAGTTCTTATGCCAATTGGACATAAAGGGCGCCCTTTCTTGTTCAGATTTTTACCAGAGTTTTCGTATAAATTCAAAAGATATAAAAAACGAGATTGATTCAGAATCCGGGCTCAGTCTCAGAAAATGCCATGTATTCTTTCTCAGTACTCGATAAAGCAATTGATTTCTGTTTTCTTGATTCCCATGACACCGCTGCTCCAGCAAGAATAAAAGTAAAGCCGGTGCCTGCCTCTTCATTTTAGAATCAGTTTGTCTAATTCATAAGAACTACAAGGAGAACATTATGCCTCATCAAGCGAACTACGAAACCCGACTCATATATAACATCAGTCTTCCTATTCCCTCAACTTCTCAAATCAAATCCTCCGTATTTTATTATGGAAAGAAACTGTTCAACACTCTTCCTCTTCCCATCAAAAAAATTAATAATTACAAATTTCGTAAAGTGGTTAAAAAACTCCTTTGTCTAAGAGTCTATTACAATGCAGATGAATTCCTCATTGACAATTTCACAACTTACAATAAAAATTCCTAAGGGGATAATTACATTGTTGATGCTCAAATATACTTTTTTAGCTTTTAAATACATACATATATATATTTTAATGTTGTCTAAACTTTGTTACTGTATTTACATTTTTTATTTATTTAAACTTATACGGTGTGCTGTCTTTTAAAAATGTCTATGTAGTAACTTTTATCTTAGGTTTAGGCAGCTTTGTTAACAAAATTAATGTTTTTATGGCAATAAAGCATTTCTGATTCTCATTCTGTAACAGATTCAAACAAAAGCTTGCCGCGAAATGTTATCAGTTTGAATACAAAAAAAATAGACACGACACGACAACCTTTTGAATCTGTTACTCATAGATTAACTTTCTTCATACTTTTAAAAAAATTAATATTTTTGGTGCATTTGAATAAAAGTTGTTGTTTTTTCAATCATTTAATTTTGGAACAAACTTCATTGGGCGAAAGTCTTATTATCTACATGGAGGAAAGACATAAATCCAACCAGAATATATAGCTGTCTAACAGGGTCAAATTTCGCAAGTGAAATTTGTCCCACTTCAAATCGACTCCGAATTTGGCAGGTGTTCTCTATTCGGGTGAAAATGTATTATTACATTTTGGTATGAAAAATTATCCTAACTCCTGGTTATAAATCTAACTTTGAATTTATGAATGAAATCAAAATTGGTCTTCAACAAGATTTTACTATTTCATTTATAAATAAATAATCCAAGTGACTTCTCTTGTTATACCTTGGTAATGGCGGAAAAGGGCGGATTGAAAAGGGTCTTCAGGGGGAACCATTTCCCAATTTAAAACGTTATCTATTTTATATGCATGGACTACCTAACTGTCACAAGTTTCATTCATAAGTCATGAGAATGCAGTATGACATTTTTAGAAGAGCAAAATAAAAAGATGGTGGACAAGTATTGTGATTTATAGTCTGATTCTATTAAAAATTGGTATGAAAGAGTTTGTGTGGTCGGAAATCATGATTCAATATTCAAAATGGTGGGTCCTCAATGACAGGCGAGTGATGGTTTAATTGCATTCAAACTTAGTATGTGGGGTTTCCAGAGATGAAAATGAATATTTTTTCGTTTTTGAATTTAGTTCCGTTCAAAATTATTAAGGAATAGAAGATCGCGGCTACAAGATGACAAATGAGTTCTGTGATTATGGTCCGGATATATCAAAAATTAGTTAATAGAGGTTTTTGGTGTCGGAAATTAAGTTTTTTTTTTCAAAATTCATAAATTTAAGATGATGGAAAAGTTTTGTGATTATGGTTCGTTTCTATTCGAAATGGATTTGTGAGGATTTTGGTGTCGGGTATCATGATTTTTTTGTCAAAATTCATGAATTCAAGTTGGCGGCTACAAGGTGTCTACGAGTTTTATGATTATACACGATTACATTCAAAATTGGTATGTAAGGGTTTGTTGGGTCGAAGATCACGTTTTTTTTTCGTCAAAATTCATAAATTTAAGATGACGGCTCCAAGATTGCAACGAGTTCTGTGTTTATGGCCAGATTTTATTCAAAATTGATATGTGGGGGTTTTAGGGATCAGAGATGATTGTTTTGTCAAAATTCATAAATTCAAGATGACGGACGAGTTTTGTAATTAGGGTCCGATTCCATTGAAAATTGGTATGGGTGTGTTTTTGGGGTAATATGATTACATTGTCAATATTATTCAAAAATTCAAACTAGCGGCTCTAATGAATTAAATTAAAATAAAATAAGACACGCTCTTATTCGAATGCACTAAAAAGTAAAAAATAATTTATTTAGAAGTGTGATGTAGGTTATTCTGTGAGTAACAGATTCAAAAGCTTGTCTCACAAGAATTCCTATTTTTTTGTATTCCAACTGAAAACTTTACGCAGGAAGCTTTTTAATGTTACTCACAAAATAAACTAACACATATAAAGAAATTATTTTTACCTTTTCACTGCATTTGAATAAAAGCTTGTTTTTATTTTTTTTACTTTTAATTTTATTTCATTTATGTTTTTAATTCCAAGATCTAGAGTTCATTTCGTAATCCATTACTATTATAACTATGGAAATAGTGAAATAATAGAATATTAAGTAAGAATTAATTTCTACCTTCCAGCACCTAATATCGAATAAGATATTAACCCATTTTCGTCCAATGTTCTTCGTGATCCCAAGACATGGATTGTGTGATAAATCATACCAGACATGATTAAACTCGCCATTTTGTAGCCGCCACTTGAATTCTTATAATTTAGAAGTGTTGAAGTGTAATGTTATGCGAACCATTTGAGTTCACAAATTATATTCTATATAAGTTAGTAGGAGAAAATTGAGTTGCAAACAATTAAACTGACACACAAACAGAGAATCTATGTTGATAAAAATCATTAAATATCGCAAAATCAACAATCTTTATTTGGCGACTGAATTAGACAAAAGTCAAGTAAATAAAATTGAATGAAAGTATTTGGCGAGTTTATTTTCCTCTCGTGTTTGTATTGTAAAAATAAAACATATCATGCGAAAAGAGCGGCAACACTGCCGGGTCTGTAAACGTGGATAAAATATTTTATATGATGGCTTGAAAACGCGCTAAAATATAAAGGGCTTGATGATATTCTAATTTTTTTTATCCCTCTCAGTTCCACTTATTTTAGAAGATTGTAATAACTGTAACACCAACATGTTTGTTGAAATAAATATATATATATATATATATATATATATATATAAATATGTATTATCTGTAACTCACTTTGTGTATAAAAATTTGTTGCTTGGATCTTTTTCATTAAGGAAATTTCTAGCCACGGTCAGTGCTATTTTTGCTGATTCTTTCATGACTTCACCAAGGTGTCCAGTCATTTCCAAAGTGCCTTCTGTGTCTTTTTCTGAGGGTAATCTTCGGGTAGTAGTTTCAATGTATAGAGTTGAACCTCCTAAAAAAAATTTACAAGATAAAGATAAACTCGAGATATGTTATTGTATATGGAACATGACTGGATTCAAACACTTAATATTTTTTTCAGCTCTATCTTGCAGAAGAATTTTATCTAATAAAGAAAGAAAATGACGCACATTTATTATTATCTCAAGAAAGTTCTTCTAAAAAAATGTCACTGAACAATAACTCAATGTGACCTCAAACACATTACATTGTATCTTTTATTCTAACTTGAAGTAATCTTCCCAAGTTGAATTATTACTTTCATGCTGGGGGTAGATAACTTTTCCGTTAAAATTGCTAAGGAACCTATGGACAAACATTTTTAAGAAAACTAGGCCATGGTATAATTTAATTTGTTAGCCAAAATTGAACTATACAATATTTGTTACACCGTTGTTCCCCCATTATATGTTGTTCATAAGAGAATCTTTTTTTTTTCTATAACATTATTCAATCTTATTCATCCCTAGCAGAGAAAATGGTATGAAATTAACTGAATACACAACCACAATAAGCAAAATTATCGCAAGCAATAAGTTAATGAGACAGCATTATATTATAAGGTAGCCACTTTAAGAATATAAAAAATACCCGGATTTGTCAATTTCTTCTCTAGTTTCGTGTTACCAGTTCAAAATGCCCAGCATTCGCTACCATAACACCAAGACTGGAAAAATGGACTTTATCAACATATTTTCCTGTAGACTTTATGTGTGGTCCGATACGATTGAAAATGGATATTTGGATCAAACAAAGACACTCATTTCACCAAATGATCTCCACCTGAAGAAGCTACTGCATAGCGAAACACGTATCGTTGTTTTGTAAACCCAATTTAGTGAAAATCATTTAATGAAGTGAGTGCCTTCTATTTGCTTTAATATGATTTGTCATCAAGTATCGGCCGCGTCAATTAAAAAAAATGGGATAGTCAGAAGTGTGCAGAGAAATTTAAAATTCCAAATATCGGCCAAATTTTGTTATTTATGGTTCGATTCTGGGGATTTTAAGTTTCCGGATTACCATTTTTTTTTTGAGAATTTGGAGACTCAAAATGACGCTGCCGATATATCTGGATGTTATGGGGCTAGACGATCAGTATCGGAATTTGTGTGATATCTGATGTTTCCATAATCATGGATAACGATTTTTTTTAGAGAATTTGGAATGGCGTTGCCAATTTGATAATTCAAAATGTAGGCCATATTTTGTCTTTTATGGTCCAGTTCGACTCAAAGATTTTATCTTGGGATTTCAAGATCTCAGAAAAATAATTTTAAGTGGAATATTATTCTCGATCAAGGAATGAAAAATTATTTATTGAAAGAATATGTATGACATGGAAGAAGTTGATATCACCATACCGCCAGTATCTTCTTAGGAACCCAGGTATACTCTATTGGATTTCAAGTGCATTATCTTAAGAAAACAGTACATTTTCATCATTATCGGCATTTTGGGAGAAATGTATTGTGAGGCTAAATGTTTACAAACTTATAAAACATGCTTTTATTTCAACTCCAGTTTCAGCTTTCCTCGCAGAACAGAGACATCTTATGAGTGGGAGAATTTTTTGCCCATAAAATCATATGTGGAAGTTTTCTAGTTCAGTTGCTGACAATCCCAATTTTTTTAAATAATCTCTAAATGAACACAGGGGAATCAGGCTTCAACATTATTGATTATACTCTAATCTTTTAGTTGAACTTTTGTTCCTTCAAAAGTATTCCAGATTTCAATAAAAAAGATAGAGAGAACGAGATTTACTAAGCATGGGTACCAGACTGCTAAAGTGAGAAAATTATTACTGCTTGAAAAGGAAGGTAACACGACTCTTATAAAGTAAAATGTTCAGAAGAAATTGAATTGAATACGGATTTAAGGAAAGAAAATAAGGATAGTATCAACCCTGAATTCAAAGTTATCAAAATTAGAAATAGAACCAGAACCCATACCAAGTGAATTTGTTTCAACAAAGAGAGAAACAAGGATTTCTGAAAAAATATATAGAAGACAAATAGCTCGCAGAAAGTTATTGAACTAAAACAAAAAATCCTGAAATTTTTTGCAACAAAAGTTAGCCATTAATCAAAGCTTCTGTAAATTCAAAAACAATTTTCCGTTAGTTGGATAGGAATTCATTCCGAAATTTTTATTTTATGTTTTGATGAGTTCAATGTTTGCTATAGTTTCAGCATTGAATGTTAATTTATTTTTACACGCTTTATATTAGCTTCACTTGTATGTTTGTTTGTTTGTAACCGACTGACTCCTTTGGGCGCGATTTTGACCCACTTCCAGACGTACGAATGCGCAACCAATTTCAGTTAATATAATTATATAAATAAATAAATATAAATAAATAATGTTTATTCAGTAAATTCAGTTACAGAAATATCGTATGGTTAGAATAAACATGGAAGTACACAGCTGAGAAATACAGTTTGTATTATGAAATGATACAATTGAGATATCAGATAAGATATTCGAAATTAAATTATTCAGGTTCAGGTTAGTATGATCGTGATGTATCATAATAGTAAAATAATATGAATAATGAAACACATGTTATAATACTTAGTCTAATTCATGGGACATACGAAATAATTTGTTCCTTCAAATCAATTCATCCTGTTATTTACTATGTCATGAACTATTGATCTTGGTGTATTTTGTAACCATTTTGTTATAACTTTTTTGAAAGTTATGTAATTGGTTGCTATTTTTATATTATTCGGTATGATATTGAAGATTTTGGGACCTAGAAAATCGAAGCTACGCTGTCGGACATTCTTATCGCATTTTGGTACAATAATATTGGATCTGTTTCTTGTTTCATAGGAGTGTCCTATTGTGGAAATTTTTACTTTGTTTCTATAGATGTTTGTGATCATTTTTTGACAACAAATCAAGGAATCCACTTCCGTTGAACAGATCATTGCTTGAATAACATCTGTCCTTATTGTATATTATCCTAATTAGCCATTTCTGTAATACATTGACTTTTTCTAGATGACAATCAAGGACTCCGCCCCATCCAATATTTCCGTATGATAACTGAGATTGTATTAAGGAAAAGTACAAAGTTCGCAGATGAGAAATATCTAGGTATTCTTTCAAAAATTTGAAACGAGACAAAAGTCCTCTAGGTTATCTTGCAATAAAATTCATTTGTAAGTCCCAACGTAAGTGTCGATCGATTATTATCCCTAAATACTTAATTGATGTTGATTCAGGAATTTTTGTATCTGTATCAATATTTAGTGATCCTAGATTTGGTAAATTATTGGTATATGATGTAAAAGGTAAATACTTCGTTTTTTCTATATTCAATGTCAATTTTTTACATTGAAACCATGATTTAATTAATTTAAAGTCTTGTTCTGCTTTTTTTATTAGAATATTCCAGTTTTCTGCATGATAAATTATTGCAGTGTCATCTGCAAAACTGAGCACTGTTCCCTTGGTGTTCATGGATAACAAACTATTGATATAAAGTATGAATAACAAAGGTCCCAAGACGGTGCCTTGGGGAACACCATATGTGATATCCCTCCTCTCGCTACATTTACCGTCAATAACTACTTGTTGTTGCCTATATGAAAGGTAACTCTCCAATAGGTCGTATATATTTCCTCTAATGCCATAAAGTTTCAGTTTTTTTAATAAAATGTTGTGACATACAGTGTCGAAAGCTCTAGAGAGGTCAATGAATATACAATTGAATCGAGTGCCTTATACAGATTCGAAGTTAATGAGTAGATTGCATCTTCGGTAGACTTTCCCTCTCTAAAGCCGTATTGACTATCTGAAAGGATGTTGTTTCTTGCCAAGAATTTAACCATTCTGATCTTTTTCCTAGTAATTTTGATAAATTACTTGTGAGACAGATTGGCCTATAATTTCCGAGATCGTATTTGTTTCCACTTTATATAAAGGTCGAATTAATCCCATTTTGAATGATTTAGGAAAACATGCAGTTCTGAAACTTTCATTGAATAAGATGGATAGAGGTTCAGTAATTATATGTGCTATTTCTTTAAGTATCTCGGTTCTGATATTGTCATTTCCAGGAGATTTTTTATTTTTTAACAAACCTATCGTGTTTTGAATCTCTACAGGATTCGTTGGGAATAAAAACATTGTTTTCTCATGATTAGGTATGTTTTCGGTAAAATTAACTGGTGCCTCAATGTTTTCAGCGTATGTTTTTCCTAGGTCACTAAAATAATTATTAAATGCATTTGATATGTCGATTTTGTCTTTTAAAATATAATTTGAATTGGTTACTATTTGTTCTATTTCTGTATTTGGTTTTCTTTTATCACATATTTCGTTTACACATTTCCATAAATTTTTAGATACGACTTTATTTTTGTTGATTTGTTTCCTATAACAGTCTTTCTTTGTTTTTTGTAATAAACGACTCAATTTGTTTTTTTTAGCTTTATATCTCTGTCGGAGATTTTGGTCATCGGGATTGAATTGCAATTGCCTATATAATGTACTTTTGTTGTTTATTGAAACAATTAATGTAGGTGTGATCCAAGGCTTCCTCAATTTTGATTTCTTTTGAATTTTTACTGTTTTAGTATTTTTTGTAATATAGTATGTGAGTTTTTCTATAAATATATCTGTCATTTCATTTACATCTCCCATTACATGTGTCTGATTCCAATTTTAGTTGGATAAATCAATTTTTAATTTTTTGAAGTCTAAATTTTTTGAAGTTTGTATTATTAACTGGTAATGTATCTTTTTTGTGGAAGTTGATTCTCAGTGCTATTGGATAATGATCGGTGATCAAATGGTGAAAAATGTACGAACTAATGTCTTCAGGATTTTCATTTCGAGTTTTTATAAGAAAGTGATCTAGGCATTTTCCACTTCTGGGTCTTGTGATTTCATTGATGTAAGAAATATAATCCAGTGAGGTCAAGATATTTTTATAATCCTCTACGTAATTTATATCTTCAAGAAGATTGATATTCATATCACCAGTGATGATATGGATATCTGACTTAGGAATATTTTGGAGGTACCCAAGCAAATTATTATTGAATTCATCTGTACAGGTATTTGGAGATCGGTATAACGCAGTCAATTTGATGTTTTTCTCTATTCTAGAAATATTAACTTCGATTGCTTTTATTGGCCCTATATTAATGGTCTCGTAGTTATAATTTAAGTTTTCTTTAATATAGACTATGACTCCATCGTTTTTATTGAAATTTTCTTGGTTATATAATTATAATAATTATAATAATAATAATAATAATAATAAAAAACGTCTTTACTTCTTTCAGCTGTTCGCAATAGATTCATTAATATCTCATCGAGAAAGAATAAGGCAACGTTTAATAAATCGCTAGTCATTCAGAATGAATCTATTGTGAAACATGTGCTAAATCATCGATAAAAACAATAAAACAGCATTGAATTAATATAAATCGAATGTAATACACATACGGATCAACTCAAAAAGTCGGTAATATCAAATTAACATTTACTCTACGATATTTAAAGCTTTTTGCAAAATCTGGAGAATGGCTGGAACGATTTGCCTATTTTTTTTTATGTTCGTAATAGACGGAGGAAGGTTTTTATGGAAAGAAAAATTGAAAAAGTGGCCCGGAAAGTTGGAAAATTAGGGAAAGTGTCATTTTCTATGGGATTTTTGTATGACCATAACTCACGAATCGAATGATGGATATACGTAATTTTTATATATACGTTTGTTTGTTTTGTTCGTTGTGGTCCTGGAAGTTTTCAGGAAAAAAAAATCGGGACAGTTACAAAGGAAAGTCAAAAAAATCATAATTTTTTTATGCACTCTCGATCGTAACTGAGGATAGGAACGACATATTCTGTTTTTGAATGGAGTAGGTTTTTCTGCTATCCATTTTACTTCAACTCGCCACTAGGTGGCACTGCAGCGCATCAACTTCTATACCGTTCAACGATCAGTACACAGATATTTGAAAACGTAGAATATTTTCGTGCTATCCACAACGGGATAACAGGAAACAGATAGCAGGATAACGGGAAAGCAGGAAAACGGAATAGCAGGATAGCGGGAAACGAGATAACGGGATAGCAGAATAACGGTATAGCAGGATAATTGGATGACGGGATAGCAGGATAGTGGGATTACGAGATAACAAGAAGCGGGCAGAGTCACAAGCATAAACTAAATTAAACAGTGTACTCATCCTACAGAAACGAGCCTTAAGATACTTGTGCAAAGCTAAACCTCGAGATTCTTGCAAAGAGTTGTTCAAATCCCATAAAATATTAACAGTAATTGCCCTGTATATCTTGGAAACAGCATCAATAATAAAAAAACATAAAACAAAGTTTGGCTCTCACTCCTCTACACACAATACTCGATAAAACAGAGATGTAAAACTTCTGCTACCCACCTCAAGTCTCATTAAAGACTCATTTATTTACAATGGTTGCAAAATCTGCAATCATCTTCCCAATGATTTAAAAGAAATTGAACTACCAACTAAATTCAGAAAAGAGCTAAAATATAAATTAATGGAAAGAACCTCTTATAGTTTGAATGAGTTTTTTATTGGCTCAATAATTTAGTGACATATACCTAAATCTTTTTGTAATTAATTGTCTCTACTCGTTTGAATTTTTTACCTTAGATGTTTATACTAATTTTATTGTAACTTTATCCTTTGTGACCATGTTTATTAATTTTATATTATACTTAAATTTTTGTCTCTACTCGTTTAAATTTGTTTACCTTATATGTTTATACTGATTTTTATTGTAATTTTATCCTTACATTGTATTGCTTTGTAACCATGATTTCTTTATGAATACAATAAGGTATATATTGATTGATTGATAAACAACACAAAGAAAAGGAAAAAAATTCTACACGAACAAAAGTTTTCAGGAAAAAAAAATAGGGAATATAGAAATTTGGACAGGACAACGTCTGCCGGGGCAGCTAGTAAGACTATAAATTACGATAACCAATTAGTGCCAGAAGGACAGACAGTTTCCAGCATGGTAGAAGCAAGAGCATTAAGTAAGACTGTATTGAACCTTATCTGACAATTGATTTTAGTAATCAAACACTATATGATTGCATGAAAATTAATTTCTTATTCTATTTGACGAATTTTATTGTGTGTTTTAACTTGACTATTGAATATACTTTATGTAGACTTATCAATGCTTTTTTATTGTTATTATTAGTAGGAATAATTTGAGAGATTAGAATGGTAAACAAATTTAACAACTCATGCATAAATTAAAACCGAATACAGAGTGGAAACTAAGTTAGCTGCTCAATTTAGTTTTCAAGTTATATTTTTCAAGGAAAATATAACCCTCTGTATAGTTGACTCTATGACTTACTGTTACAACTTGTTAAGGAACAAAGAGTAGGCACAACAAATGTTTCGAACATTCCTCTAAAATAAAACTCATTGTCTCTCAACCAAAATCATTGTAGGTTTTTTTTGTTATGCACATTTTAGGTCAGATTGTAAGCTTAAGCTTAAGATATGTAGCTTAACTTTTGAATAATAAAGACCATTACTATAATTATAATATCTGGAGAAGACAGATGCTCTTACCCATTGCCGTCCAGGCCAGACCCATGACCACACCGGGTGGTGTTATTGGATACATCCTATCATGAGTAAACACTGGTTTACCAACAAATAGCTGTAAATTTTGGGCGTCGACTTGAACAAATGAAGTTTCTTCCTTTACCACCTTATAGGCAACCTTCCTCACAACCTGTGAAATAATAAATTTTAATTTATGAAGGTCAGCTTTTGTTGGAAATCATTACTTTTTCTATATGTTTCTGTAAATTTCTGACACCACTTTCCCTGCAATAACTTTTTATCAAAGTATTCAAAGCATCATCTTCCACTTTGATTGTTTCATCTTTCAAGCCACTATCTTTCATAGCCTGGGGAAGCAGATATTGCTTGGCAATGGCTAATTTTTCTTCAGCAACATAACCAGACATATCAATCATTTCCATACGATCTCTAAGAGGCTCTGGAATAGTTTCAACTACATTTGCTGTGCAGATAAAGAGAACTTTGGATAAGTCGACCGGAACGTCCAGGTAATGGTCCAGAAAATTGGAGTTCTGTTCTGGATCCAGTAGTTCTAAAAGAGCTGAACTGGGATCACCTGAGTATCCCCTAGAAATTATTATAATTATTATCAGAAGCAAATCGAAATATCCAAACTTACTTTCCTATTTTGTCAACTTCATCTATAAGAACCAATGGATTTTCAGTTCTAGTTTTCTTGAGGCACTGAATTACTTTTCCAGGCATTGCCCCCACATAAGTTCGGCGATGTCCTTTTATCTCTGCAACATCAGTCATGCCCCCAACAGAAAATCTGAAATATTCTCTATTCAAAGCCCTGGCAATGGACCTTGCTGAAAAGGTACAAAAAACGAATTAGTTTTCTACATCATGAATTAATATTATTAGATATTTATTTAAAGATTATACACAAATTTGTCTGTAACATTGTAATATAGTTTTTAATATACTGAAGAAATGATTTTGTTTAGAGAGAATATATGTTTGGGAAAGTTTTTGGTTTTCTACTTCTTGAATTTTCTTACTCAAACTGCTGACTGATACTCAGGTATCTCCAATTCAGGTCGGCTGAACTCCTGCACGGAGGCATATTGTCTTGGTTCGGTTGAACAATGGTAGATAACACGAGGTACTCACGGATTACATTTCATGTTACTTATGTAACGAATCATATAGGCGCAATTGGAATCAATGGATTCACTGAATATTTACAAAAAATGGTAGTTGTACTATCAATATTAAGCAATATACTTTATATGATTGGCTTTCCATTGTGTAAAAATGAAATTTGAGCTTTTTTCACAGAACAAAAATAGTAATTTTGTTACAATATAGAATAGTTTCACAATCTCCAGTTTCAAAAGTAAAAAATATCTTTCTGAAAAATCCAAGTTGCTTTTCTAGGTTTTTGACAGTAACATCGTAACCAATATACTGAAAAGACAGTTAGTTTTTGTTTATTTATTATACCGGGTGCCAACTAATTTAGTACCCCCTTTCAACCCCTTTTTTAGAGTTATATAAACGAAATTTGGTGGGTGTGATAGACAGTACGGGAACTACATTTTACATATATGTCACTTTTTTAGTCCTTCCGGTTTTACCAAAAACGGATCAATCTTATGAATTTCCAATGAAACACTGTATATTTTGATATTCTTTAAATCTTCAGGAAGTTCCAGGTCTCATTTTCTTATTCAATTTTATATTTATATCTGGAATGACGAATGGGCTGAAATAATCCTTTAGAATAATAATTAAAACAAGCAACTATGATATTTCAATCCAACTCCCCAGTTATGAACCTTCAAAAATGGTAAAATTACTTTTTTACCAAAAAGTATTTATTTTTTAATGACATCCTTTAGGGACACAATACTATCATATTTTCAACAGTATACTTGACTCCCAAATCCGATGAGTTACAAGCTTATAATCAATAAAATATTTTTGTGTATTTTGTGCAAATTATTTATTTTTCGCAGAGCACTTTCAAGCTAGATCATCTTCAGTGCTTGCCTGAAAAGTAAGTTGGTGAGGTAAGTCATATTTTATGTAAACTTTTTGGTTTGAAACATTCAGGTAATACCTACTTGTCAGGTTAGCATAAGGAGAATATATATATATATATATATACATATATATATATATATATATATATAAACATAGTTTTAATAAAGAGCTTCAAAGAAACCAGTGGAGTAGAGTCAAAAAAGGATTTAATTTAAATTTAAAGTTTAGATTTAAATAAAAATTATAAAATGGGAGACCATTGTATAGTTTGTGAGAAAGATGTTGGGGATAAATTCGCCATATGTGACAGCTATCATTGTATACAACATCCAGTCGAAGCCTGTACAGGCCTAAGTTCATCTGAGCTCAGAGCAGTAATAATACAGAAAAGGACACTAGTATATTTCTGCCAAGAATGTCGTACCTCCTTCAAGAATATACCAACATTACTCAGTGAGATAAAAAGTTTCAAAACTGAATTTACCTCCCTAAAAAAAGAAGTGGACCAACTAAAAAATGAGATGAAGAGCTGGAAAGACGAAAATAAGACACTGAAATCAGAAATGACGATGCTTAAAGAAGTCATAAAAAACGCAAATGAAAATACTGTAACCATATCTAACGAATACGTGATTGTGGAAGTTCTTGAACTACAAAAACGGGAAAACAATGTAATTGTGGCAAATGTGAGAGAATCACAGGCAACAAATATCATACAACAAAAGGATGCAAAGGCAAACACAATAAAAAAACTTTTCAGAAACTGTGGAACAATCCTGGATAACATTATTGTTTTCAGAATGGGGAAGATCCTACCAGACAAAAACCGTTTAATCAAAGTCATAATGCCGAACAAAAGCGATGCGATTGGTGTACTTAGACATATAAGAAATAATAAAATGATATTCCCGGAGGCATCAGGATATTTGGTGACCAGACGATACAACAAAAAGATTATTATCAAAAGGTCAAAATTCAACTGGAGGAACTAATATCGAGGGGCGAAAATTCCAAAACAATTATATAGATATATCAATAATGTGCCTACTATTGTGAACAAAAATAACAGTGTAAAAAACTAATTGAACATCCTAATATAGCACTCGGTTCGGACATAATCTATGGTAACATGGCTAGTTTCACAGCACATAAAGATGAAGTTATTACTACAATTTTACCATACCAACCATCAGTAGTAATTTTCAGTGAAAGCCGTACTACTTCAGTAATTGAAGATAGTGAAATAATGCTCCCGAACTATAATATAAATAGATGTGACTCAACTTCAAGACATACGGGAGGAGTATGTAAAATCTAACCTAAAACACTCTATATATAAAGTATATGTGCTAGAGAAAAATGTTTGGTGTTTAATAATAAAAATAAATATAAATCAGATTAATATGTTAATAGGTGCACTGTATCATCACCCAATGAAAGCAATGCAATATTCCTGGGTAATCTAGAGTCAATATGCGAAGATCTTGTCCAATCAAACATGAAATTTATAATAACCGGTGACTTTAATATTGATGTAAAAAAAACGAGACTTATTCAAATCAAATCAAAAATTTACTGAATGTGTATGGAGTAAAACAGGGCGTAGATGAATGTACAAGGATCACTAATACTAGTGCTAGTTTAGTTGACTTAGTTCTCAGTAATTTCGATGTAAAAACTTTAGTACACCATATACCCAAATTAACAGATCATTCCTTAGTATCCGTCAATACCATGAATAAAACATATACAAATACAACAAAAATCATACAAAATTATCGAAATTTAGGAAATGTAAACATGGAACTAATATGTAGAGAATTGATAGGCACGAATTATTTACTTGACTGTGTCGATGTTGATATATTCTATGATGATTTTAATAAAAAAATAGAACAAATTGTTGATCAAATAGCACCAATTAAATCATACCATTGTGACCAGAATAGCCTACCTTGGTTCGACTACGAAGTAAGGAATGCAACCAAGAAAAGAGATATTTAAAAACACTAGAAATGAAAAAAAACTGGCAAGACTATAAAAGACTAAGGAATGATGCAGTTAATTTACTTAAAATAAAGAAAAAACAATACTATTACAATAAAATCGACCTAAGTTCGAAAAATCCACAACTAATGTGGAAAACTATCAAATCACTAACGGATACGAAATTGAAAGAATGTGATTGGATCACTATAAAATTTTAAAGAGATGACGAAATAATTAAATGTAATAACAAAAAGGAAATTGCTGAAAATTTTAATACATTTTTTGAAACCAGCCTAGAAAAAATTGTAGACTCGATTCAAACTCCTATAACCTGGCAGAGTGGAAACATTACTGAAACCACCTTTACTGTTTATAAACAACTGCAATTGAAAGATCTAGCACAAATAATTAATAAATTAGAAAATAAGTCAAGTTATGAAATTCTAGATATAAAATTAATTAAAAAAACGTTTGGAATAATAGGACATGTTATGTTACATTTCATTAATATTTCGTTGGAAAAAGGTAAGTGCCCAGAACAGCTAAAAACCAGTACTATCATACCAGTATGTAAGATAAAAAACACTCAAAAAGCGAGTGAATTTCGACCAGTCAACACACTGCCAGGCATGGAGAAAGTTCTTGAAATGGCTGTATATAAACAACTGTGGAAACTAATAAGATAATCATGGATAATCAATCTGGGTTTCGACAGAATCACTCTTGTGAATCGGCTATACAGCTGACTATCACTAAGTGGACTCAATCTATTGACAAGGGTGAATATGTCGTTACAGTTTTCTTAGACTTAAGAAGGGCATTTAAAACCATAGACCGCGAAATTTTGATAAAAAAATTAGAAACCATAGGGATTAATGGAACTGTATTGCATTGGTTTAAAGATTACCTGAATGGGAGGAAACAAATAACAAAAATAGATAATGCATTATCCAATCCTATTGATACTAAATACGGTGTACCACAGGGAAGCGTGCTGGGACCTCTGCTGTTCTTGATATATATAAATGATATGAGCACAATGATAAACTGTGATTTTATCAACCTATTTGCTGATGACACGTTAATATCTATTTATGACAAGGATTTAAATATGGCAATAACAAAAATGAACGTATGTATGCAACAAGTCCTAGATTACTTAAATATAAATGAATTGAAACTAAATATATCAAAAACAAAAGCAATGATAGTGACAACAGCCCATAAATATAAACAGTTGAACCTAAATTTCGCTACCATAACCATAAACAAAGAAAAAATCGATTTCGTAAAAGAGTTCAAATACCTTGGATTTCTGCTAGATAACACTCTTAACATGGAGGAACACTTTAAGTATATGTCTAAGAAAATTGCAAAAAAACTCTACTTCTTCACACGAATATCTAGCCACTTGTCAACTTTTGCTAAAATTACCATCTATAACACTATAATTCAACCACATTCCGATTACTGTAGTACTCTATTGTATGGATGAGAAAAAGGTAAAATTATGGCATTGCAAAAATTGCAAAACCGAGGAATGAGAGTGATTCTGAAATGTAACCAGTACACTAGTATAATGTTAATGCTAGATACGTTAAGGTGGATATCTATAAAGGACAGATTTTATAGAACATCTATGATATTTATATTTAAAATCATTAATAATATGCTACCAAGTTACTTTAACGAATTCATAATATACTGTAGTAATACACGACTATGAAACAAGACAAAACACAACTTTCACCTACCTAAATGCAGGATATCAAACTCTATGAAAATATTATTATATAAAGGTCTAAGTCAATATAATGAATTACCTCAAGTAATAAAAGAGGTCAATAATATTTATGAATTTAAATCAAAACTAACTGAACATATGAAAAATAATTAAGATATTAAATAACCAATATATATACTTGTAACTATTATACTTGTAACTATTATACTTGTAACTATTATACTTGTAACTATTAGTCATAAGTTGTAAATCACTGTGCAAAGAAGAAATGTAAAATATTAGGATGTATACCTATATAAACAATAAACTCATTCATTCATTCATTCATTCATATATATATATATATATATATATATATATATATATATATATCAAAGTTAAAATAACAAATTAAAAAAAAAAAAATTTTATTTTACTAAGGAGCTTACCATTTATTTTATTGCTCTAATTCTGAAAAACTAATAACTGAAAATAAATATTCTTTGCTTCACTTACAAGGAAGGAACTTGTTTAACTGACATGGTTAACTACTACGAGACAAATCTAAATGAGCTTATGGATACAATTAAACATATGAAAAACAAAACATCCAATATTCATGATATCTCTATGAAAATCTTTTAAAATTTTATATTTTCGTTTTACAATTGTTGGTCTACCTCATAAATAATTCGTTTGCCAAGGAAATTTATTACCTTTCTGAAAACGAGCATCGTGATTCCTCTTTATAATGGGTCAGATGTGTCACCGCATCTTACTCATCAAATTTTAGACCTATCTCACTTACTCCAACTCTTGGAAAAATCATAGAAAAACTGGTTAGAACTAGATTGTTGGAATTTCTGAGACTTCATGTACGCAGACGACTGATGTGTTCATGTACGCAGACAACTCAACATTTCTAATAAGAGACAAGAATCTAGAAGAAATAAGAGTGAGTGAGTGAGACACTGTCGCAAAGTGAAGCTTACTCAAACGCAAATATCCTATCTCTGAATAAAAATAAAACCAAAGAAATAACCTTCTTAAAAAATAAAGGCACCGCAAATGAGTCATCAGTCAAGTTACTAAGTTTTCACATAGATCCTGACCTAAACTGGAAAGAACACATCCAGGAATTCCAAAAAAAGTGGTCCAAAAGTCAATTTCTTTTGAGAAATCTCAGAGAAATACTATCAATTGATGTACTGGCCACGTTTATACCAAGTGAATGTGACCCAATTCAAACCAAATGTTTTAGTAATTGTTTATTTACATCGTATTTTGTCAAATGATTGATTAACCAACTTGGTTCTGGTTTGGTATTTATTTAGTCATGTAACCAAGAGAAAGGTTTGAAACTCTGCTAACTGATTCGGAATTGTGTCATCTGTCAATGACAATGTCTGGATGTCAGTGAGCTTAGGCTCAGTCATTTTAAATTTCATTTATTCAGCAGTTTTTATAAAGCACCTACTCAACAGGTCTTCTTCAAGGCTCTTGTAAATGTCTAGATGTTTGAAGTTTTTGCCATCCAAAATTGATATAATTTTCTTGTCAAAAAATATTTGGAGAAACGCACTGATTTCTTCATCTGTCCAATTAATACCTTTGGACTTTTTTATAGGAGGTTCTGAACTGCAGCAACTCATTTTATATAAAAAATACTAACAAAAATATATAAAACAATTTCCGAGGTAATGATGCAGAAACTATGGTTAGGAATCACAAAACATATTTTTCACGAACTCTCTCTCGCTCTATTTTTTATGGCTATTGTTTCCATTCGGTTCATTCAGCGAGTGCGATAACCACAACAGAACGCTTAGCAATCTTTCAAACCAAAATTTACAGTCACGGTTGGTAAAATTTATCATACTGTTTACACCATCTTAGTCAACTTAGTATTATAGTCTGGTACACAACAAATTTCGGTACCAAACCAAGCTAGTTACTTGACCAAGTGCACAGTTTATACCACACTGACTAACAGAATTTGGTTGGAATATAATCATTAGTCTGCATACCAAGACACGGTATAAACGTGGCCACTGAAAACCGTGTACTATGGAATGGTTCACTGCCATTTAATGTACGGAGTATTAGTATGGGGCACAAGCTCAACGTGTCATCAGTTATTAATAAGTCCAAAAAAATTGTTAGAACTATGGCAAAGGCTGAACCGAGGGAACAATCAAATCAAAATATACTTTATTGTCTGAAGATAATTCTTATTGACAAAGCTTGTAAAAAATGTATGGTACATCTAAATATATATAGATAAAAACAAATCTTCAACATGCCAAAACCATTGTTTATGAAGATGCAAATTTTAACAGTTCCATGTATACCGGGTGACACAGGATATCGGGCCACCCCTGTAACTTCTGCATTCGTGAATGTTGTTATCCACAGCTTACTAAGTTGAAAAATTATTCGAACTGCAAGGAAACTCATGAACTAGTTGTAGATTTTTGAATGTATACATTTTGTTACTGCACCGAAATACAAAAATGATGTCATTTTTTTCCTTAATGAATGTTCTTAGAGAGACAAGTAGGTGGCCCATAGGGGTTTCATTTGAAAAAAATTAATTTTTGATCAAAATGTGATGTGACTGAATTTATTCATCAATAACTGTGGAAGAGTGGAAGTTTCTCGCCATAAAAAAATTAAAACACCACGTGAAAATATCACTGCTCGCAAATCCACTTTATATTAATGAAGATGGCTTCTCCCATGTATGGATATAATATTTCCTATTCAGTCTTAGGGCTTTATAAATAGCCTTGTTTTATTTCTAATATATATTGTATTGTTCTATTTGTACATATTTTACTACCTATATTTTTTCTTGGTAGTAGTAATTTAATGAAATAGATAAATCTAATTTGCAAAAATTCACATACTCAGTAAAGATACAGATAATCTAATAATACTAAAATAAATAATAAAAGTAATAAAATACATCACAAATTTTCTAAAAAAAAAAAACCAATAGACTTTTCTTAAAACTTATAACAGTATTGGACTCTTTCAAGTGTATGGGGAGTTTATTGAATTCATTGAAACCTTTGAAAAATAAGTTATTCATGCATCGTCTCGAATGAGTTCTATTAATATGGAAGGCATTATTTGTTATAATGATGCCTATCTCTGTTTAAAATCACAAAATCATAAAAATAAAAACCATTGTTAAAAAATAAAGCCGACGACGACCACTGAAGTGAATTTAACATATGCAAAATTGAAGTGTAGCGACTATATTTAAGAATCATACGCATTCCACGATTTTGAAGTTTATGTTTTGTAATTGAGACACTTTATTTTGATTGGATAAAAACAGTAGGGAAGCACAATAATCGAAATGAGGTTGGATAATGCAATTGAAAGTTGTTATTTTAGCATATGTGCTCAAACAATTCGAAACTCTAGAAAAGAAAAAGAGCTTTTTTGATATTTCTTAATAATATACTAAGCATTGTTATTTAATGTCAAGGAACTATCAATAATAAAACCAAGATATTTAATTTAGGGTACAATTTCGATATTTTCTCCATTTATATTTACGTCGATAGTATTCAAATTTCCCAAGTTACGCAGCTCATATTCAGATGCTATAATCATTGCTTTTGTTTTGTTGACATTTAGTTTTAGTTTATTCACTTTCAGGTATTTTTCGATATTTTTCAGCGAGTTGATCATATTTATGATTGCATTCTCAAGATTTCTTTACTGGTTAGTTGTCCCTACAAAATTTTGTTGTGCACTTGTATCATAAACATTTTTGTAATTATCTTATCTATTTTCTGAAATTTCTGAAGTTAAAAATGAAAACATACCAATACTGGTTTTCCCTACACCAGGTGGGCCATGAAAACATAAAATTTTGCCCTGCGTGCTCCCTTTCAGTTGGCTAACTGCAATGAATTCCAAAATTCGTCGCTTGATATCTTCCATTCCATAATGGTCCTGATCCAATATTTCAGATGCCCTCTGCAAGTTGAGGTTTTCTTCACTCTGTACACCCCACGGAAGTGAGGTCAACCAATCCAAATAATTTCGTGTAACACTGAAAAAATTAATACAGTTAAAAATATGTATTTTGTTGCAATCATTCTGTCCAAAAAAGGGCAATTCGTCTCGTCGGTGATGCCTCGCTTACAAACTCGCTCACTTGTCTGGAACACCGTAGAAAAGTTGGCGATTTGTCTCTATTTTATAGATATTTTCATGGGCGATGCTCTTCTGAAATATCAACAATCGTTCCTACTTTGGCAGTCTCTTCGAGACTAACCCGTCAAGTTCAGTCATCACACCCCTTCGTGGTCACTTTGGAGACCTGCAGAACATCACTTTCCAAAGACTCGTTCATCCAACGAACAGCGAGGATTTGGAACTCATTGCCTAGGGAGGTGTTCCCCGAGGCATACAACCTCCAGAAATTTAAGAAGAACACCAACTCCTACCTTCTTTCCCTTGGTTCCCACGATGTTCTCTGAACATTACAGGATATCCCTTTTCGTGGGAACCAAAACATAAAAAAAAAAAAAAAACAATGAAAATGTTTTCCCAATATCAATTGCAGAAGCATAAAAAAGTCTTGCGGCGAAATCCTGTGAGCAGCAGTGGCGGAGATAACCAATTTTATTAAGATATTTTAAGATTTAAAAAATACTTCATAAATAATGAAAAATGAAAAAAAAATAAAGACAAGCTTTTATTTATACAAATACATTAAGAAAGAAAAATAATTTCTTTCATTGTTTGATGTAGGTTATTATTATATCCTAAAACGTATTTCGATCGGCACACACCAAGACCATAGACGCTACTGGTTTTTAATCTTTCAGAGCTATTAAAACACAAATATAACGCGTGATTTATGACCTCCCATCGTAGAGACACACCTGCCAGCATTAATGTCCGACTTGATTGGCCCAGACGAATCGGTTGTACAACAGACAGCCGTCACTCGAGTCCACATTGACTATCGGCTCTTTTGATCTACCGTTTGCCGACGGAAAATGTTTACGAGTAGTACAGATTATTTTTCGTTTTGTTTCTTCGCATATACGCTCGTGTTAGCGAAGTGAGTTTTCATTTGCTCCCTATAGAAACAGCTTCTGCAATTGATATTGGATGGACTAGACCACAAAACATATAGTTTTCAATATATGAGTAATTGAGTGATTAACACCACCTCATAGCTCAAAATGATAGAAAAGTGTGAAATTGTTAGCAATAGCGACAACTTTCAACTGTGAAACGTGACCGCGGTCTATATTTGTAATTAAATGTAAATGTCATTATCTGATTCGATGCGCATTTCTCGTCATACCTATTTGTATACCCAGCATACCTAAGCTGGGATACTGTTTCATTCATCAGTCATACAAATCAATGTTTCTGAAGTAGAATAACTTTTTTATTGACAACTTTATACTCAAATGTCAGTCCCTCATCGCCAAGCAAAACAAGAGTTTGTTGCTAGTGAGGGTAGCTATTTTTCGAGAGTTCAAAACTGTGGAAATGAAATCGTGACTGCATTCCAAATATTTTAAGGTTTATATTATAACTTCAGGTGTTTTTTTTTAGTACACTGACTACAAATATGATAAACAATTTTTCGATTTTATTTTTTTAAGGCCTCCAAACATGGTCAGTCAAACATGCGAAACCGTACCGTGTATGTGCATTTCACCTCAAGGTATGCGCCAATCCGGTGGCCGGAGCGACTGAAGAAATTCAATTAGTTTAGCCTGACCGGATGGACCGTTTCGTCCATTGAACGTCTTTCTTCTAGCGAGAGCTGGGCAAAACTGATGGTATGTGGCCATGCATCCAGTCGGGCAAAACTGTTTCAGTTTGGCCTGATCAGTTGTCCTCTCCAAATACAACCTACTATGATATGGAGGCCATAGTGGATGTGATCAAGCAGCAATTTTCAGAGCAAGAAGAAGAATGCTGATAGAAAAACGAACAGGAAAACAAGAGGAGAAGGGCCATCATTAAAAGTAGGAGGAACATCAACAAAAGAAGGAAGAAAGACGATAGATAGAAAAACAAGAGAAGGAATGTAAATAGAGAAATAAACAGGAGAAAGAGGAACATTGGCAGAAGGAGAAGGAACGACCAGAAAAAGAAAAACAGGAGGAGGAAAAATTACAAAAGCCACAGAAAGCATTTTTTGAGAAAATTTTCTAGAAAACCCTGGGGCAGACCAGGAGACTGAAAAAATATCAATAAAATCAGTGCCGAATTCAACATAGTCTGAAAAACTATGGAAGGAATGGACATTGAGATGAAAAAAAAGTTACTGCGGTACGAGAATAGAGAAAGCAGTTACTGTGGTATAAGAAGGAGCAAAAAAATCAGTCTGGGTGGCGCATAAAAGATTCAAATGAGTCAAAACCATCCTGACAAGGTTACCAGTTTGAAGCTGAGAAACGGCCAATGGATGGAATGATAAAGAAAAGGCTACTGCATTTATAGTGGCCTTGAGAGGAATGTTACAGACCATCCCAAAAGACCAGCAGCAAGTATGGAGACCTAATTGCTACTCTAGAATTAATGTACGGCGACAACATCAAGAACAGCTGTACTGGGCCCAGTTAAAAACATGAATGCGGAAAAAAATTGGGTGAAAGGCTGCAGGAGTTTGAAGCAGACCTTCAGAGACTTATCCAGCCCTGTAAGATTTCAAAGAACAGTTGGCGGTACAGATATTCATTGACGGGTTTAGAGATATTGAAATACAAGGACTCTGAGATTAACACACAAGAAATGCAGTGAAGCTCTTGTTTTGTTCTTTGGAAGTGAAAGTAAGAGTGGTATCGATCGAAGAACTACTTCTGGAAGATATAAAAAGTGTGATTACCTATGAATTACACGTTCCTACTCACCTACGAGGACAGAATTGTCTAGAGAGTCAAGAAGAATCTGTTTCAGATGTGGTAGTAGCGGACATTTCCGGAGATGTTTCAAGGTGAGGTTGCCACCATGATCCTACTTACCAACAGGGACCGTATCATCTAGTGAGTTTTTGGACAGATACCAATAAACTAGATTGGCCAATACATCGGAAGGCATGCAGCCTAGTCAAAGCGAAGCTCCCTGGGTCATCCAAGTCAACAGGGTCAGAAGAACTACTGATAATCCGCCCAACAGAGAAAAGATGAACCAGTACCGTTCCAATACCGAACATCGCTTAGAACAAGGAAAAAGTAATACAGATGTCTTATCTAGAAGGACGTATTTTGATAGCCACTTAATAATTGCATATTTTAACAAAAGTCAATATACTAGTGGTATATTTTCAACTATCCAATATTTCACTCACTTGAACTCTGAACTGTGGCTTTCCAAAAAACTCAATTTATTCAACTCCTCATCAATAACAGCTGAGACAGCTTGGGGTAACACTTTATCTTTAATTCTCTCTTTGAATTTGTCCCCAATTGCATCTTTGTCTTCCTTTTCAAGACCTAATTCCTTCTTTATGACCTGAAATGAAAAAAAAATGCTATATTTTTTTAAAATTATTCTATATGTTTTAGGTTATATCGGGAATACCTATACTGTATCATATTCAAATAAACCATATACTGGATAGGCCAAGAACTATCTGGAACTCTTAATATCATAAAATCAAAATATACTTTATTGTCGGAAGATTAGTATCTCAATAACAAAGTCTTGTAAAGAAATAATATCAGTAAATGTATATATATAATATAAAAACACATGTCACACAACAATCAATAACATAAATAAATAAAATAAAATACATTCACATAAGCAAAAGCAACAGATATAGAAATTTAGCACAAAATGTACTTTATTGTGCGAAGAAAAATAAATTCTTATTGTTAAAGTGTTGAAGACTTAGGAACTATTCACACAAAGACAAAGTCGAGTCAAATTTACTTAGTAGTCGAAAGAAAGTTCTTCCTCACAAAGCATAGTCTTAAAAGGAACAATATAAATAATAAACATATAAAAATGTATAAAAACATTCACGAATTCGTTGGAATTGGCAGTTGAGCTGCCTATTCCCAATTTGAAAACCGGTAGCATTATTATAAAATTAGATAACCTGGTAGAATTCACTGAGATATAACAAGCTTTCTCCAAAATAAACTTTTTTTACCAATTTCCTGAACTTTTATTCATTTTCGATTTTTTTTAAGTGCAAGGGCAGGTGATTGAATAACTTCTTGTTTTCGTAGATTATAGAGTTCTTAGTTAGAGTTGATGTGGAAATAGACAGTTTAATGTTTAGGGGTATTATGTGTCGGCGACAAATATCTGATTTTTTTAATTTTTTTTTTATCAAGCATGCATGGGGTCTGTAATGATGATATAGGTTCTTGTGGATTTTGTAGGGAAAATAGTGATGAGCCACGTGCGGCAGACATTGGCTGTTACATAGATGTTCCATTCATGTATGAACAGGACATTGCAGTGGGGAGTTTGATGTCTCAAAGTCTCTCACATTTAACATCTCTGAAATGTTTTTGGGCTTGATGGGTGGGTTGGTTAGCATACCAATATAATATATGTATTCTCACATTTATTATTTTTAATTTTGCCAAATCTCCATTTTCCAATTATTTGTTCATGTATAAACCTAAGGAATTCATGAAAGAAACATTATTTTATCATGTGCGCATATGGAACATAATTTGAGCATTAGTAGTGAAATAAATGAAACCATTTGATGTAAAGAGTTATACTTTTCAAATTATTACTAATACTATTACCAAAACCAATTGGTTAACTGACCAATTCCCGCTCTAATTTTTTTTTCACTGTATATGTCGTTCTCAAAGTATGGAACATACATTCAGTTTTAGTGTAGTTCTTCTGTAATATTAACCACTCTGGGTTATATTTTAACCAACAAATATGATAATTGCAAACTGTTTTTTTTTAAACAAAATTACATTCAACAATATCCCTAAATCTGACATCTCTAGGCATATTAATCTAACTTAAAATAACACTGAGTGTTTCAACTAATACAACACCTGCAACTTTATCAATAAGATATTGACAGTTTTTACATAATTCGGCATAGTTCATTCACATCAACAGAATTGAATGACCAGTTGAAATATATCAACTTTCATGTAATAAAGATTCACTAAAGTGTATAACTTTTAAGTTCCATATATTACTCGATAATTAGTTATCTTGGGCATACATATATAATGTGAAGATTATAGCTAAAGGATAAATATACTTCCTACCACTACTAAAGTACATCAGAATGTTGTTCCACAAAAAATAACAAATTAAGGTAAAGATGAACATAAAATGTAAATAAGTAAAATGCTCTATTCAAAACTGTGATTTGGTGTCCTCTTGATCATAGAAGAGGATGTATGCTTCTCCACTCACGATAGATTTTGGTGATAGCGGTGATACTCTCGAGTCATTTTACTCGTGCCATGTGCCTGCATAAGGGTGCCTACAGTAAGCCATGTAGTGTCCATTAAAAGTTGTTCCGCTATGGTTGGATATAGCATACAAGTTGTAGCGACACGGAGCAGCGTTATCTACTGCATAAATATTCATATCTAATCCATCGAGAGGAAAGTCAATGAAGACATTTAGTTTTCCTCTGAGTCTCTCCATCTGCGAAAATCTTTTCAAGTGAATTACTAAAATTTTGGGGAATTTAAGTATAGATAATGACTTCGTGCATTTTCTCCTTTCCTTGCATTTAGAACAAGTGGGTTTTTCGTCATCATCCAAAATTTCTTCCCTAGTAAACAAGTCTAAACATTGCGACAGTCTGAGTTTTCGAATACTCTTTGAAATAGGGAGTGAAATGTCCCAGAATGGGTCAAAAGTGACAGAACAGAAACAGAACAGAAAGTACATTTCAATGATGATTTCAGTTGACCAACAAAGTTATCGACAATTTTTGAGTTGTTCATTCTAAGATATCTTGACCAAAACTCTTTTGCCTTTTCATTATCGCTCAAATTTTCATGGATTTCTATGAACATAGGTTTAGGCCTTTTCTTACTCTGTTTACATCTTCATGAAGACCTTGCAATAAATATCTGAAAAATTCCTTAGCATCCTGTTGAGCGTTACCCATAAAACGAGGTGCAAATCTTTGTATCTGGCTTTTCAAAGAAACAGTTAAACCACCACATCAGACGAATCTTCTGACCAGAGTTCTTTTACCACTTCTTCAAATGCTTTTATCAAAGCACCCTTCATACTTGATATACTTGTGTTGATATCCTTCAAATGTTCGTCTTTCCTCAGATACTCGAGCAACCATCTGGTATTTGATAAACATTGTATTGCGCTATTCATGAAGCAGGTATTGCCAATGTTTTTCAAACCATTAAGACCAAGAGTTTTGAGCTCCCAAGCACAAGTGGTTTGATGGAATCATAACTGAGGGACATCGCTCACTGCTTTAAATTTTTTAAAAGTTGGATAAGGATATAATAATCTTTATTAGCATCAGCTCTCAATTATAAATAGATATGGTAGATCGCGTTATTCTTTTGGAAGTGGTTGAATCCAAATTATACTTTTCAGGTATTTGGCTCCGAATAATATAGTTATGGATACTCCTTGACATATTTATTCTTTGTGGACGAATGAATATATCATCCAAACGTTGAGTAGCAGGAATAGAACCCAGAATTGACGTTGCGTTTCCTCTTTGGATGGCGATACTGATATGTTGTATCAAAAAAGTCCTTGCTCTTCGATCATCTGTTTTATTGATCAATTTTTGTCCAATATGATTGATTAATTCGGTGGCATAACTACCAAATGAACCGAAGGTTTCAATTGCTACCGGATAAAAAATGTATTGATCTTTTAAAGTAGAATATTTTTTCAATTTGGACTTTTCAGCAGAATCTGCAGCCCCACCAGCATTTCTGGATGTTGAATCTATATGTGATGCTGCAACGGTATCTACGCAGGTGAAGTCCCAGACTAAAGGTTTTCCATGACTCCATGGAATGAGAGACATCCCATCTGGACGCTTACCATCATCACGAATGATTCCCAAAGGTTCTAAGACAGCAGGAATATCAGCAGTTGATAAAGCTCGCTTGATTAAGTCATTTACAGTTGAATAACGAGACGAACGCCCGGAACTCAATCTACAACTCATCTGCATTTATGACTTACACAAATAGAACACCCCAAACGTAAACCCACATAAATCCTGAAAAATTCATCATCTAATAAAGTTCCAAGGAATGCAACTGGAAGAGCGTTGAGCCAAGCTCCAGATTCTTTCGTACTAACTGCCTTCAGTCGAGCCTTTTCAAAAGGAGAATTAACAGCCGAGTCAAGGAGTTGTTTAGATGACAATTCGATGAGAGGAAGATCCCAGGATTTTTGGGAAATTTTATTATCAGGTGCAGAGGTTCCAGTTTTAGAACACCATACAGATTCACACTCTATATAGTAAACATCGGACACACTGGAAAAATAATCAGGTAAAATTTGATCAACCAGATGTTGAATGCTGTTCAACGAAGAAAGAAAAGCTGGTAATGCAAGTGAAGATGCTTGTCGTATACCCAGACCACCCTTATTTACGGGAAGTGTTGCTTGAAGCAACGTGGAGAGGCTGAAATTATTATTAGTAATCTGCTCCAAAATCATACGGAGTGTTGAGTCGAAGAGATCAAGTTCATTTTGACAGTGCCAAGTCGGGCAACATCTCAATGTATATATCAATTTGGGTATAGCTAGATAGTTCTCCAGAAGAAAATACCCAATATGCTTTGGAATGGAATACATGCGGGATGCCATCAAATTCAAAGATTCAGTCTTTTGGTTCAGGGATTGTTCCAAAGATTCTTCTGACATGGGTGCACCAAGGAGGGTCCAGTTGATTTTATTCATAAGTTTCATACCAGGAGCAAAACTGTAAAATTTTCCTGGTATGTCATCTTTCAGGTCGTCCAAGAAATATAGTTCGCATTTTTCAAAATTCAATTTAAGACCAATTTTTCCTGATGTTGAAATTATTTTCTTGATCTGTTCTAAAATTACATCAGATTTACCACCTATGGAGCCGTCATCAAGATACCAACAGTTGAAATCAGCCTTGATTGATTTGGTTAAATTATCAATGCATAAATAGAAGAGTGCTGGGCCTAAAGGGTCTCCTTGCTGGACACCTCTTTCTGACAAAATAGTGTTATTTCCAAAATTTAAAAAGGTATGTTTCTTATAACATTGGCTTATGAAAGGATATAGATTCGGAATCTTGTCTTCTACTCTTTCTAAAAGGATATTTCTATGAATCATATTGAAAGCATTCTGAAAATCTATTTTCAGGAATACGGTGGAGGCAGGATCTGGATGTTGATTTAAAAATCGACGAGCAGCGTGAGCAACGGCTTAACATCCTCCTGGGGTTCCAAAACTGAATTGATTAGTGCGGAATAATTCACCTAAAGTTTCTTTTATCGTCAAACAAGCTAGTTTTGCCACAAGCCGTCTAAAAGTCAAGCCGACGGCAATAGGTCTAATGCCACCATCTTTTTTTTTGAGAGCAACCAATGAGGCTCCGTAAAGTATGGGAATCACATCCTGTATGACTTTTCCAGTGAGTAAGAAGTTGCAGAACGAAGTCAAAGAACTCAAAAGTTTTTCGCCCATGGATCCAGAACTTTTGGAAAGCAAATCTTGAAGGTGCGATGGCCTCAACGAATCAAGTCCACCAGAAGATTCAGTACGGAAAGATTTCACTGCTTTTGAAACTTCAATTTCATTGACTTGTAATGGAATAAAGTTTTAACTCCCTGTATATTCAACTTCTGAATCAGTTGGATGTTTCAAACGTAATTCAGATAGAGTATGACTGTCAAAACTTGTGATAGTGTCAGATGACAACAAGATTTGAACAGCAGATATGAGATCCCCATCAGAGACTTTATTGATTATACACTTAGCAAGGTTCGTGGTTGGTGGTAATGACTGAATATCTTTAGATATATATTGTGGAATATTATTGTTTCTTATATTACTTTTTATGATCGACGTTAGAGATTCTTTACGATTTTTATTGAATGTTGGAAGATAGAAAGACTTATATGCGAAAAAAAACAGATTTTTCCAGGCTTCTAAGGAGTTATACTCAACACAGTTGTCAATTGCTCTGCACAATGCTTCAGCAGCGCTCACTCTTGCTGATTTTGGAATTCTTCTTATAATATGGGAGTTCAACTTTTGGAACGAGAAACGGGAATTTAGGCTGCCAGAGAAAGATTCATTTTCAGAAAAAGAACCTTCATTCCAAGTCAAAGATCCATCACACATTTGCGAAGCCAAGCCTTTATCATAAGAGCGGTGCATCCTTTTTGTATGAATATTCAAACCTCTTCCTTTCTTGAATCTCCTTCCACATATTCCACACTGGAACTCCAGAGCTTCCGAATCAATTGCCGCCCTCACATCCGACATCATTCGTTTTGTGGAAAATATAATTATTAACACACAATAGAACAGGTTGAGATAAAAATCAAATATAAAAATTAAATTAGGTGAATGATAAAATGATCTTGACATTGACATTTTTTTTATTATCAATGTTACTTGATTTATTTATCCTACTAGCAAGCTCAGGTATTAGTTAATTTTAAACACATGATCAAATATATCTTTAAGTTTATTCTGGTTGCTTCGATTGGGATAATACTTTACCAGTTTCCTTGAATTTGATTCCAATTTTTCAATATTTGCTCATTTTCAAATTCCCCAAGCTTACATTGGGTTTTTTTTCTTCATGAGAGCTGCAATATTTTATAATGATGGTTTTATCAATAATATATTCAATTGATTGATCTTCAATTCGTAAATATTCGCAAAATAATTCTACAATACCTCCTTTGACCGATAGTAACTCTGCTTTAACTCTTGATATGAACATGGAAGTTGGTGGCAAATGAAGATTATAATTTTTTTTACAATCATCACTCATACAGAAAAACATTTTTTTTTTAGGTTACTTGTTCCCTTCGTTCACTCGACGCTTCATTTATAATCAAACAATTGAGCCTTACCTTCAATTGTTCCTGTAATATATATTTTCTATGATGTTGTTTAACCTTTTCTTCCACTTCCCTTCCAATTTTTTGTTGAAGTTTAGACAATTCATATTCTTTTTTCAATAGAGATAAAGATAGCATCAGTCTTTTCGAAATCTGAAATGGAAACAATGATTAGAATATGGAATTATTTTTATATGCCAAATGTTTTGGAGTAGAAATAACTAAAATTCTTATTACACTCTGCTTTTTTGTGCTTATTTTCATGGCTATTTGTTGGCTAAATTTCCCCAAATAACTGGCACTATTTCACCGTGCCTTTTTGATGATTGTTTCAGGCGCTAATTTCAGAGCTGCAAAGCTAAGCAAAATTGACATTTACCTTAAATGATCAAGTAATTTAGTACATCTGGACTATTTGTTTCAACTTTTTCTTACCTGGTACAAGATTTTTTCTTCTTTTCTGTCATACTGAACAAAACGAAAACTATGTGATTAATTTCATTTATTTGTTGGTTATGTCAAGTCCAATAGATAATTACTGGCAAACCTGACATTTCCACAAACGTCCTTGAAATCCCCTCGATTCAGGCGGAAAAAATAGAACCAGTCCTATTTATTTTCATGCCTGAAACAATCAACAAAAAGTCTTGCGCGCATGAGTATTTGTTTAAAATTTCAGCCACTGGCAGTCAGGCAGACAAATAGGCACGAAAAAGGCATAGTGTAATGAGGGTTTAATAAAAAACCTTTTTAAAGACAAGCTTCTATTTAAGCAGTGTACTAAAACTATAAAATAAGTTTAAGTCATCGCTGACAATGATTTAATTATTTTTTGTTAAATTATTTGTTTTAGAAAACCACGTCGCGCCAATTGTTCATAAAAGTAGGTACCAACAATTTTTTTTTTTTCAATAGATGTGGCCGATACTTGAAAATCCAAAATTAAAGTAAACTAAAAACACTTCACTACGATTTTTACAAAAATTGGTTTACAAAACCCATGACACGTGTTTTGCTATACTATAGCTTTGTCAAGTGGAAACTAAATTACAATTAATGGAGTTTGATTTAAATAATAGAAGTTGTTATATTTTCTTTTAGCATTTCTCCTTTATTATTTGACAGATTACAAAATTGTTTTTAACTCTTTTGACAACCATCTTTTCCCTCTATAGAGTGCCCTCTACAATCATGAATGAATATATTACATGTTGAAAACATTTTTGATATAAGTTGGCAAGTGGTCCTAATTACTTCCTCCAAAATTGGGTCTATTCATTAACATATCCAATATTGATTTTCATTTGTTCCTTAGTTAGGTACAAGTATTCGACATATATTCAAATCAAGAACAAGATACACAAAATTACTGCAGTGTAAAAAACAGGTGTTTAATATGTGATCAATTGCAATGCCATCATAAAGAGCGCTTAAGGAATAATCAATATGGATTCTCGCAAAATAGGTCTACCTTTACCAATCTGTTGGTGGTTGAGCAGAAGTTATTGAATGTTGTGGAGAGCAAATGTCAGAGATATACAATCTATACTGACTGCCAAGGCATTTGATCATGTGGATCATAACAATTACTGCATAAGATGAGGTTATTTGGGTGATCAGTTTCTATTGTGGTTCAAATGTGAACTGGTTGTAGACAGCAAGTCCAGAGGGGGAATGTTATATCCAAACAAGGGTCACATTGTGCACCTTGTTTGTTTAAAATTTTTGTCAATGATATTGGTCAATGTTTTGATGTTGAATTAGAATTAACAGCCCTAGTAATTTTGGAAAATGCCCCCAGAAAGGTCCAGAAAAAGGTAAAAATTGGTCTATAAATTATTTATGATTTATGGTATTCAATCAGCATCGTTCTCCGAAAAAGTTGAAAAAAAAACAAGGTATTCAAACGAAAGCCTTTATGGAATGAATATTTCGAATATTTCATGTTAATAACAACCCTTAGCATCAATGATGACAGTGATATTTAAAAATACCTGAATTCTTGAGAGAAAATCAGATGGTTAACGACCAAAAAAATCAAAAATAATTGCAATAAAAGAAATCAACAACTTTATTAAATGTGGAAGATGGTGAATTCCTGATGACCAAAGTATTTATATAAAAAAATAACATGACATGGAAAAGAGTTAAAAACTCCTTCTAATTTATACATACTTGCTAATCAAGTGCATATAGTGTAGTAGCTCAGTTGTTAAAAAGTGTAACTTTGATACAGAAGATTGACGTTTCAGATCAGAAATATGTCTTTTTAACACGTTTATATTACAAATTTTGCAATCAATTTTAAACTAATAGGCCAACCAATAGAGAGAAAATAGAGGCTATTTTCACACTTAAATAAAGACGCAAATAGCCTATACCACCTTTTAAAGTATAGTTCGTAGATGAAAACCCTGGTGTCGGACCCAGCAAAATCGCTTTGTGGATTTTTTTTAACAAATAGTGTCAAAAATGACCACTTTTTTTTATAAATCTTAAAAAGTATTCAAGGAATCTTTTCACATTCAATGGATCTTTTTTAGAGAAATCCACAGAGAAAATGTTGCAAAACCTCTAAAAAGAGATAATTTTTTAAAAATTTATAATTTTTATAAATTTGAAGCTGGACAAACAATCTTGCGGGAAATTATATATAATAATATGTAGTTCAACTGTGCGCAAGATGGTTTCTGTCCGATATGTAGTTTTTGCACAATCGCGTTGTAAACAATTTAAGGGCTTATCTTGCAAAATGCGCCGATTCAAGAGAAATTGTCGTATTCAAATTCTGTAAACGGAATCTGGAAGCAGAGATCAATATCTAAAATTTGTATATTTTGGATTTTCACCTGAGAGGTGGGAAATGTGTTGAAAATGTCACTGAAAGTTGCTCCAAACGCTTGATACACTCTCCTCAGCTTTCTCGTTCACCCACTACCGCTACTCGACTCTGCCTCGACTGCACTTTCAAGAATTTTTAAATAACTTGAAATTGATACTTGAAACTTCGAACATATCTCAGAATGGATGACAGTGCCATATTAACACTAGGGTGTTTCATCTTTAGGCGATTTTTTTTTTGTCCTACCTGAAAATCTGATGTTTTAAAAAAAAAAGATTGTATGTAGCTGTTGTTGAGAAAACTCACACAACACTTCATAGTCATTTGCAGTGCAATAAAATTGTTAATGACTTATCTATTACATGCGCACCACATTTTTCGTTTTATATCTTTCAACTATTTTCTTAACTATTAAAATTCACAATCAGAAATTTTCAGGACAATCTATTTGGGGTTAGGAATCTGTATGGAGTTAATCTGTATGGGGCTAGAAGAAATTATTTTATAGTTTTTAGTCCGTTTTATAAACGTGGTATATTAAAAAGTTTTTTTATCTAAATAATTTTCTTTCTTTATTGGGCATGTAAAAATGATTCTGCAAATGTAAATTATATCAAATAAAACCATTTGATTTACAAGATTTGCAGTTCTCATAACAATACCTGACCCTAAAACAAAAGTTGTACAAACAACAAGCATTTTTATAAAGTATTTTGAAGAGAAAGTGCACCATCCAAAAAGTTGGATATGATAAATTTGTAAAGAAGGGGAAAAAATAGCCAAATACTTAAAACTAACGAGTCCTGAATTATATGAAGGCCACTGTTTAACCCTTTCGCTGCGGCCGCCGTTTCTATTAGGAGTACCGTCACTGCGGCTCGGGAAGCCTGTCAACTATATTTGATTCCCTGAGTTGCGTGCGCAATTATATTTGCTTCCCAGCTTACTGCAGAACAACGCGTACAGTGTTGCCAATTGTTATAAAATGTCACGAATGGAAGGAATGTGGATTATATATACATATATGTGTGTAAGTGAATACGAAATAGTATTGTGTCTTAATTAGGTTTTTAATTATAGCTTTTTATTTTTATGTTCTATTGACTGCTCAGCTGGAAAAATGTATAAATTTGAACAAAAACTATGAGGTATAATGTTTTAATTATGTTTTATTAAAGTTCTTTTCTTTGTTACAAAATTTATATTTTTAAACAATAAAGCTATTTTTGACTTTGACTTTGATTGAAAGTCGCTTGCAGCTGAAGTATTTTGGAATTGGCAATTCAATTTATGTTCAAAATTGTATGATGTAATAAACACAGTTAATTTATTTATTGTTCTCTCCTCAAATTGTTATAATTTAAATTCCAACTGACACAAAACGTATTTCATTATTCATACATATTGTGAAGAGTTATTAAAACATAAATAAAACCTCTTTGCATATGAATAAAAAATCTTTCGATAACAACAAAATTTGAACATTTTTCAAAATTTCCTTTCTTAAATTGTTATAAGAAAAATTTAAACTACCTAACACAGAAAACATTATATTATTTATACATATCATGAAAAGTAATTATAAAACAAATAAAAAATCTAGTTTGCATATAAAAAAAAACAACAAAATTTGTTCATTCTTCAGACTTTTCCCGTCTTAAATTGTTATAAGAAAAATTCAAACACAGAAATATTATTTATAGATATCATAAGAAGTAATCATGTTAGCCCCTTTTGCTTCCAGAAGCCATTTCAACAATTAAACTACAAAAATCACCTAATATTTCACAAACATGACAGATACAATCACAACGCCAAACTGCATAAATATAGTTGATTCCCGCAGTGTAGAAACCCTTTTAGTTCATGTATTTCATTCGGTTCCTGCAACCCACCAAACACCTCTTTGTATATACAGTTGTCTATATTAGCAGTTCAATATAATTGATTTCCGCAGTAAACCCCCAAACAATGCATTTAAATATATTTGACTCCCGCACTGTGGGCACCATTTCAATTTTCAACTTTATTTGCTTCCCGCAGTGAAAGGGTTAAAGGCATGGTGGCATGAAATCCACCGTAGTCACAGATGAATTTTTCGATGAATCCATGACCAATAAATACAAAGTAGCTAATAGAATCCTACATTTCATAGAAAACACCACAAATTCACAATCTACTTCAAGTTGTAAAACATGGGAAACCCAGAAACATTAGATTTTTTTAAATAATAAAAATTAGCATTCCTTCAACAATATGCAGTCGACACCGCATTGATAGCTCACAAAGAAACAACAGAGAAAGTCACTGAGAACCTGCAAGAATTACTGGACTCAACTTTCTCCTGGTTTCACAGATGAAGACTCAAACTCAATCCCATTTCATCCTATTTCTATCATCACCCAGTTTCGCGATGCATCAACACAATATTCAAGAGATAACTATTTATTATTTGGGCATAAGGTTCAATAAAAAAATTAATTTCAATACACAACTCAACAACTCAGCAAGCCATCTACAAGATGATATACTGGCCAATGATCGAGTATGGGCACATGATATTCCTCAATTGTAAGAACAGAGCTCTGAATAACCTCATAGTCAATGAAACATCATCTCTACGGAAGATTACCAAAATAGCCTATCCACAACCTATTCAATGAAACACTGCATCAGTTATGCCAATTGATGAACGTTTACAACAACTGACCCATAAATATTTATTATTATAAATGAAAAGGCGTTGAATAGTAACATGATTTAAAATATATGTTTTTAATATGATGTAAAATACATGGAATTATATGCTCTGAAACCTACATTTGATTTTGCGATCGGATCAATTTGAAGTGTAAGAGGCTATACTTTATTTTCCTTCCCTTCTAACATTTTTTTTTTCATTTGGAATAACCTAAATATTTGAAATTATTTTTCATTCTTTTCCTGAAAATGAATATTTGACTATTTGATTGAATTATTTGTAGGATTTCTGAAATGATTTATTTCAAGATTATGAGGGTGTTTTTTCACAGAAGAGGAAAAGAATCATAGGATTCAATTGAAGCATTGAAAATGAGAGTAATATCGTTGCAACATCATTGTATTTATAGAAAAATATAGTGTACTGAGAGAATGGAATGAATATTTCTCACTCATATGAATTGTGGCCTTTGTCTTCGGCCCATACCACAACTTTCACGTTGTACAATATACTATTCATTTAATATTTTTATTTTGTGTAACTATATGGGGGTTAACCCAAATAAGTTAACTTGGTATTTGGCTTATTGATTTGTAACTTACGTCCATTTCTTCTAAAACTTCTTGTAACTCTTTACTTTCTGCTGCAGTCAAAGCAGCCCCCAAATCACTCAGGTACACTGGATTGTCTACCACTCTCTGTCCTTGATGCATCATTTGTTGCAAACTATCCCTATACAAAGGATTTAAGCTAATGATATCACGTATGGTCTTGATAACTTCTTGAGTGAGTGCTTTGACTTCTTCCGTCTGTCGAAATTTGTTATGAACAACATTCTCAACCTCCGCCATCAACAGTCCTTCTTTCAATGGAGTTTTCAGTTTGGTTTCAATAGTAGGCTTCTGTTCTTTAGACTCTTCTAGAGGACGACTTTCAGGCACTGATTTTTTCATTCTGTTGTTTCTCAATTTACGTTTTCTTTTATCATTTTCTGTTTCCTCTGGAAATATGTGCATTGTTGTTTTGAATAAGGGGAACGTTAGTTTCACCGCTACAGTTAATTAAATCAATATCAAATTTCTGGTAAATTTGGTGTATCTGGGCTCCACCTCGGATATTAATGATCAAAAAAAAATTGCACTTTTGAATACTTTTGTTATGACCCTTCAAAGGTCAATAAGAGTCATCTCTGTTCCTTCTTTTTTCGCAATAAAAACAATTTTAATTAAATTCTGGTATGGTCTGGTATATTAAAAAAATATATATATTTTTTTTTCGATAATTTTTCTCCTTTTATATTGTTGCATATATCTTCCATACGGAAAATAGATGACATGATTTCAAGAGTCACATTTTTTCGGTGTTTTGAAATATATCAGAAGAGTAAAAATGATATGACAAAATGTTTATTTTTTTTAATGGGTACTTCCAATTAGAAAAATATATAAAATTAACATAAAATATATAACATTATTTAAAAATACAATATCACACTAGTACCTACTCTAGGCAAGTAAAGAGTTTCAATCTCCTTTGTAGAGCTGCCTGAAAATATCAACATTTATTTCTATAAGTAAGAATTCAAGTGGATGGCGAGAAAAAACTATAATTTGTTTATAGTATCAAATAATTTATTTCAAAAAGTTTTATAATAGAATTGAATGAGTCGAAAGGTTCCATAAAATTTTGTTAAATCGATAGGTTACCCCATATTATATCGTAATTCCATAAACTTCAAAAATGCATATCTTAGAAACGCAACATACTAAGTTGATGAAACTTTCTTATATGATAGTCAACATTTTAAAAATATTGTGAGTAAAATATGGTCCAAATTAACGGAACAGTTTTCTAGATATTCAATAAAAACATTGTAAATGACCTAAAAAAAATGTAACGCACCCTGTATCTAAATGAAAGGTAATATTGAACAATTGAGTTCATCAGAATGTTACCCTATCTTTTATTCAATGGGCAGTAGCAATAAATTCCTTTTTTTGTTATCAAAAACGATCTGTCAATTGTTTTCAGTATAGTGGTATTCTCGAAAATTAAAAAAAATATATATTTCAAACAGAGAGAAACATCAAGAAACAAAACACGTTTTTTCGGCTACAATAGACTGAAACTATGATATCTTAACAAAATATAACTTGCTGGTTTTAAAATAGTGCTGGAACAAAAATCCGGAAAAACGATTTTTTTTACTATGCCCCGTATACACCCTAATGTACTATCATCAATAAGATTATAATTGAACATGTTTATGAGTTCTGATCAATACATTTTCATCCTTACTTTGTCTTATTTCGAATAAAAAAACAGTTTTTTCCTTTGTCAATCCTACACCAATACGACGTTTTTACGAACTTTGGCCGCTTATATCTGAGAAACTAAACATACAAAATCATTTAAACTCACTTTTTTCTAATGACCCATCCTACTATAACATAATAAAATTTCAGCCAATTCGACCAAGAGCCAATTTCCCATATGTTTTCGTGCGGGTTCTTTGGACAGGACAACTGTCTGGTCAGCTAGTAATAAATAATCTCCTCACAGTTAATACAAATGGCTGAAATGTTATTCAAAAATACACATGTCCATTATTGTTCTTTGATGTCCTGAATTCTAAAAAAATATATTGGAATTGTAAATCAGAAAGCAGAAATGTTATAATGATAAAATTTAATTGGAATTGTTTTTGTTAAAAAAGAAAAAATACCCTTTTGACGTTTGATGGGCTATAACACTGAAAGTATTCGAAATCGCCAAGTTTTGATAGCCGTCTTTCCTATCGTTGTGTATATACTTTCATTGGTTTAGTGCACATTTGACAGATGGACGACATTGGAGGTAAAACAACTTCACATTTCCGTTTGTGAAAGAATGTTAATTCAAAATTTTTACTGTTTTTATTGTGTTTCTAGTGAAACATTGTGACAATGGACCTGACAAAATATTCCAGTTTGGATGATGTTCATCGGAAATGGTATAAAGATAATTTTTTTTCTTGCATTTCTCAACAGCACCATATGAAGGCACGATCATCTACGAATTAAACAATAACATATGTAATCCAACTACTGAATTCTTTTTGAAATCGGTAAAAATGTTCAACTCTCCAACATAAACAAATCAGAAAAGCGAGATTGTTTTACCTCCAATGTCGACTATCTGTCAAATGTGCACGAAACCAATTGGGAAAGCAGATGATTTAGTTTTGGAGGTTAAAGTTGGCCAAATAATAAACACCAATTTTTTGCAAAATTAAAAAGGGTATAATGAAATGTATTAAGGAAGAAGGATCAAAAGTAACTCTTAATGACCTTTGAAGGGCCATATCTCAAGTATTCAGGACCGTAGTGTTTGCAGATTTGTATTCAGAAGAAAAAAATACATAAGTACCCAAAAAATCATTTAGAACAGAGGTGAAGCAAATTTACCATTTTTCCCATCTTCATTTGTGTGTTAAAAAGGGGTATTACTCACCTTTTGGTACATCCTCAGAACTTTCTAAAATTTGACCTGTTATTTTAATTCTTCTATGGGCCATTACAACTAATCTCAGCTTATCCCCTAAATCCTGCATTTCATGAATTTGTGCGAAGACTCCAACATTGTAAACATCATCTACATTATTTACAACTTCAGCATCATTATCTTCGTGCTTTTTTAAAAATATTCCACAGTATGGCTGATTCAATTTGACCTTTCTCCTTATAAGTTCAATCAAGTGTGGATTTGTCAGTTCAATAAGTTTAATAAATCGTGGAAAAACAATGTTTTTATTTATAGCTATCACAGGAACATGAGGCCAAACTTCTGGTACAGCTACCGTTGCAGGTAGTTGGGGGTTGAAAGACTCTTCTTCAGGTGGTGGATGAGGCGGCTCATCATCAGATCCTTCGGGACTTTTGCTTGTGTAATATCTTATATGTGTAGGGAAAATACTGTTTTTTTCCAATATTCTGTGACGTTTATCGCAATTCAACACAGAAACACTTCTTGGCTGCGACATTATGAAATTAGATAAGCTCCGGCTATTTTCTCGTATATGACACATGGAGATTCTACTCATCATTCGCATAATTCCTGCTGATTTCATTAAATGCATATTTAAAAATTAAATAAAACAACGATTGGGAACGTAGGAACGTTTGGTTTGAAAGTTGCAGGTTACATGTTACGTTACTTACATACAGTGCTGCCAATTGAAAGTATGCAATATGCTGACTAGCTTCTGTCAAAATGCGGAGTTTTACTCCCAGAATGTTGAGAATGCTTACAAAATCCTTACAAACTTAATTTATACATAATCTATGGTATATATCGATAATTTCGAGGGCCGACTTGTTCTGATAGATACTGATTCTGAATCAAGACCAGAACAAACTAGACTAGAAGGGTAGAAGCACATATTCACAAATATCCATTGCAATAGGGAATACGCATGTGCCCCCTTTCTGAAATATTTGTATTTGCACACAAATATTACTACCTAGAAAGCTCAGCAAGGACCTTAGAAATAAAAAAATGTACGGTGTTTTTCAAAATTCGAAACTTAAAATGCCAATTTTTTCATAACAATCAAAAACGTACTCCTAGCACCTCTGATGGACGTTTGTATCATTACTTCACACACAGTTCAAACTTTTAGCGCTAGTTGCTTCTTACTGTCAACTATAATTTCATTTGCCTCCGTTTATATGTTGTGTTAATATTTTTATCATCAGAATATTTTCAGTTGATAATAAAACATCACAATAAAAGTGTGGTTGATTTTATTTTCGGGTTGAAAGAAATAGTATTGACTATCAATATTCCTGAAACAACCACAATTAGCGCTAGTGTTTGGGGGAAGTTATTTAAGTGAAGGTCGAATCGAGTTTGAATTTAGGGGGCACTTTTCAACTTGAAAATTTCTACAAAATATTGGGATTTAAGAAATTATTTTTAGAAAATGTTATTTTTAAGGATCGAACTGAGGCAAAGAAAAATTTAAATGAAATCATTTGTGTTTCCCATTATCTACTCTGCGCTAGGTCAGAAGTTGGGTTGGTAGCTTTGAAACCTGTTGATGAAACCATAGTATAATCTAAACAATGATAAAACTCATAGAAGCCTGAGGCTGAGAAAAGATTTCAGATATATGTTATGTCATGTCAATTTTGAATTTCAATAAACAAACAAAACAGAACTCAAATTTGCTATAGACAAAGACGGGAAACGTGAAGAGTTAACGAGTTCTGTACCATGTCATGACTGGTCATTGACCATGTGCCACACGAAAAAACACAAGTAGTCAGAAGATTACACTTTCCTCCCACTCCTTTGTCCTCAGTGCAAAATGCTTACAAAATCCTTACAAATCGTCATTACTTCACGATTACTCCAAAGCTTTCGAATTGCTTACAAATGGAGTAATTACTCTCAAAACGGCAGCGCTGGTGGTATATGGCCAATGGCCAGTCATATCATGGCACAAAACTCGTTAGTCGTTAACTCTTCACGTCTTTGTCTATAGTAGTTTGTCAGTTTAAGTTCTGTGTTATGTTTGTTTATCGAAATTTAAAATGGGGAACACGCATGCTCTTATTTTATGTTTTCTTTGCGACAGTTCGGTCCTCAAAGATTACATTTTGTGAAAATAATTTCTCAAATCCCAAAACTTTGTCAACATTTTCTAATTTAAAGTTGCTCCTCACTAGGGGAGTGCCGCACAAGTTGCCAACTTCAAAAACTTCTGCCCCTCCAATTGTTATAATTCCATCAGGGTTGTATAGAGAATCACAAACTGAATATGCTACATCATTTATTTTTAGTCCCAAAGTGTTTATATGTTTCAGTTATATTGATAGGGAATTTTGTCTCTAAATTTCAAGTGTCGATGCATGTCCTAATCTGATTCGTGCTTTCGTGCATTATTGACTGTCATCTGTCAATATTATTTCTCAGAATATTGTTTGTGCCACCAACTATTCACATATTAAGACAAAAAATTAAATCAAATTGGCGATTTTCTATACAACCAAAGTCAAACAATTGCCATTGGAGAGGCAGAACTTTTGAAGTTTTTTATTTTTATTTGACCTTCACTTGAATAACTTCTCCCCAAACACTAACGCCAATTGTGGTTGTTTCAAGAATTTATTTAGACAATAATATTTCTTATAACATAAATTCAACTTCATGTTCAATTATATCAACGGGTTTTAATGCTACCAACCCAACTTCTGACCTAGCCTAGCACAGAGTGGACATTTGCATTTTCAGTTGTTCTTCTACTCTTCTAGAATAATCCATATATACCATAGATTACGTATGAATTAAGTATGTAAGGATTTTGTAAGCATTCTCAAAATTCTCGGAGTAAAACTCCGCATTTTGATAGAAGCTAGTCAGCATATTGTACACTTTCAATTGGCAAAACTGCTCAGTATAGAACTCTTGTCTATGCTGAAATGATGTGAAATTGAAATGTCTGGGAGCACTCCGACAGGTAAAAAATAGAGACAAGTTTAACAATAAATTATTACATATTTTGTGTACTATTTTAACTGGAATGGATTCATTTTATGATATGCCAAGAAATGTTCCAATACCCACAAATATCGAAAAGGTTGGTCATTATTTATTTGTTTATTTTTTAATAATGAAATCGTTGTTTTATAGTGTCTTTTAGCGCCAGTTGTTCCTGAAGTTTCAATGCTGTGCGCTTCTAATACTTCAGAAGGTTCAACATATAATCATAGAAACTATAATTTATGGAAGAGTCACCAAAGGTTAATACATCAAACCAATGTATTAACTTCTGTTGGGAAACATTCATTACAATCTGATAGAAGACCTTTTCCAACCAATCAACATTTACAATTCCAAAGCCCTCAAAATTCATCCCAGTTTTTGAGAAAACAGGTTAGATTTGAGAGCCCTTCTCTGCAACAAAGACCGTCTCTCACCTATGAGCCTTTTATGACAAGGAAAAAAGAATCTCCAAACCATAACATGCCACATTCAACAAGCACGCAGGAGATTCAAAAAATTTCCAGTAGTACCTTTGAGAAAATGTATATGGCAAATATACCCAACAGAAAATTAGATTTAAGTATAATTGATTTACCCAAGCTACCAGCACAAGTAGAAAAGCGTGTTGAGGGAGAATCATGTCCAGAAGAAAGAGAAGTCTCCTGTTATGACTGTGTTGAAAATCAAGGAATTAGTGACTTTGATACTAATATAGAAAATGATTTGCCAAAAACGTATAAAGATTTTTTTACAATGCAGAAAAATGCATCGAAGGAAACACATTCTCCCAATGATTCTGTGACAGACATTTTCAATTATAAAAGAAACATTAATTCAAATAAATCTGAACAAACTTATTTTCCAAAAAGAACAAATGTGTCTTCTGTATGTGAAGAAAAACTAGAAGGTATTGGTGATAACAATTTTATAAATAATGAATCCAGAAACCATTTGAATGAATCTTGGCACTTTGAATTGAATAAATATTATAACCTTGAACTACAGAGCAAGACTCGTGAAGAGGGACTGCAAAGTCAAGGAAGCAAAATAATTGGCACCCCAACTTCACCAAAAAACCTTTTTTTTCAGAATTCCAAAATTTCAAATGAAAAAACTGTCAGGGAAATGCAGTCAAATGATATTGGTCTCTCCCTTCAACCAAATCCCAGTTCTCTTAAGGTTATAGATGACTCTGAACCTAGCAGTAGAGATTTATTGAAAATAATTGCACAGCAAAATGAGCAACTTCTACTCTTACAAAGCCAAGTTGCATTGCTATTGAACAGGGACCAACAGAAGCAAATTGTAGGTGTTCCTCAAAAAAGTGACTATATTCGTGAGAAGTATGTAACGAGTACACAAAATGAACATTTTAGACAAGATATTTATTGTTCGCCCAGGAAACGTGGGATGCCCAAGTTTTCAATTGATTTGATGACTAGTTTTGAGGTGGCCATACGCCCACAACATAAGCCAAATTTTATTAACTATGAGCCAAAAATACAGGAAATTGCAGAAACTGATAATATTTTGAGCGATAAAAGTTCTGAAATACAAAAGAATACTTACCAGTCTTATAATCTAGAGGAACCTGTTGCTGTACAAGAAACTTGTCCCAGCCCAGAACCAAGTATAAATATAAATATGAATGACTATGATAGTTCAGAGTAAGTATATAAGTTAGAGTATCACACTTAATGTTTCTTATTCATCAAATGACATAAAAGAGTAATTAATAATAGAGACTGATTATATACTATATTGGTATATTGACATGTGCTCAAACATTCTAGTTTGACATTCATATTTGGCCAACATTTTTACATTGATTTTTCCAATATGCATACTTTAGGTATACACACTTGAAATTTTCAGTTTAATAAATTTAAAAAAAAAATTTTTTAAAAAATGATATTGTGAGTTGAGATTTTCAATGTAAATATAAAAAATAAATACGTTTGACTTAATAATTTCTTCCATTGTAGATAGGAGAAATCATTCTTGGAATTAAAAATTGGGTCAATAAATAACTAGAATTCATGTTTCTCTTTGATAACTAAAAAATGAGGCATTGTTCTATTGCCTCATAAAATGTTTGTTATGACTTTATAATATGCCAGGTGTGGATAAATATATTTAAACCTACAATAGTCCCAACAGTGAATGTTCTCAATTAACGTTCGGTAATATATTCTGTTTATAACTAGCTTCATAAGTACATACATCCACATACCAAACAATTTGACACTTTTATTTTAAACGTGATAGAACTTGTAGAACCATCTAAAATCTTAAGCCTTCAACTTGTAGAGTTGAAATTCGGCGTGTTTATAGAGTTTGATGAGCCAAAACTATTTCGGATATTGATATTAATTTTTATTTCTGAGTGTTTTAAAAATAACTCATTCATAGAGTGGCTATATACTCATCATTTTTGGAATCAGCTCTGCAATGTAACTCCGGAAATAAAAAAAAATGGGGTGTTCCATTTAATTCTAGAGAACTAGAACCAAGATGCTCAGAATGCATATCTTTCAGTAGCAGGTCGATAGTGGGTTTTGAGTCTGGTTTCAATCTAACATTCAGTCCTGTGCGGATGAAACAATCATCAGCAAAGTGAATTGAACAAATTTTTTATATTACGGCCACTTAGTATCCCTATCAATTCCTATACCTTCCAACCATGTTTTATAGTTTGATTTTGAAAACCTGCAGAATAAAAAAATATATACCAGGATGAAGTACACCTACAACAGGTGTGCACTCACTTATGAAATGATATATTTTTCGTCTTGTTTCCTATTCTCCAAGTATTGGAGCAGCCACTAATGAAACACTTCATTTTATATAACAGTTTTTAATTTATCCACTATGATCACTTTAACAAAAAAGACAACAAAGTACAAAGACACATCCAAGCATAACACAAAGAAATTAAAGAAAATTGATTTGGCAACGCTTATAAGAGCTCCCCAAGACACATTTTCAAATGTCAGAATATGTTGTATAAAATGAACTATTCAATAATTTGGGCATAGAAACATTGACTACCCTCCTTTTATCTTTGACATAGTCAGGTAATAATGACCTTTTTACAAAAAATCTAAGCTACTTTGAAAAAGTTATCACAGAAAATATCTTATTGACTTAAGGACAACTTCTGTAATATGAATATTTACAAGCTCTGAATTGGGTTTTAAAATCGATAATGGGTTTTAAAATCGATAATGGTTTTGAATACTTATATTTTTGCAGTCATGTTTTTGTCTTTTTTAATGACTCATGTTATTTAACTTTTTACCGACAGCAAACAGCAATCCTTTTTCCCTTTATCAGACATACAGTCCTGATTTCTTTTCACTTCAAGCACCCTGTAAACGTTTTTTGACATTCTCCATTAATTTTTCCTTGGCACCCTATTTATTCCTTTTTTTATATATAAAAAACTATATACTAGACCGATTTCAACAGATAGAGTATTATTGAATCCACTATTGAAGGTTAGGATATTGTTATTATTGTGCTGTAAGGACTAAAGGTGGTCATTTATGTGCTGGGCTTGGAGATTGATGGTCGACTCCTAGGGGAGTCCGTCAGTAATAAAAAACTCTCCAAACACAGGTTTATACTGGATAGTACATGCTACTGACGAAAAAATAATGAAAAAAAAAATGTTGCTTTTATACAAATGACCTAGGTTATTCTGTGAGTAGCAGATTCAAAATCTTGCCTCACAAGAATACGTATTTTATATTCCCGGCAAGCTTTTGAATCTGCTTCTCACATAATAACACCTAGGTCAAACAGTTAAAAAAATTATATTTTCCTTTTTAGTACATTTGTATAAAAGCTTGTCTTAATTTTTTTTTCATTTTTAATCATTTTAGTAATTCAATAAATTCGTCATCTTATTGAATTCTCTGACAAAAATTGATAATCTCCTACCTCAAAAAAACTCACATATCAATTTTAATTGGAATCGGGCCATTATGGAGCCGCCATCTTAAATTAATGAATTTTGTCAAAAAAAGCATGATGTCCGACCCCAAAAACCCCCACATACTGAATCTAGAATTGAGAAAAATTGAGGGTTTCCAGCAATTCGCCCAAAGTTAACAGGAAAACTATAGGGAAGATTCTAGATAATGATTCTTGAGTATATATTATCAGTTCGTGCCGAGCTAAGTATCGAGACTGATATAAACCTTAAAAACAATACGATACACGCCGCCTTGTTTCGAAGTGATATGGATAAAGTAGTATATGGTACGGAACCCCTAGTGCGTGACCGATTTTTTTTATTCTTGAGAGAAAGCACCTATAAAATTCTTCATGAATCACTTTTGATATTGTATAGGTCTTTGCTTTTACACATATCCTCCAAAATATGTAGAATCATGGAAACATTTACTACACGCAAAATAAACAAAGTTCTAGCACTGAATATGTTTGCTTTAAAGGAATTTTGATATCTTCTTTCATTTCAAATTAATTTGCCCACAGAGTATTACATGAACATCCCAATAGTGAAACTTCTCCACTATTTGAAAATATATTTTACTAAATATTTTTGTTTTTTAGGGATGAGTTATCCGCCTCTGAGATCAGTGCTACTTTTTACAATAATTTAATGGTAATTGGATTCATTCACAATGAAATATTTGATTGTCAGTAATTTGTTTCACAGGGCCAAGTGAATAATATATTGAAGAAAGCACAGATTCAAACTAGAGACGACTTAGTGTTCAAACAGGAGAGAAAAATGGGAGTGAATATAAATAAAAATAAAACATTACACAGGGTTAGAGAGGCAACACTGAAACATTTAAAAAATATGGGAGTTACTATAGGACCTTTAGATGATACTTATGAGTCAACAAGGTAATATATATTATCTAAAAACACTTCTAAGATAATTTCTCTTCTGAGAAATTGTATTTGAAACAACTTAACTCCAAAGGTCCATGAAGTGACTGTTTATTTATGCTCAGCTTCCAGTACACCATTGAAACTTGTTTGGATAGCTATTTGTATAGCAAGGGAGGAAAGTGCACCTTCTGCATGTTAAGTTTAATATTTAAATCATCAAGGGAAGAAATTATACTTTAGTCCTGTTCGTTTGAAATGCTCAGCTTGCTCAAAAAATCATGGAGATTTTTATGATCCAGCAGCAAAAATATCCTATTGGTCAAACTCAAACGAACACTAAACAAATCATAATTGAATTATTTGAACGTTTTATATCTTTATTTTTTTTCCGAACTTGCATCTATCATATCTCCATTTGATATTTTGATACTATTTCTTACAACTTCCTCCATTTTCTTATTGCCACCTTCTGATCACTTTCCTGCTCCCTATAAATTGATGGAGCAGATAAAGCATGATTTATAGCAATCTGCTCCTTCAAACGAACACTCTTTGATCAATTGCTCAGAACAAACGAACAACCAAATATTGCTCAAATCAGATTAGGGCAATGTGAGCATGACAAACGAACAGGCATTTTACCCTAATATTCCTTAACTACATTTGTTTTTTTTTAAGTAGTTACAAGGATTTTTTTATGGGAGTCGTTTTTAAATGCTTGACAGTGGGGCTGGTATAGAAGCAATTTTAATCACTATTTCGAGTTGTCAAAAAAAGCAAATCAGTGATTGTAGATTAGCATGTTGCATTCTTCCATTTATTTATGGGTAGATGCATTTGGGATCTTGACCAACTATTTCTTGCGCTGTTGTCTCAAAAATGGTAACTGTTATATATCCCTGGTCTACGGATAAGTTAATATATTTCTTCATTGTTTTATAATTTTTTGGTCAATTTGTGAAACAAACCTACATACCACACCTTTGTACCTTGTCAGTCAATCGATCAACTGAATATTTTTTAGCTCAGAAAATGGGGAAAAAAACTGTGGTTCAACAGATATAAGTTTGGCTGTCAAACAGTTATTAATGAAATATTTACCAGATGATCAACTTGCTAAAATATCTTGTAAACGAGAGCAAGCTGCCAAAGTTGATAACAAAGAACCTGGTATCATGACTGCTCGGCCCGAGTTTTCATTGGCTAGTGTTCAGTATATGAAAAAATATAATCTCATTGAATCTGAAGGTGAGTACCCAAAATTAAAACTTTCAATCGTAAATTTGAAATTTATTGAATTCCTAGAACGACAGATCCATACTTTTAAAATTGTTTCTACAGAATGTCATGAAGTTCTATTCGGTCCATTTCTATGAATAATTAAAGTGGATATTCATTCAATGAAATATACCAAACAAGCATTCAGAAATTACTGGGATTCAGTAAACAATTGATTCTGTGCAAATAAGGAAATGTATAGTAATCCATCGCACATAGTCTCAAGAAAGATTTTTAGTTCACTTTCGAATGAGGTTCTCAATATTCAGTCAGATATTTAAATTGTAAGGTGTTTTTACTTAAGAACCGTCCATTTTTTGGACTAATAATTCATACTTACTTTATAACTAAATAATTGAAAATTGTTATTTTATATATATATATATATATATATAGGGTGCTCTCAAAGGTGAGGTATATTTTCTAACAGGATGTAGAACTCGTCAAACTAGATCATTTTACCAAAACAAAAGTCGAAAAATTACAAATGCACAAAACTCGCCGATGAAATTGATCCTGTTACGGTCCTGATATATATCACTAGACATGCTAAGAATGGAATATTTGTTCAGGAACAGTAATAGAGTACTCTGAATTGCTGTCAAAATACATTAAAGATGGCTGAGGCAGTACATAAACACAACAGCTAGATATATATTTTTATTCATCTTTGAAGCAATCACGGATAACAGTGTTACTGAAAGAAAAATCACAATGTGAAACACTAATATTCACTCTCACTAACTTTGTCAGTTAAAAGATAAAATAGACATTGCCAATGGCTGATTAAGAATTAAAAGATACATGATACATTGAACAATAAAAGTAAAATATAAATACAGAATATTAGGAAACATATTATTTCTAAAGGTATTCTTTAACAGAGTAAAAAGCATTAGCTACTAAGAAATTGTATAATGTGGATCTAAACCTATGACACTTCGAAATTGAGTCAAATATCTTTACAAAGTGATTAAAATATACAATACCTTGATATATGTGAGTCTTGCCCAACGCTCAGTCTCGAGAATGGAAGATGTATGTGTTATGTTACTTTTTATATAGTTAGATTCTTCATTTTTAATTATAACTAGGTAGTTATAGAGACTTGATAGAGTTAGGATTTTAAGGTTAATAAATATTCTCGCAATGTTCTTGGGGGGTAGCTTTCACCATACACCTAATAATTTTTTTCTGCATAACAAAAACTTTTTGTGTGTGAGCTGAATTACCCCAAAATATCAATCCATAACTTATAATTGTTTTGAGAACGAGACTGTCTCCCTTAGTTGTCTTAAAAGAAAAGAAATGCTGCTCAGTCTGGAAATAACGTTTTCTGAGTGTTTATCCCATTGTTTTTTGGCGAATATTAAGCCTAGAAATTTTATAAAGTTAACTTCTCCATTTGGCTTGAGATTGATTTTTATTAGAGGACTGAGATTATGAGAGACATTTTTTTGTTTGGAATAGCATGTGGAATGTTTTTTTAGTGTTGACCAAAAGACTGTTATGTGTGCACCATTGGTAGAATTCATGTGCAGCTGTATTTGATAAATTTATGGAGTTAGAAGTGCTTCATTAGATACCAGTTGATTGGTGTCATCAGCATAAATGACTGTATTGTTTGCAGTTTTACATGTCTACTGGATATCAGTCATGAATATTATAAAAAACAATGGACCGAGAATTTAACCCTGTGGCACTCCTATTTTTATCATTGCTGGATCAGACTGACATATCATATCTAACTGTTGAATCTGACCCATTCTCAAACAACTTAGGGTTCAATAACATTTGAACGAATCAAATATGACATTCTCCTAAATCTCTAATATTTGACAATTACTCTGTTGTTTTGCAATTTTTATACAGGTTTATGATAATGTAGCCTATTTTTAAGAGTTCTATACCCTAAAAATGCTTCGACTTGGAAAACTCCTTATAATTTATTTTTTTCAGTTTGTAAGGAAAAATGTATTGTTAACGAACCGAAACCATGGCGAGTGCCTCATTCACAGATGGAAAATCCCAAAATTCTTGATATGACTGCTCTGCAAATGCAACCAAAACTACTTTAATATAAGACTGAAGATATTATCACATAGATCTTTAATTTTACTGTATATTGGTTTTACTTGTAATTTTTAGCAATAAAAAACTTTTGGTAAAATTATATATTTTTACGTATATACATGTTTTAACAAAATAAACAAGTTCCTACATAAGCACGAGATCACTCAAGGTTACAAAATTGATTTCAAACATTGAAATACATATATTTTTTATGTGGAGTTATTTATTTACACACTGAATGATTCACCACACCCACAAGTTCCTTTAATATTAGGATTATTAAAAACAAATTCTGAACTGAGTTTGTTCTCAACATAATCCATTTCTGTTCCTAGTAGGGTCAACTGAGCCTTTTTGTCTATGAAAACTCTCACACCACCTTGTATAACTTCCTCATCCATCTTATCTGAAAAATACCCATTTTAGTTCCAAGTTTATGCACATGCACTACTTTACATAATCTATATTTTTATTATTGAAAAATTATTTGAACATATAAAAAACTTCCCATTCGCTGCAAAAGTATCATAACTGAAAAGACATTTACTACAGAATATCTATAGTATTTATAATATCTATTTGGCCTTTGACTTAGAATGAAGACCAAACGTTATTATGACATAAAATTATGGATGATTTTAAAAGCAACAGAATTCATCCTCCATAACACAGGCATTATATACAGGTATACTAAACTAAGTGGGATAAAATTAGGTTATTGTTGGAATTTGAAATGAAGTCAGTTTCTGTTTCATACCCAGTATATATGTTTTTCCTGATGTTACAATATTCACAGATTATGTAGAAGGGTTGTTTTGTGTTATTTTTACTGTCAACATTGTGTCTCATTAAGTTATTCATGTTAAAAGTCAGTTATTTTCAAAATATTGGTATAATTATAACGAACTTTTCGATCTATCCTCGTAAGTTTAAAAGTTATTCAAATAATTCTATTCAATTCGAAACATTTCTCCCTTTACTTCTCCAGTGCTAAGTGATTAGGCACTGCGGATACCGGCTATGCAAAGTTAAAGAGTCAATTAGCATGCGCAAAGATTTTTCAGGCTGATTTGGATCCTCGGTCTATAACAAATCGAGATTGGAGTGTTTGAGGTGAATTGATTTCTGGTACGTTCCGACTTTTTAATTTCGAATGCTAGTGAATTTATTTTTCGATTAATCATACTGCATGTGTTTGGAGGTTAATTTCTAGCATAATAATTGGTCATCGTTGAATTCTGAAGTATGTAATTGTTTCAAAGTTTTCCAAATTCAATATCTATTAACATATTTTTAGAACGAAATCCTAGATTTGTGTGATTTCCATATAATTTCGACATTAAATTTTGAGGTAATTTTTTTGACTTTTGTTTACAAATTCATTTACAAGTCGTTGTCGAAGTTCCCACTCTTTTGGTTTATATACTTCTATTTAGTAATATTTTTCTCCCAAATGATCACAAAATCAAATATTTCCAGTATTTTCCGTACTCGGTTTATTGTGCATGTTTATAACACTTATTAGTAAATTATAATCTTGCTCAAAACGAAGGATTAAACGTTTAAATTGTGGAAAGCAGTATCTACGCTTATTAAAATTTCAGATACCTGATAATTGGTAAAATCCCAGTGGACCATCTTCTACCTACAGTAACTGTGTATGATTATCATTAGTTTTCCAAACACTAGAAGCTGAGTTGACTATTATGTGACATTCAGGCAGTACATCTCCAGGACAGTTCTTCAGGTAAGCATTTATTTCTTATAATATGAACTTGAGAGACTTGGTTCTCTGGTTTTAATTGTCACAGAGTATTCAATCTCATAGTATATTTTGCTTCTGTATTCCTCAAGCATAATTTATTGATTCAAAATTTCATTAAACCCATTAAGAGTCTTATATTGAAGGTCTACCAGAGATAAATTAATTTTCTGTTCCCTCCTTACTCGCATCGATGAGGTTTTGGGCATATAATATTTCCTTTTTGTAAGGAACTTGCCATCCTCTATATATCTTATCTTTGCTTTATTGGGAAGATTTAAATATATCGTATATTTTCTTCATTTGGAAGAATTATCTTTTGAGTTGGCCCCCTCAAAGTATAGTTACTGTTTTTTTTTTAAGTTACCAGACATATCTTTTGAAATGAATTTATAGTATTACTATTTCTTTCTGGAAAGCTATCAATAGCTTTTGAAAAACAAGGCTTGGCTCTCTTTATTCCTCAAATCTGGAGGATTTTGTCAGGGTTTAACTACTCTTATCTTCTCTTACTCATACATGGTACAATTCAACAATTTATCAAAGTATTCTTTACGCAATATTAAATTGAATTTATTATTGAAATTCTTTTGGGTGTTAATAATTTCAAATTTATTGATTTCAACTTGGGTGATCAAACCATAACGACAATATTGTTTTTCCTTTTTATATTTTGATGTTCCCCCAAAAATTGTAATAATTATTTCTAATTCCTATCTTCTTTGCATGTAATATACCACTGAGGAAAGCCGAAGGACTGGTAACTCTAGGAGGTCCTACAGCAGTCTACATCAAAAGTGGTCATTGAAGCACATCTAAGATTTAGTCAGAAATCAAAGTAGCACAGCATTCGTGGACAAAGCGGTCTTCCAAACTATAACCAATTGAGACCAGTACAATAATTTCATTGCTGAGACCAATCGTTGAATAAACCAGCCTTCCCAGGTATAAACTAATCCAAACGACCATCTTCAGTGGGAATCAAATAAGCCTATGTAAATGTTCCGAGTTTTAGCTCTTGCAATTTTTTTCTGCATTGGCAGATCATTTTTTTATTGTTTATTTTTTACTGCATTTGTTCAGACTAGTCAGTCCTACTGTGAAATATTTTCTATAGCTTAAAGTCGAAATAAACTATTGAAATACACTTTTTGTGAACTTTTTTACTTTTCGTCAAAATTACACGTCACTGTCAAAATTCTCGTTTTTTTCAATAACAAATAACAAAATCAACACACTTTCATAAATATATACAGATATATTAAAATAACTATAACATTCTCCCCCTCTTGATGAAATAACTTCTTCTCGTGATTTCGTCTAGTCTTTCATTCAGTTCTATCGTTGTGGAGTAATTTACATATTTTGGCAACCGGTCGTTTGTAAATTCCAAATTGAGTTTTCACTTCAACTACTCGAACCTTTCCATCTTTTCCTTCATAAATCTTCTGAATTTTTCCAAGCGGCCACAAATTTCTTTGCAAAGTGTCATCCACAACCAGAACGATATCATTTAGTGCGATAACAGTCTTTTCCTTCAAACCATTTCGTTTGTTTATTCAAGTTGAGTAAATACTCTTTCTCCCATCTTCTCCAATAAATGTCAGCTAGCGCCTGGGAAGCCATCCATTGTTTTCTAGAGATTACTTCTATTTCTTTAAATTTTCCGTTAGATGGTGCAGCTCCGTTGGAACAGTTGAGTAAAAAATGATTGGGTGTAAGACTTTCAGGGTCCAAGGGGTCACTTGATACATATGTAAGTGGTCTACTATTTACCATGTTTTCGGCCTCGGCTATTAGAGTTTTAAGAACTTCTTTTGGATATCTTTCTTTCAATGTTACCCTCGAGACATTCTTCACTGATCTCACTAACCTTTCCCAACTTCCCCCCATATGTGGAGAGGCCGGCGGAATGAATTTCCATGTTATTCCTTTGGGGGACAAAGAATCATTAATCCGTGTAGGGTTCAGGTTCTGTGCAGCTTCTCTCAATTCTCGGTCTGCAGAACGCATATTTGTACCATTATCAGAGTATATCTCTCTTGGGCATCCTCGTCGACTCACAAATCTTCTAATTGCCATGACAGCAGAATCGGTATCAAGAGAATTCGCGATCTCTAGATGAATGGCTCGTATGCTCATACAGGTGAATAAAACTATATAGCGTTTTTCATGTCTTCTACCGATTGTAACTGAGACTGGTCCAAAATAATCCATTCCGGTGATGGTGAATGGCCTAACAATACTCTTAAGTCTGCTCTCTGGTAGCTGACCCATTGCAGGGACATGCGGCTGGGCATTCCTTTTCCTACAGAAGAAACATTCAATCTTGCATTTGCGAACGGCATTCCTCATTTTCAATATCCAAAATTTCTGACGAAGTTCGTTCATTATCAGTTCTTGTCCCTGGTGTCCAAGTTTATTGTGATAGTTTTCTATAACGAGTCTAGTAAAACGATGCTTTGGATCAAGAATTGCTGGATGTTTTTGGAAATAATTCAAATCTTTGGATTGTACCAGTCTACCTCCAATTCTAAGAATACCTTTTTCATCGAGGAACGGAGTGAGAGTATAGAGCCTACTTGATTTCTTTATGGGTTTATTGTTTTTTAAATCTGAAATTTCTTGAGTAAAACTGATGCTTTGATAATATTCAACCAAAGTTTCTTTTGCCAGTTCCAACTCCGAATTTATTAAATACGGTATGCTTTTTCTATTTTTTCTGCAGTTTTCTATGAATTGAAACATCCAAGCAGTAGCTCTCACTAATTTACTGTATTTCGAAAATCTCTCGATATTTGGTAAATAATTCTCTCTAATTGCAATCATCAATATATTTTGTTTCTTTGTTTCCAATTCGATTTCTTCTATTTCCTCTCGGGTTTCTCTTGGCCAGTGTTGTCGAGGAAATCTCAAGAAATTTGGTCCATTTAGCCATTCCCTACTTGATGAATTTATGTCTCTTGTGCTCTCATCTGCTACATTATTTTTTCCAGGAACGCAGTACCAATCAGATATGTTTGTGATTTCTGTTATTTCCCCAACTCTTACAGATACGAATGTTTTATACCTTTTAGACTCAGATCGAATCCACTGCAGAACAATCTTCGAATCTGTCCATAGAAAGATTTCACCAATGTGGATTTCAAGGTTTTCTTTGATGGTTTTCACAAGTCTACTCAACATTACTGCGGCCTGGAATTCTAGTCTAGGAATTGTGATTGGTTTCATAGGAGCGACTCGGGTTTTGGCCACAAATGAAATTCGAAATGTGTCTCCATGAACAAATCGCAGATAAACAACAGCTGAGAATGCCTTTTCACTACTATCGCAGAAGCCATGAAGTTCTACTTTTCTGCTTACAAATAATTGTGAACCATAACATCTGGGTATAAATATTTCATTTATTTTCTTCAATTCTTCCAACAGTTCTATCCACCTCGTATTCATCTCCTCAGATATTTCATCATCCCAGTCTATTCCATTTTTCCATAAGTTTTGCATAAGAATTTTGAATTTTACTACCATTGGGGACGAAAATCCTAGAGGGTGAAACACGGACATCACAATTTTGAGAACATATCTTTTCGTCGGTATTTTTGATCCATTCATAATCTCAGAATCCATTTTTTCATAATTTAGTGAAAATGTCAAGTTGTCTGCCTCAGGATTCCACCAAAGTCCCAATACTCGCTCTGTAGATTGATGGAGAAAATAATTGAGATTTTTCTGATTTTGTGATCTGAGATTGACTGGAATTTGTTGTATAACTCTTGGAGAATTGCTTATCCAGTTACGAATTTCAAACCCTGCCCTTTTGTGGATCTCAATAACTTCTGAAATCAGTTGAATGGCTTCTTCTTCTGTATCTACATAGTGCTTTTCGATTATTGCCTTTGCCGTTTTGGGATACTTTTGAAAGTGCTCTTCTGCATTTCTATTCTTGACAAACTGGGCCATTGATGGCGAAGATGTTGCTCCAAATGTCATCGCTTTCATTTCATAAACATCTGGCATTTTCGATCTGTCCATTCCACGCCAAAAGAAGCGTTGTGCTGAGCAATCTTCGTCTTGAATTTCCATAAGATTGAAGTCAAATTTTGCAATAGGTCTGGCCCTTGTAAAAGTTGATCATTTAAACTAACTCCATTCGATTAAGCCGCCGCATCGAACACCAATCTTAGCTTTCCTGGCTTATTTGGGTTAACCACACCGAAATGGGGTAAATACCAAGTTTTTGAAACTTCTTCCTGTGCTTCAGTGGTACTTAGCTTCCGAATGTAGCCTTTTCTTAAATATTCCTCAATTTTACTACAATAGTCTTTTGCAAAAACATCATTTCTGTCCATTTTTCTCTCCATACATTTGAGACGGTTTAGTGCTACAGCTTTACTATCTGGTAATGTCACAATTTCGTTCTTCCACAAGTCCCATTTCGAAATGATTTCCAACTCGTTTAATAGTATTTTCCATTATGTTCACAGCTTTATCGTCTTCTTCAGATCTACCGTTTTCCTCTGAACATTTCATGCCAAAATTTTCTATCTTGAATGAATCTTTCACTAACTTATCGATTTTTTCGTAGACTTCCTCATGAGACTTTGAACAAACGTGGAATATTAGAGAATTTTCAGAAACCTCTTTTCCTTGAGGATATTTACCATGTACTACCCAGCCTAATAGTGTTTTCGAAACAAATGGTGCATTCCAAAAACTCTGAAAGATTTGCCTAGCAATTGTTAAAGCACATTGATCCTGGCCAATGAGAATTGTTGGTTGTGCATCGAAAAAGGAACATACAGGCGTTTCTTTGATATATGGATATGATTCACTCATTTTTTTCACATCCAAAGTTTGCTTAGGTAGTGACAGTCCATTGACAGTTCTGACGTCTATTATTCTATATTTTTTGGAATTTTCCTCAATTCCGGATATTTCCAAGGATACTTTTCTCGAGTTTTCTTCATTTTTCGTGACATTATTGAGCCACTGGTAACAGAGTGGTTCCAGAGGTCCATCAAGTCCTATTTCCTGAGCAATACGGCTGTCGATCATTGTCGTCGTAGCAGCTTTATCAAGTAAGGCAAAAGTTGAAATTTCCTTTTTTCTTCCTCTCAGTTTCACGGGAATTATCCGCAATAGGATTGTAGGGCTTTCTTCTTGAAAGAAATTGATTCTTTCTATGTGGTCGTCTTGGTCTAGAACGATATCTGGGGTATTTTCTACTTGTGGTTCATCCCGTTTTTTATAGTCAAGATTATGTAGAATATTATTATGAAATTTTTGACAACCGTCTATACCACACCTTTGTTTCAATCTACATGAGTATATATTATGTGCTGGCCTCAAACAGTAAAAACAGAGCTTGTTCGAGGTAACTTCTTTCCATTTTTCATCAATTCCCATTTTCCTGAACTTTTGACAATCAGTCAAAAGGAGACTTTTCTGACATGGGCATTTATCAAATTTTTTGGTTGAAAATATATTGGCATTCCTTTTAGTTTGGTATTTATCATTTTCGTAGACTCGTTTTTCGTGGAAGTTGTGAGTGTTGATGTCTGCACAACTTGAAGCAGCTATAGCAATTTTTCTCATCCACACGGAAAATATTTTCAATGTGACATTTTCTTCCACCAAAGATTCTTCGACCCATTTCAGTCGCAGAAATGGTGGCAATTTCATTACAATTTCACTTAGTATCGATGGGTTTGTCATATGCCCAGTGTTGTTGAAAAGTTCCATTGTAGTCACTAAATTCTCGATCACATTAGAAAAAGGTAGATACGTTTCGAATCGTCCTTCTTTTGGAGGAGTAGCTCGTCGAACTTTATCTACTAAATTAAAAATTATGAGTTCAGGTCTTCCAAACGTAATTTTCAGGGTTTCTATGTTTTTTTCGACGTTTCTTGGTGCTACAAGAAGCGGTTGTACTGCTTCTCTGGCTTTCCCTTTTAAACACCTTTGGAGTCGTACTATATTCTCTTCCTCACATATATTGAAAATGTTGGTGGAATGTTCAAATTGGCTGTGAAATATGGGCCAGTCTTCTGGATTTCCATCGAAAAATGGTAGTTTGGATTTGACACTTCTCGTTCTTTCGTTGTAACTCACTTTATCAGAGTTTATTTTGAAAGTTTCACAAATCTGATTAAAATTATCACTGGTTACTGTTATGAAATTATTTGTCGTTGGAGGTACATAGTTGTCTGTTTCTTCGGTTTTCCAGTTATCCACCTTTCTTGAAAAGTCATTTCTCTCATGTCAAAAATACTTTCAGCACCAGAAATTGTAGACTTTTTAGATGAACCTTCCTGAATAATTTCATGTCTCAGTTGAGCTTCTTTTATTATCATTTCAGGATCTATTTCTGCTTTCCTTCTTTCTATTTCTGCTTTCCTTCTTTCTATTTCCGCTAATTTTCTTGCTTCTTCTATTTTTTCCTTTTTTCGTTATTTTAGATTCAACTCCTGAAATAGATTTATCGTGGGTACATGATGGATGAGTGGATTCTTGTGACTCTGTGGCTTGTTTCAAATTATCGGGTGCATCTTCATATCTTTCTGGAGGGATTCCTTTGGTCTTTCTCTCACTTCTCGGTGTGGACATGTTTCAGATAGGATTTATTCTCGTTTTTAGCTCGAAGGACCAATGTTCAGACTAGTCAGTCCTACTGTGAAATATTTTCTATAGCTTAAAGTCGAAATAGACTATTGAAATACACTTTTTGTGAACTTTTTTACTTTTACAAGAGAAAGAGAAATTTGCACGCACAGGAGTACGACTATTGATGTCGTGGGTAGGCCTATGCTGACATAGTTGGCGACCTATTAATGTGCACGAATATCGTGCCATTAAAATTCCACGACAACAGTTCTAAGCTTCACCGCACAGATTATAGGTGTCACTACCTATAATTTGATGCTTTCCATATTTTTTACTTTTCGTCAAAATTACACGTTACTGTCAAAATTCTGGTTTTTTTCAATAATAAATAACAAAATCAACACACTTTCATAAATATATACAGAGATATTAAAATAACTATAACAGCATTAGTAGATCATTGTCCCTGTTTTTAAAACGAAATAAAAAAATTAAGTTATGATATATTTATTCTGTCTAGGTAATAATAATTTTAGTATATTTCCTTTATTTTTTGTCTTCTGCAAGCCACGCTCAACAATAGAACAAAGTCAAGTTAACTAATGTACAAATTTTTTTTGTGGCCTAATCTGAAATAACTATTGAAAGTTATTAGTTGAACATCACTTAGAACAAAGTCAAGTTAACTAATGTACAATTTTTTTTTTGTTGCCTAATCTGAAATAACTATTGAAAGTTATTAGTTGAACATCACTCACACCCTTACCGAATCAAACTGAGCAGCCTATCGACAAAAGTGATATGTATATATATATATATATATATATATATTTATATTACAATATTGTTTGTCCTATTCGTTGTGCTGGTTGTTCAAAAACAATTGTATATTTAATTAGTTGTCTGTATATATGAATTGTGTAGTAAACCTTGTATCATAGTATCTTTTCGATGTTTGACCTGTTGAATTAGCTAGTATTTTATGATGTTATGATTTTTCTAATATGATTGTAAAAGAAAACTTCTTCAATAAATGTTTGATTGATTGATTGAAATAGAGATACTATTGGAGTATAAAGAAAATAGGCACAAAGTGAGCTCCAGACAAAACTTTTTTTATTCCATCTCCTTTACTTCCTACACCTAGGACCCTATATACACAGCGATACAAGTCGGATCTCGCCTTGTAAAACAGATCTCTATTTGTGTTGGAAATATATATATATATATATATATATATATATTGCAATAGAGATGTCCTTCACATCTAGGTGCTAGTTCATTAACCCTCCGCAGAACAGGTCGGACCCTGTGAGGCCCAACACCTCTTAATTATATTAGCATTTCGGGAACGCTGATTTTAGATGACTTCCGGTTTCATATGTCTAGACAAGCATAAGATCGCCCGTGCCGAGAAGAAATAAAAATTGGCAGGCTGAAAATTATTTTGTAACTATATATCTTATGCAGTTTTTCTACCATTTTAATTTTTGGCAAGAATGTGGATGTCTAGAGTGACTGCCAATAGAATAAAAGCAATAATTTGAAACAGAATCATGCACACGAATTATTATAAGATGAGTTTAATATTACCTTTCCGTTCTGTATAGTCAAGAGTATAAGATAAACCATTACATCCTCTTTGACGAACTCCAATTTTAAGTCCTATCTGTAATGAATTTTTCAGTGGACTTTTCAGCAATTGTTAATAATACTTACATAGTGATTTTTTTCCTTCAAAATATCTTTTATTCTATTGATGGCAGCAGGTGTCTGGAAAGAGTATTTTCTGTAAAATTATTGAGGTTATATAATAATAAAAACACCTAATTTTTGAAGTCGAAAACTTACCAAAACCAAAGCCGCCCGACTGGGTATCAATTTTCGTTGAACGGCTCTCACTGTTGCGGTAGCTATAGTTTTTGTTGACATATTATATAGATAATTTAGAAATTGGTATGAAAAAGTTGTTTATATTGATTAGAAATTCTAATGTCAAAAAGTCATTTATAAGAATAGGGGAGTGGGGAGTGCCGCACAGGCAGGGTTGCCAACGTCAAGTGAAGAAAAATCCCGACCAAAGGCTCGAGAATCCCGAAACATATTTGATCGTTTTTCACGGCAAATCATCGTCTAGAATTTTATTTGAATGGATAATAATGGTAATTACATTTATATGTTACGTTACATGAATGGGTTGACAGGAACAGGGAACACGCATGTGCCCCTTTCCTAGAATATTTTGATTTGCATATAAATAGTACCACCTAGAAACCTCGGCAACAAACTCAGAAATTGAAAAAGTGGTCAAAGTTTTTAATTATTTGAAATTGAAAACGCCAGTTATCTCATTTCCAAAAACGTATTTCTAGCGCCTCTTACGTATTACTTCACACAGTTCAAACTTTTACCGCTAGTTGATTCGAACTGTCAATTATAATTTCATTTGTCTTCGTGTATATGTTGTACTAATATTTTTATTATTATAGTATTTTCAATTGGTACTGAAACATCACATCAAAAGTAAGTTGAATTCATGTTTGGGTTGTAAGAAATGGTATCGTCTATGGATATTCCTAAAACAATCACAATTGGCGCTAGTGTTTGGGGGAAGTTATTCAAGTGAAGGTCAAATCGAGTTTGCATTGAGGAGCACCTTCAAATTTAAAAATTACGAAAAAAAATTTAAATTTTGAAAAATATTTTCATTATTTATAATATCTGAGGACCGAGCTGAGACTAAGAAAAATAAAATCATGGTGTTCCCCATTACGTGGCACGCACAGAACTATAACACAGAGATGTTATAGTTCTGTGGTGGCACGTGACAGTGGACGACCATCAAATGTTATGTCGAGTTCACATAGCAGCTTTTCACGTTTCAGCTTATGGCGTCCTGTCTTCTGACTGACTGCTCAATATAATGAACTTAATGGTACATATCTGACGTAGTGTGTCACGAATCAAACGAAAGTTTTTACTACAATTGTAAAAATCCCGACACACTTCCCCATTTTCGGGAAAAATCCCGGTAACTGGCAACGCTGCGCACAAGTTGCCAACTTAAAAAAAACCTTCAAAAGTTCTGCCTGCCTCTCCAATGGCAATTGTTTGTATAGAAAATCGCCAATTTGATATACCAATTTTTGATAATTTTAAGATGAAAAACATCTTCTGATACCCCAAACCAATATTAAAAAGATGCGGAATTGTTGAATTATTTAGATATTTCATAAAACACAAATGTTTAGGGAATTTGTATTTTTAGTGATTATTTTTTCCTGGAAGGCGCCAAATTCAAAACAATAACGTTAATATCTCTAGACTTTCCATTGTCAAATTCTCCTATAGAAAAAAATGAATATCTGATTGAGAGTGTTGTAAAAATTGTTAATAGACTTTTGGTATCTACCTATTAGTTTTTATTTACGTTAAAATGGTTTATCGCTGTCGTTATAAAAATTGTAAAAGTGACTCCAGAAAGCGTTATAAACAGCGAGTGAAGTTTTTTCCCTTTCCACAAACCAAAAAGAGATTTGGTACAATGTCTCAAGTGGATTGAACTCTGTGGAAATGAAAACCTCATTCCATAAAAATTAAGTAGAAATACTTGTTTGTAGCCTACATTTTGAGGTTAAATGCAAAAACGAACCACTACCATTTTCCAATCTGCAAGTGTGCGAAAATGTGGCTGAAGGAGAAATTATGTTGTGTGAAACTGGTGAAATCTCAATAGACAGTGTGGAACAGAGCAACGCAGAAATAATTTCAACTAATAACTCCCAAGATCTTTCTGGGACCGACTTGAGCACCATCACTGCTAATGATGAAGACATTTTAACTGAAGAAATATCCAACTTAGAGTCTTATACGCAGACATTGGAATGTGCTCCGAAGGCAAACATATTTTCATATAATAATTTGAAAATGAATTCAAAACATTTCAAATATTTCACAGGACTTGAATTCTGGCATTTTGAGGCACTCTATACTCTTAGATGGAAATATTATGGATAAGCTTGTATATCCTTATAAAAATTATGAAAGAATAATGTAAGGAAAAGATATATTTGATATATATCCAAATGTGATATTTAAATATTTTCGAAAAAAGTTACAAAATGGAAAATCAAAAGCAGAAATAATAAGTTTATTTAAAACTAAATATAAAAAACATGTAAAACTAAACATAAAATTAAGTATGCTAGTAAAATGTGAAAAGATAAGATATTACGCTAAAGCGAAAAACCAAATGAGGAATAACCTAACCTGTCGTTGCTCATTGATATATTGCCTGCTAGTTATTATATGCTATTTCGCTACAGTTCTTGAAAAAAAAATGTTCGACAGCAATTAGAACATTGACGTTTCTAACGCACTTTTATATATGGCAAAATATGTAATTTATAGATCATTTTTGTCAAAAACATTGAAAATATTCGTTTGGTCCTTTGCTCCCAATTGCAAAGTCAATAGTGTCTGTAAAGTTTCAGACTTCATCATCTTCAGATAGAATATTTTTTCTGGCATTAATAATGGTGTGAACCGCTGGAAAGTTGTGTGAAAGTGATTAAGGGTCCTTTCTAGTACCTCTTAAATAAAAAACCAACACGTTTTGTTTAAACTCTCATTTAAATATAGCTTTCAAGATACTTAATGGATTTTTTATTTCAAGTTATGAGGGGTTCTTCAAAATTTACTAAAAAGCAAACAATAGCAAAAATATTCGAAATAATGGGCATTAGTAATATGGGATATTTCTTTGAAAACATCTTATATGATTTAATTAGATAGAGAGCCCTCTCAACATGAATTCTTGCTTTGGCAATTTTTTCAGTTATTATTTCTTCTGAAACCTCTATCAGCTAAAGTAACATCATTTTCCATCAACAACTGTCTAATATCGCTCTTTTCAAATAAATCTGTTTCTGAAATCAAGCCATTGCACCAGTTACTGAAATTGCAACAAGAAATTTAATTGTATTACCTATTATGTTTATAATTAGAAAAGGTATTTCCTTGTTGCCTGAAATTTCTAGGCATTTCCATCAACAACTCTGTGGCATCTACAGCGAAAGTAATACTGTCGCCAGAAAAATTTCTGAAACATTTAGAAACATCTTTAATATCTCTGGCACTGGAAAATATATTTTTTTTCATTCCTTCTATCTTAAAAAAACATAAACTGTATCCAAGTATATGATGTAGTTTCTACTCAAATAGCAGAAAAATGATAACTCATCTAATGTGAATCTCCTTTTAATTCGCACTAACGTTAACGCTAATTTATCCTGATTGCTCAATTTTTCCTTACATTATTCATTTCATAATTTTATAAGGATATACAAGCTTGTCCATAATATTTTCATCTAAAAGAGTATAGAGTGCCTCAAAATGCCAGTATTCAAGTCCTGTGAAATATTTGTAATGTTTTGAATTATTTTTCAAATTATTATATGAAAATATGTTTGCCTTCGGAGCACATTCCAAAGTCTGCGTATAAGACTCTACATAGGAGATTTCTTCATTATAGCTGTGGTGGTGTCATCAGGGGTGTCAGGAAGATGTTGGGAGTTTTCAGTTGAAATGTCTTCATCGTTAGCAGTGATGGTGCTCAAGTCATCAGGGGTTTCAGAAAGATGTTGGGAGTTATTAGTTGAAATTATTTCTGCGTTGCTCTGTTCCACACTGTCTATTGAGATTTCACCAGTTTCACACACCATAATTTCTCCTTCAGCCACATTTTCGCACACTTGCAGATTGGAAAATGGTACTGGTTCTTCTTGCATTTATCCTCAAAATGTAGGCTACAAACATTTATGGAAGGAGGGTTTCCATTTCCACAGAGTTCAATCCACTTAGACATTTTACCAAATCTCTTTTTGGTTTGGGAAAGGGAAAAAAACTCGCTGTTTATAACGCTTTCTGGAGTCACTTTTACAATTTTTATAACAGCGATCAACCATTTTAACGTAAATAAAAACTAATAGGTAAATACCAAAAGTCTATTAAACAATTTTCACTACACTGCTCAGTCATTTTTTTTTTCTAATATCCATAGGACGAATTTGACGGGGGAAAGTCGTACGAGTTATTCATATTATAGTTTTGAATTTGGCGCCTTCCAGGAAAAAATAATCACTATAAAAATGCAAATTCCCTAAACATTTGTGTTTTATGAAATAACTAAATAATTCAACAATTCCGCACCTTTTAATTAATGGTTGGGGTATCAGAAGGTGAACTCATAGAAATATAATAAACACTAGAACGCCAAACTCGACGTCCGAGATTCAGTGGAACGAGGAACGATCCTACATAGGGAATGATCACCGACCATTTGCACATGCGCAGAATGCCTTCTCTGGTCACGTCGTTGCCAAGTTTTGTTTATTCGTATTTTTTAAATTAGGTTCGGTTTAGATTATCTGCGGTTAGGGCATGTAATTGGGGGAAATCCAGTGAAGTTGGCAACCCCACCCCAGAATTCTACCATGACCTAACAAGCGGAGAAAGAGAACAGTGTCGGCTTTTAACAGTTTTGATACCTGTTTGCTTTCGTGTTTTGTAATTCGTTTGCTTGCCATTTGTGATTTGTGCTCCGTCTTCTGTGTTTTCTCGTTGTTTTAATGAACATTGGGTTTTTCTGACATTCCTATAGTTCAGTTTTACTTTGAATATACCTGTTTTTGGTTAATTTTATTTAGTAAAAACCGTCTCAAGTGCTTGGACAAGTAATAGACAAAATGAAGTGCATGGTTCTCTTCTGTGAAAATAAAGAAAAAATTCCAGGATGACCTATTTTATGTAAGTATATAAGTTTTAGTAAATATTGGATGAAATTATACATTGTTGTCATTCAAAAGTTGAAATTATTGTTAATACTGAACTTCAGTTGCCAATATCATAACCTTTCCTAATGTAACCCGAGGTGTAACCATATAAAATAATATCAATGAATAATTGATGAATTCATAGACACCAATTGCATTGGTTTTTATAGGCTCACTTCAAGAAGGCATGACTCTTGGAAGAGATCCCACCAAAGAACATTTAAGTGACATAAATTGTGTGTGTGATGTGCACTTCAGGGTGGAAGATAAGTTTGTGGTTACCAATAAACTCAGATTGAGACCCGATGCTATTCCATGTCTGAATTTGAGGAAACCATTTGTTCCAAACAGTTAGAAGTTTCAGGTTAGTTTATGTAGATGAACAACAGGATGTAGATTAACTGCAAAGGTTACATGGAGGAAACTTCTTTGTATCCATACATTTTTGGTGCAATTTTGAGTCATTCAATGATTAAAAAAAATGTCACTTATTAACACTCTTGTTATGAGTTATATTATTATAATGGTGAATTAGCAACTGGAAGTATGTTGCATTATAAATATTATTCCACTTATTCCGTAACAATCAATACATTGGGAATAATAATTTTCATCATTTTATGTTCCAGGTTAATTTAGCAGTACAAACAATCAGTGCTAGTGTTGCAGATGCCCTAGAATTCCTAATGGTGGATGTCTGTGATCCAAATTTTGCTGGGGCAAAAGCAACAATTGAATTTATCAGAATTGTCGATAGGGCTTTCGACCTGCTCAATTCCAGAAACCCCTTTGGGAAGGGTTATAAAACACCGATGAAACCTGAAACTGAAAAAGTATGGAGACCCCTACTTGAGGAGACAGTTGTGTATTTGAGGTCTCTGAAACATATTGATGGAAAATAAATTCATAACTCAAAGAACAAAACTCCCATTCTTGGATTATGCATAACAATTATATCTGTTTTGGAAATTTTTGATGAATATGTGAAAAAACCCAATTCACCACTGAATTATATTCTGAACTATAAATTCAGCCAGGACCACTTAGAATTATTTTTTAATTGTATGTATTAGGTGAATGTAAACAATTGTGCCGATCAGAACAATATCAAAATACTTCAATTTTTCAGGGGACGGAATGGCTGGAACAATAATCCTACAACATACCAACTTTTTTACACATTCAGGAGATTGACATTGCGACATGATCTTCAAAATCTTCAGGGAAACTGTATGAATCTGGATAACACCAATATATTGACAACAACACAAAGGCAAAAAAAAAATATATGCAGACTTGAATTTGGATGATATGTCTATTGAAATATGACATCGATATCAACGATATGTTAATCGAAGATGGGGAATTTTATAATTTAATTTCATTCCTCCCTTTTTTGAGTACTCTGACAGAAAATGTAGTTACCCATATATCAGGATTTGTCGTAAAATCTGTTGAAAAAAATTATCAAATGTAGAGTATGTTTGACCACTACTGAAGACATTGAAGAATCTTCTGTAGATGCAGAAAACTTCAAATTATTGAATAGAAAAGATAGAGGTGGTTTCATAAGGCCATTACAAACTATTATTGATATTTGTATTTTCGTTGAGAGAAAAATCCGGCAGGTTCTTGCAATTACCAATAATTGTATGCCAAGTGAAAAAAATGTTTTGGAAACCTTCATACACCAAATTTCAGCAACTTTATTCCAGGACGAAAAATTTTTCATCTCCTTAAAAAAACACATTTTTGATATATCACCTTATGAGGCGAGTCACAAAATGAAAATGATAAAAGCTTCAACAAGAATTTATACCAGAATTAGATTTTTCAATATTGCAATGACTCAAACTGAGAAAATTAGAGGTGAATTGTAGAGAAAAATACTTACTAAATTAATTCTATTTTCTCATCAATAGCTTTTGAAACAAAATGCCACAATGTTTGTTTTCTAGAAATAAGTATGTATAACAAACACTACGAAATAAAATGTGTTGAGAACTATTGTAGTCCTTTTTTCCCTGATCCTACCGTTTTCCCTTCTCTAAGATTAAGCGATACAGAAATATCCTGTATCATTTGGAAATTCTTATTGCAAAAATGCAATTCAGTAACATTTGAAATGATCAGTGAAAACCTCCGACCAATGCAGTCAAAAATCTAGTTTTTCACCTTGATTTGGCAAATATTTTTGTGAATTTTTCCTTTCCAATCGAGCATATTTTTCGTTTTCAACTTGAATTGTATACATACTTTCTCACATTGATAACTATTAAATTGAATTAATTTGTAGTTTATTGTTTTGTCATATATGATTCAAAATCAGCCTATACATTGGGTTCTTAATTCATTCAACTAATATCATCCATAACAAAAGCATTCGTTATATTCATGATAAATGTACCCAACTGGGCTGGAGGTCGATAGCTTAGAGACGTTGGCTTATGCCCAGATGGTCCGAGTTCGATTCTCGGCACGGCTACTGAAATAGAACATTATTTCTGTAGTTTCGTTGAGCGGGAGGAGATAGGTGACCAACCAAACATTCTTGGTACTTACCTAGATATCAATCTTTCGGACTGTCCATGGTTACCAGACGAGTAGTGCTTCGGATGACACTTAAAAAGCTAAGGTTCCCATCTTCTTAACTCACAAGTCTCTGACTTCCGAGGGCTGCTTTGCAACTGAGTTGGCGGTTAAAAACACTTTTAAACACTTTTTTTTATTCAAATCTCAATGAAAACCACCATTCGAATTTCGAAAATACCTTTAGAAAATGTTTTCACAAACTCACTGATATGGAATTCAAGTATAATGGGCCCAACGGTTTAGGCGTGAGGACGATGGAGACACAAATAGCCATTTTTTATTTTTGTAATCTATAGGCTGCTCTTTGAGTATAATAGAATCGATTCCCATCAATATTTCAAGTTTGAATTTTTTTGAAGACCTAGGATTTTATGTAGATTTTTCAGATACATTCAAAAGTAAAATTTAAAGTTTTTCTGTATATTTCATTAAAGGAAAACTATATGATATTGCAAATTTTATTGCCATAGAAATGGATTTCTATGGTTATTACCGACAACTTCTACCAGATTCACGAACAAGAAGTCAAAAATTCTAAGACCGGCCCTGACGACACGTTAAATATCCATAGAAATGTAATATGTAAATATCGCGCTCAATTAGACTATCTATTGCGCAGACTCGGTGGTCGGTGAATTTGCCCTATGAGGTGCCACACCATTCTCAACTGATTAGCGTTCTAGTGTTTATTATATTTCTATGGGTGTACTTCATCTTAAAATTATACAAAATAGCTAAAAAATGTGTCAGTAGATTTAAGCCCAAATTTTTTGTTGTGGTATCACTGAACCTACTTTTGGTCATGAAGCGCTTATAAATGTCTAGTATCAAATGTGTCATTCATAGAGGTGTTCTGTCTAAATATGTGAACAGTTGGTAGCACAAGTAAAAATTTATACATGGGTGGGTACACATAAATATAATTAAAATACGTGCTAATACCATTGTCTAAAGATACAATGCTAATACCAATATTTCTCTCTCTATAATAACTTCTTGGATGTAACTTCCATACGGCGTTATTATACAGCTCTCCCCCTATTACGTAACCTGTTAGGTAACTTCGGGGCTTCGTCCTGGGGGTGACACGGGTCTTGCTCTTGGCAATATACCACCCCATCGTCCCTGCTTCCGACAGGTCCGTTGTCATCCGGCCTGGTTACCGGCGTATGTAAGTACGGAACCATTTAATACATTAAACTTTTCTTAGACTTCACAACTGTATTGATATTTTGGCGATGCACGTATTAATAACGGCAGACATACACATTTCACATTTACTTGACTCCTAACCTAAGAACGCCACCAGTCCTTGACCGTGGTTCGGAGTCGAATCAATACCTATATTCAATTTTGATACTGATACATCAGATAAGGGGGTGCCCACAAAATTGAAATAATCGCTATTATTTATTTATTTATAATTTTGCAATAAAATATGTGTGCTGTGTTCATCGGTATTACCCATGGCTCATTTTATCTGAAACTCATATAACCAATGAAATTGATGGACATGAAATCAACATTAACAGTCATAACTTATTTTTAGCTAATTCAAATAGTAGACATACATAGTACATACATAAAGAAGGGGTTGCAATATAGGCAACTTCTCAATAGATCATATAATATGAATCTATGGATATTAGGAATCAAAGTGAAATTAGTAGAACTGGATTACTGTATGTGTTCTATATCATTCTCCAAACTCTTCGCATGCACAGTTTATAGAATACTTATAGAAGAAATTATTGAAGACTTGGTATCTGATAAGTCAACTGTCATTATTGTTGGGGATTTTAATATTAACCTCAATTTAGATTCTACATACAGCAGAAAAATTATAAGATTAACACAATCGTTAGGATTAAGTCAATTAATAAAACAAAACACAAGGTGAACAAATGATTATAGATTACCTGTTAAGTAATGATAATAACGTTGACCATGAAATTACAGATTTCCCAAATGTATCTGATCATTCTAACTTGTTGATTACATTAAAGAACAAAGATAATACAAGTCTTAAATGTAAAAATTCAGTGACTATTAAAAGAAACTATAAACAATTTGATGAATTGCAATTCCAGATGGGTTTGTTAGATACGGAATGGAATTCATCCACCGTTGACGTAGACTATATGTCAATGTCATTAGTGGATATCATTGTCAATAACCTGAATATATATGCACCCTTCAAAGAATATAAAACATTCAACAATTTCAAATTAAATGATTGGTTTTCTGAGCTATAAAAAAAATCAAAGAAAGAGATATCCAATACAAAATAGCAAAACAAACCAGATAAGATCATGACTGGGTGGAATATAAGAAAATTCGAAACATTGTGAACAATGTGATAAGAACAGAAAAAAGAAAATATTATGAAAAAGTAATTGATGAAAATAAATATGATAATAAGGCCATGTGGAAATCATTGAAAGAACTACTGAAAGGAAAAAAACCAGATAGTCCGGCAAGAATCAATTTTGATGCTGTTGTCATTGAAAAAGACATTAATATAGCAAAGTCTTTCAACGACTTCTTTGTCCATAGCACACAAAAAATTATTCACAATATAAAACCACTTAACGACTTCAATAATGTTATATTTCATATTCAACCAGTACATACTAGATTTTATACATTTGAAATGGTCAATATAATAGATTTGAAAAAAATGCTGGAATTAAATAAGAAAAATAGTCCTGATAATAATGGAATTGATCTTCGTATAGTTAGGATAGCTTTTCAGGCAGTTGGAAACTACTTCTTGGATGTTAATAACACATCGTTAAGGACTGGTACTTTTCCAGGTGCCTGGAAACTATCAACAGTTATACCAATTCAAAAAGTGACCAATACTACAAACTGTACCGAATTTCGACCCATAAATACCCTTCCTATATATGAAAAGCTATTGGAAACAGTGGTCAAAGAGCAGCTGCTCAAATTTATTGGAAGCAACGATATAATCATCAAACAACAATCAGGATAACAACAATCAGGATTTCGACAATCGCACTCATGTGAGACATCACTACAATTTGTAATGACCCAGTGGAGAACAAGTAACAGCAAAAACCATGTAATAGGCGTTGTTTTTTTGGACTTCAAGCGTGCGTTTGAAACTGTTATTTATTGTTATTAAAACATAATAGGTATGTATAACGGGCAATGTATTAAACTGGTTCAATAGTTATTCACGTCATAGAACACAGAAGGTGAAGTATAACAATGAACTTTCACATGAATTAGGAAATTAGTATGGAGTTCCTCAAGGTTCCGTTTTGGGGCCAATATTATTTAGCTTGTTTATAAATGGTATTATTAATCAAGTGAAAAAATGCCAACTGAAATAATTCGCTGATGATACAGTGATTTACTTCGCTGGTGAACCAGAGGAAATCGAATCCTCTTTAAATGAGGACTTAAAACATATTTCCACATGGTTGTGTGATAATGGACTAATGTTGAATCTTGACAAGACCAAATTTATGTTGATAGGGAACAGAAGCAACTTAAAAGGTTGAAGGATAATGATTTTAAAATGACCTTGTTGATTAATGACAGTAACATTGAGAAGGTGAAAACAATCAAGTACCTAGGAGTAATGATAGATGAATAATTGAATATGAACTGTGACTATATAAAAAGGAAGGTCGCAAAAAAAGTTCATTTCTTGTACAGGCTTAATGGTAAAGTTTTTTTGTTTTCCAAGTTGACTGTTTACAAATCAATAATAGCATCTCATTTTGATTACTGTGGAACCCTTTTATTTTTTCTCAAGAAAGACCAGTTGAGTACTATTCAAAAAACTCAAAATCGAGCCATGAGAGCTATACTCATGTGTAACAGACGTACTTCAATTAAGAATAAGCTAGAGATATTATCGTTGATGTCGGTGAAACAAAGAATACACTATAATATGTTGGTATTTGTGTTCAAGCTCAAACATGATATGTTACCGACATACCTCAGTGACGAATTAAATTATATAAGTAATGTACACACTCATAACACTAGAGCTCAAACGGTAAATGATTTTTATGTAAAAACTGAAAACACAGTGTGTGACATAATATTCAAGAGGGGTCTAATACTTTTCAATAGTTTACCAATTGAGATCAAAAACATCACTTCCTTGAACCAATTCAAAAAACAATGTAGTGAATATGTATTAGAACAATTTTGAACTGAAGATTCTTGTGGTAATTTTTAATATGTTGTATTATTGTTAATGACTTGTAATTGGTAGTAGGTATTTTTAATATGTTGCTTGCGACAGAAATCACAACCTACTAGCTTGTATGAACTTTTATTAGTAATAGTATTGAAATGAATATTTTATTGTGTAATCTTCTTCTTTTAACTGATGTAGTATTGTATGATATGTTTAAATTTAGTTTTATTCGTTTTCATAAGTGTATTATATTCATGTAAAAGAGTTATATATATATATATATATATAAATATATATATATATATATATATAAATATATATAAATATATATATATATATATATATAAATATATATATTTATATACCGTATAATCTTTAATTTTAAATCATCATCATTTGATGTTTGCAAATTAAAAAAAAGTGTACTGATTTTAATCAGCATGATACCTGACTACTCATCCCAAAGAGAGTAAACTTTATCTGAATAGGAGTAAACGTTATCACAATAGGAGGCTTCTAATAAGCTCTAGCCAATTAGAATCTTGTAGCATTAACCCGTCTTAGTGACGTACTTGGACATGAGTACATGTTGTTGTAGAATATTGTGTAACTGGCAACCCTGGAAAAAATAACGCGCGAGAATTGTAAAAAAAAGAGGAAGACTCTAACCTAACCGGGAGAGACATCGGGGGTTTCCGGGTTATGTGTGTCGGAACCACAACAAAAGATTGTATCTTCTACACTGATCAAAAAAAATTATAACATTATAACTATTATAAGTACAAAGTGGCAGAGTGCATTATTTACTTATTAACAGACCAAAGACTGAGCTAGTTGGCGCCCAACAAAACAAAAATCAAACGGACAATTCCACGAAAAACGTGTACAATGTGGCCCACGTAACATACAGAGTGGTCCAATATACATTCAAGATCCTGTAACTCTCAGATACCAAAATGCAAAGTGCGCTTGTCCGCCACTGTCCAGAGAGAATGGTGGCCATGACATGTCCATATACGTCACTATGACTCACAAATGATCTTTCATCTCTTTCTATTACTGTCACCATTGTCTTATGGGGAATAGACTCTCCTACTCAGATAACGTTTACTCTCTTTGTACTCATCCTCATAACATTTAGAAGATCTTGACAAGTCTTAGGCCCGGTTGTTCAATGCGAGTTTGAACCGTTGATTATCTAAACTCGGATTATTAATCAACTATGGATTAGAACGTTATGCATTTTTCAATGAAAAACTAATCCTGGATTCCTTGACTCATTGTTTTCATATGTTGGCAACACATTTTTCCGTTGGTACCTTCATTCGGACCGTTCAACATCAACATTGAGTCAAACTTCAAACTTAATTCGACTCCGAACCACGGTCAAGGACTGGTGGCGTTCTTAGGTTAGGAGTCAAGTAAATGTGAAATGTAAATGTCTGCCGTTTTTTAATACGTGCATCGCAAAAATATCAATACAGTTGTGAAGTCTAAGAAAAGTTTTATGTAATAAATGGTCCCGTACTTCTCTACGCCGGTAACCAGGCCGGATGACAACGGACTTGTCGGAAGCAGGGACGATGGGGTGGTATATTGCCAAGAGCAAGACTCGTGTCACCCCCAGGACGAAGCCCCGAAGTTACGTAACAGGTTACGTAATAGGGGGAGAGCTGGATAATAACGCCGTATGGAAGTTACATCCAAGAAGTTAAATAGAGAATAGAGAGAGAGAACTTCAAACTTAACCTAAGAATTCGTAGTTTTGTCAAAAGTTTACAGAAAAATTGATCGAAAACAGCCAAGTGTATTGTATAAATTGTTAGGCGTCTCTTAAGAAAAAAATTACTCATAATTTCACTGGTAAAAAAAAACCAAGATATTGTAGAATATAAAAAACGGACGCAGTTACTAATTCGCAAAAATGGAAGTTTGAGCTATAATAAGTTATAATACTGTAACGAACCTAGGCCGGACCTGTCGCCTCGCGCGTTGCCGTCGACAGCGATGAGATCATCCCCGGAGATATTCGAGAACCATCCAGTCGCTCTGCCACGGAAAACAACGGTCAATATTGGAAACAATTGGAACATGCCAGAATTCGAAACATCGAGAATGCTGTATCGGAGATAAATAGGCGACCCTCAAGTGGAGTCAAAAACAGTCTGAACGAGCCCATACGATCGAGCTATACAGTGGAGTTAGTAATATAAATTAAGTTGTATATTTAAGTGTTAAATAAATTAGTTTAACCAAGTTAAGTTTATTTACGTTACAATTGGTGTCGGAAGTGAGATTTTGAAAATAAACAAGTGATCGTGGAGTGGATAGTCAGAAAAATAAATTGATAGACCTTTTTGTACGCCCAAAATAGACAGTGGCCCGGTTTTCGCGAAGTGGACAATTGTGCGTGGAATATAAACTGATACACTCTTCGCGTGAAACAGACAATAGACTGGTGGCCCGTGGAAAAGAATTCGCGAAGTGAATTTTAACAAACTGATAAACTTTTCGTGTAAAACAGACTGATACCTCGTCAAAGACAAAATGTGTTCAAGAAAAGTGCGCCTTGCGGATTTGAAGGTAGCGGAATTGAAACAGGAATGGGAGGAAAGGGAACTGGAAACAACAGGTAAAAAGCAAGTACTCCAGGAAAGACTTGCAGAAGGACTTATACAAGAAGGTGAGGACCCCGAAACATTTTTATTCGAAGTTCCCGGAGGCGATTTAAGTTTGGTAATGAATAAACTCGAAGAAACTACTAAATCCGTGAAAGAAGAACTGCAACAAAATTCTATAAATCTGGAAGAGAAGCTTTCTAGAAATCTGGAAGAGAAGCTTCGAGAAAATTCAAGAAGCCTGGAAGAGAATGCTAGAAATCTGGAAGAGAAGCTTCTAGAAAATTCTAGAAATCTGGAAGAGAAGCTTCTAGAAAGCCTGGAAGATAAGTCCTTGAAAACACAGAAGGCCTAAAAAAGAACTCTGTGGTGTGGCGAATCG